>CM040822.1:1545039-1807539 GCA_022828995.1 Vimba vimba
CCTCTCTCCCTCCTTCATTCTCTTCCTCTCTCCCTCTTTCATTCTCTTCCTCTCTTCCTCCTTCATTCTCTTCCTCTCTTCCTCCTTCATTCTCTTCCTCTCTTCCTCCAGCTGTGGAGTGTTTTCTGTGACGGAGAGTTTGAATTTATTACCACCAAAATAACTGGAATCTCTATGGAAACACAATGAGATCAGAAGCTCTGGCCCAGTTTGACTCATACTTCACATGCAGGATTTCAGATGTGTGTGTGTGTGTGTGTGTGTGTGTGTGTGTGTGTGTGTGTGTGTGTGTGTGTGTGTGTGTGTGTGTGTGTGTGAAATACTGTATCCCACAATGCAATGCACTCCACTTGACCTTCCATTTCCAGTGTCACCATTTAACAGCTCCTTCTCATTATTTAATTAATAGACCTGCACAAAAAGTCTATTTTCGTTAAGTTATGAAAAAGTTATTTCCGTTCAAAATGTCAGATTTTTAAATGTAAAAAAACCCTCTTTTCTTGGTTAAGTGAACGTTAAAGAATCATTCCATTTCATCATTCTTTAAACATTATGAGATTGTTACTTTTGAATGTCCTGAACATTCCGAATCAAGTTACATGTTACAAAAATGTTAAACTGAAATGTTTCAGACTGAAGAAAAACAACCTAAGAAGAATTTGCTTATTTTTCTTTAGCACACAGATTTTTTTATAAGTAAACTCACATATGGAATTAAGTAAAATCTACTTAACTAAGTTAAGTAAAATGAACAAAGAAAACGTCTCCGTTACTGACGTAACCTCGGTTCCCTGAGATAAGGGAGCGAGTATTGCCTCTCAGAGTCCGGAGGAAAAGCGTAAAGGGGAAGGCTGGGCCAGTCGTGGGCCAGTCGTGGGCCAGCGCGTCCCTGCTCTTTGAGAAATATATTGGGCAATGACAGTTGTCTTCGGAGGCGAAGAGGTCTACCTCTGCCCTCCCGAAAACATTCCAGATCATTTGAACTGTTTGGGGATGGAGGGTCCATTCCCCTGGGGACACGTTGCCCCGGGACAGCATATCTGCTCCCTGGTTCAGTCTGCCCGGTTTGTACAGCCGCCTCGACCTGAGCCCGCCTTGGCGGTTTATATAGGACACAGCTGTCGTGTTGTCCGTTCGGACCAGGACAGGGTGACCTTTTAGATGTGGTAGGAAGGTTTTGAGAGCCAGCAAAACCGCCAGCATTTCTAGGCAGTTGAAATGTAGCCGCGCCTCCGTGTTCGCCCTTGCACAGAGCACCCCGTCCTATGTTGGAGGCGTCCGTGGTGACAACCATCCATCTCGAGACCATCCCCAAGCTTACCCCTGACTCGAAGAGACTGGGACTCGACCAGGAGGCCCAGCATCCTCTGACAGGTTCTGAGGGGTCTCTTGGTCCCCACTATGAGCGAGCCCGCGAGTTGCTGGATAGCCAGCGAACACTCGTCTGACAGCCACGCCCTCATTTGGGCCGAGTCTAAAACAGCACCCAGGAAGGATATCCTCTGCCTGGGAAGCAGAGAGCTCTCGGCTGTATTTATTCTGAGTCCTAGGCATTCTAATTGGCTGAGGATCACAGATTTGTAATGGTTCAGTTCTTCCTCCGGCCGAGCCAGAACGAGCCAGTCGTCGAGGTAGTTCAAGATGCGTATTCCCCTTTGTCTCAAAGGGGAAAGTGCTGCATCCATGCACTTTGTAAAAGTGCGAGGGGCCAGGGACAGTCCGAACGGTAGGACCGTATACTGGTAGGCCGTCCCGTCGAACATGAACCTCAAGAACGGTCTGTGACAGGGAATTATTGGGATATGAAAGTAAGCATCTTTCAGATCCACTGAGAAAAACCAGTCCATGAGACATGAGGACGTGAGACACGTTGCTCTTCACCGAAGTGTGGATTATGCCCGCGAAGTAGCCCTGTTCTATTGTGTTTATAACCCAACGTGACACACCAGGGATGGCTTTCCAAGCCTCTGCCCGGTTCGCTAAGGGTTTTATAGTGTTGAGTGGAGGCACGCTGCGTTCGAGCAGGGAGCCGACCCTCGTGTGGTGTGAAAGAGGGAAAGTGCTCTTTAACAGAGTTTTTAAATATTTTATTGTGTTCGCTATAACAGCGTTATCACCGTTTACACTCGCAACATTTTCTCCATTGGCCTGAGCTAAACAGGGCGTTTGGAGGAACACTCAAGGCTTTTTGAAGGGTGGTCCGGCCTCAGCTGGACTTAACCCTCTCCTCTTCCTGGTCTGTAGATCAGGACTTCTTTGGCTCAGGGTCCAGCGAGAGTCTAGGCCGGGGTCCCTGACGCTTAGGCGGGAAGCGTTCCGTCTGACGGGGGCGGTGCCGCTGCGTGGGACTGAGGAGCTGCAGGCGCTGGTTTTGTCTGTTGCTGAGCCGGCGTGGATTTATGGCGTGGAGCTGGAGCGCTTGGGCACGAAGTGTCGCATAGCTTGTGATGCCTTCTGTGCCGTCGTGAAGCGCTCAGCGAATCCATCCACTGCGGGGCCGAAGAGACCGGTGGAGGAGATTGGAGAATCCAAGAAGGCGGTCCTGTCCGCGTCCTTGTTCTCCGGCAAGTTCAACCATAAGTGGCGCTCCAGCACCGCTAGGTTGGCCATGGCTCTGCCGATGGCCTGGGCGGTGGCTTTTGTGGTGCGCAGGGCCAGGTCTGTGGCGCTGCGGAGGTCACTGAATGCATCTGGGTCGGGTCCAGTCTCGTCCATAGAGCGGAGGAGCTTAGCTTGGAACACCTGGTGGACCGCCATCGAGTGGAGGGCGGAGCCTGCCTGGCCAGTGGACCCGTAGGGATGAGGTAGTCCTGCGGGGCTTAGAGGGATGAGAAACCTTAGCTTTCCAGCTGAAGGTGGGCAGAGGTGTGCAGCCACGGCTTCCTCTAGGGGGGGCAGTTTCTCATAGCCCTTTTCCTCGGCGCCGTTGATGGTCGAGAGCACTGTAGAAGTTGACGGGTTGCAGGCGAGCAGAGTAGGGGGGCGTGCCAGGATTTGGTTAGCTCTTCGTGGACTTCTTGGGAACACCAAGAGACGGTAAGGGGGCGGGGTCATCCACGAACCCCACTATTCCTCCGCGTCTGAGGCCGCCAATGACACTGAGTCATCGTGCCTGACCTCGTGTAGATCTTCTTCCAATCCGCCAAACGAGACGAGACAGGCTCCTCTGGTCACGGCGAAGAAGGCGCAGGCTTTGTTGGTTGTCAGTGAAGAATAGGATTCGTCGCTGAAGGAGATTTAATCTGAACCCATGGCAAATTCGAGCGTCTTTTATAGGCAGATGCCCCGCCCCTTCTGGCGGGCTCTGCACTCAGCTTGGAGGGCTTCGCACCGATCGAAGTCACTATATGGAGAAAAATCCTGGAATGTTTTCCTCAAAAACCTTCATTTCTTTTCGACGGAAGAAAGAAAGACATGAACATCTTGGATGACGTGAGGGGCGAGTAGATTATCAGGAAAAATTTATTCTGAAGTGAAATAATCCGTTAATGTTACTGGTGGGATGTTTGTTCATAACTTTAGCTGGGATATTCTCTCTCTAGGCAAGGCTCTTCTTCTCATTCCCAGCTCAGAGGTTTGTTCTCCAGCGTTGACCAGGTGAATGTTAAACTCTTGTCGGGGTCACGCCGGGGTCACGGCTGGTTTGATCTGGTCTCTGTGAGGGATGATCCGCTGCTCTTATCTCGGGCTGACAGAAACATAATCAGTGGCGTTTACTGTGGAGATTAATTGATCTGCTAATATCAGCTGATGAATGTGCATGTGGAGCTCATGCGACCAATGAGAGGCTTTGATCAAACACTGCTGGAGAGCAGCTGGCCAATCAGAGCAGAGAGCAGAGGAGAGTGACATTAGTTCAGGAATTATGTATCTCCATCTTTATATTTCAGATGCAGGTTTGCGTGTCACTATAGAAGGATGAATCTATAAATTACTATAGATAATTTAACATTTCTGCAGCAGCCTATGTACATTTTCTGTGTTCTGGGAACAAATTTAGTGCAAAGTTTGCTGTAGGCTATATATACCAGAGCTAGACTAGACTGGGTACTATATCCCACAATGCAATGCTCTCAACTCGACTTTCCTTTTCAAGCGTGACCCAAAATTAATCAATTGGATTAAACTGGATTCATGTGTGTGTGTGTGTGGGTGTCTGTGTATATGTATGCGTATGTATGTGTATATGTATGTTATATATATATATCTGTGTGTGTGTGTGTGTGTGTGTGAGAGAGAGAGAGAGAGAGAGAGAGAGAGAGAGAGAAAGAGTAAATAAATGTATGTATATGTAAATGTGTGTGTGTGTCTGTGTGTGTGTGTGTCACATGTCTGTCCTGTCTTGTTCTGCACTTGGGTGTCTGTTATGTTGAGCCATGTGCTTGTGTTATTGTTAGCCCCGCCCCACTTGTTATCTGATTATTGTTTGAGTTCTCCCACCTGTTCCCCCTGATTAGTTTCCCTTTATTAGTTCCCTCTTGTTTGCAGTCTGTGTGGATCGTTGTCTCTGTTTCCCCCTGTGTTATGTTTTGAGTGTTTGCCTGCCTTGTTTTTCCCCCACGAGGGAGTTTTGGTTTTTAGTCTGTTTTGTTTGTTATTCATTAAAATTTCCTTTCCTGCACTTGAATCCTCGCTTCACCTTTTGACTTCCCGTGACAGAACGATCCACCACAATGAGGATTCAGCAGAAGGATTCCTGCCCTCACCTTAGGCGCATCATGAGAGTCAGCAACTTGGTTTCTCTCCGACAGCAGGGGACCAGGGTGAAGGATTTCGCCCTGAGATTCAGCGCGGCAGCAGAGGGACTCGGGCTTGGGGATATAGTCCTTAAGGACTTATTTAATGTTTGTTTGGACGATCCCTTGCCTCGATGGGAGATGAAGGGGCTGGAGATTTTAGACTTTCCGAGGTTCACTAAGTATCTCCACTATCGTGCTCGGTGGGATACATCGGACCCGCCTGCATCCCCGCTGCCCAGCCCAGAGAATGCATCGCCGCTGCCCAGCCCAGAGAATGCATCGCCGCTGCCCAGCCCAGAGAATGCATCGCCGCTGCCCAGCCCAGAGAATGCATCGCCGCTGCCCAGCCCAGAGAATGCATCGCCGTTGCCCAGCCCAGAGAATGCATCGCCGCTGCCCAGCCCAGAGAACGCATCGCCGCTGCCCAGCCCAGAGAATGCATCGCCGCTGCCCAGCCCAGAGAATGCATCGCCGCTGCCCAGCCCAGAGAATGCATCGCCGCTGCCCAGCCCAGAGAATGCATCGCCGCTGCCTAGCCCAGAGCTCCATCCACCATTAATTCCGTCCAGACCAGAACCTGCACCTCACCATCGAAGACGGCGGAGGAGGAGGAAGACCTCCGGCCTCCCCAATGTCCCGGAGGATTCCGTTGCGGAGGAGCCAGAGACTGTTCACGTCACGTCTGCCCAGCCAGAGACTGTTCACGTCACGTCTGCCCAGCCAGAGACTGCTCACGTCACGTCTGCCCAGCCAGAGACTGTTCACGTCACGTCTGCCCAGCCAGAGACTGTTCACGTCACGTCTGCCCAGCCAGAGACTGTTCACGTCACGTCTGCCCAGCCAGAGACTGTTCACGTCACGTCTGCCCAGCCAGAGACTGTTCACGTCACGTCTGCCCAGCCAGAGTCTGTTCACGTCACGTCTGCCCAGCCGGAGACTGTTCACGTCACGTCTGCCCAGCCGGAGTCTGTTCACGTCACGTCTGCCCAACCGGAGACTGTTCACGTCACGTCTGCCCAGCCGGAGACTGTTCACGTCACGTCTGTCCAGTCGGAGCCTGGTCACGTCACGCCTGCCGAGCCTGTGTCTTCAGACAAGATGGCCGCTACCGAGAGTGTTCCCGTCACGTCTGCCGAGCCTGTGTCTTCGGACAAGATGGCCGCCGCTGAACCTGTTCACGTCAAGCCTGCCGAGCCTGTGTCTTCGGACAAGATGGCCGCCGCCGAGAGTGTTCCCGTTACGTCTGCCGAGCCTGTGTCTTCGGACAAGATGGCCGCCGCCGAACCTGTTCACGTCACGCCTGCCGAGCCTGTGCCTTCGTACAAGATGGTCACCGTAGAGCCAGTGTCTGTTCCTGAGTCGGAGCCCGTGTCTGTTCCTGAGTCTGAGCCCTCAGTGACCGCGACACTGGCCATTATGGCCACAGCCATGTGGTGTGTGTGGGCTACACACACACTTGAGCCGGTGGTGTCTGTTCCTGAGCCGGTGGTGTCTGTTCCTGAGCCGGTGATGTCTGTTCCTGTTCCTGAGCCGGAGCCAGTGTCTGTTCCTGAGCCAGAGCCCGTGTCTGTCCCTGAGCCGGAGCCCGTGTCTGTCCCTGAGCCGGAGCCCGTGTCTGTCCCTGAGCCGGAGCCCGTGTCTGTCCCTGAGCCGGAGCCCGTGTCTGTCCCTGAGCCGGAGCCCGTGTCTGTCCCTGAGCCGGAGCCCGTGTCTGTCCCTGAGCCGGAGCCCGTGTCTGTCCCTGAGCCGGAGCCCGTGTCTGTCCCTGAGCCGGAGCCCGTGTCTGTCCCTGAGCCGGAGCCAGTGTCTGTTCCAGTGTCTGTTCCAGTGTCTGTTCCAGTGTCTGTTCCAGTGTCTGTTCCAGTGTCTGTTCCAGTGTCTGTTCCAGTGTCTGTTCCAGTGTCTGTTCCAGTGTCTGTTCCAGTGTCTGTTCCAGAGCCTGTTCCTGTGCTTGTGTCTGTTCCTGTGCCTGTGCCTGTTCCTGTGTCTATGTCTGTTCCTGGGCCGGTGGTGTCTGAGTCTGAGCCGGTGGGACTAGTTCCAGTGCCTGAGCCGGTGGTGCCAGTTCCAGTGCCTGAGCCGGTGGTGCCAGTTCCAGGGCCTGAGCCGGTGGTGCCAGTCCCAGTGCCTGAGCCGGTGGTGTTTGTTCCAGTTCCTGCGCCGTGGCCGCTCGAGGGGTCTTCACCGCCCTGGCCGCCCGAGGGGTCTTCTCCGCCCTGGCCGCCCGAGGGGTCTTCTCCGCCCTGGCCGCCCGAGGGGTCTTCACCGCCCTGGCCGCCCGAGGGGTCTTCACCGCCGTGGCCGCCCGAGGGGTCTTCTCCGCCCTGGCCGCCCGAGGGGTCTTCACCGCCGTGGCCGCCCGAGGGGTCTTCACCGCCGTGGCCGCCCGAGGGGTCTTCACCGCCCTGGCCGCCCGAGGGGTCTTCTCCGCCCTGGCCGCCCGAGGGAAAGTCTCCGCCCTGGCCGCCCGAGGGAGAGTCTCCGCCCTGGCCGCCCGAGGGAGAGTCTCCGCCCTGGCCGCCCGAGGGAGAGTCTCCGCCCTGGCCGCCCGAGGGAAAGTCTCCGCCCTGGCCGCCCGAGGGAAAGTCTCCGCCCTGGCCGCCCGAGGGAAAGTCTCCGCCCTGGCCGCCCGAGGGAAAGTCTCCGCCCTGGCCGCCCGAGGGAAAGTCTCCGCCCTGGCCGCCCGATGGACAATCTGCTCCACCCTGGCCGTCTGATGGACAGTTTGTTTCTCCCGTCCCGCCCTGGTTTGTCTCTTCCGTCCCGCCCTGGTCTGTCCCTCCCGTCCCGCCCTGGTCTGTTCCTCCCGTCCCGCCCTGGTCTGTTCCTCCAGTCCCGCCCTGGCTTGTCCCTCCCGTCCCGCCCTGGTCTGTCCCCTCCGTCCCGCCCTGGTCTGTTTCCCCCCGTTCTAGTGGAGTGTCTGGAAGCCACTCCTTAAGGAGGGGGTTATGTCACATGTCTGTCCTGTCTTGTTCTGCACTTGGGTGTCTGTTATGTTGAGCCATGTGCTTGTGTTATTGTTAGCCCCGCCCCACTTGTTATCTGATTATTGTTTGAGTTCTCCCACCTGTTCCCCCTGATTAGTTTCCCTTTATTAGTTCCCTCTTGTTTGCAGTCTGTGTGGATCGTTGTCTCTGTTTCCCCCTGTGTTATGTTTTGAGTGTTTGCCTGCCTTGTTTTTCCCCCACGAGGGAGTTTTGGTTTTTAGTCTGTTTTGTTTGTTATTCATTAAAATTTCCTTTCCTGCACTTGAATCCTCGCTTCACCTTTTGACTTCCCGTGACAGTGTGTGTATATATACAGTGAGGAAAATAAGTATTTGAACACCCTGCTATTTTGCAAGTTCTCCCACTTAGAAATCATGGAGGGGTCTGAAATTGTCATCGTAGGTTCATGTCCACTGTGAGAGACATAATCTAAAAAAAAAAATCCAAAAATCACAATGTATGATTTTTTAACTATTTATTTGTATGATACAGCTGCAAATAAGTATTTGAACACCTGAGAAAATCAATCTTAATATTTGGCACAGTAGCCTTTGTTTGCAATTACAGAGGTCAAACGTTTCCTGTAGTTTTTCACCAGGTTTGCACACACTGCAGGAGGGATTTGTCCCACTCCTCCACACAGATCTTCTCTAGATCAGTCAGGTTTCTGGGCTGTCGCTGAGAAACACGGAGTTTGAGCTCCCTCCAAAGATTCTCTATTGGGTTTAGGTCTGGAGACTGGCTAGGCCACGCCAGAACCTTGATATGCTTCTTACAGAGCCACTCCTTGGTTATCCTGGCTGTGTGTTTCGGGTCATTGTCATGTTGGAAGACCCAGCCTCGACCCATCTTCAATGCTCTAACTGAGGGAAGGAGGTTGTTCCCCAAAATCTCGCAATACATGGCCCCGGTCATCCTCTCCTTAATACAGTGCAGTCGCCCTGTCCCATGTGCAGAAAAACACCCCCAAAGCATGATGCTACCACCCCCATGCTTCACAGTAGGGATGGTGTTCTTGGGATGGTACTCATCATTCTTCTTCCTCCAAACACGTTTAGTGGAATTATGACCAAACAGTTCTATTTTGGGCTCATCTGACCACATGACTTTCTCCCATGACTCCTCTGGATCATCCAAATGGTCATTGGCAAACTTAAGACGGGCCTTGACACGTGCTGGTTTAAGCAGGGGAACCTTCCGTGCCATGCATGATTTCAAACCATGACGTCTTAGTGTATTACCAACAGTAACCTTGGAAACGGTGGTCCCAGCTCTTTTCAGGTCATTGACCAGCTCCTCCCGTGTAGTTCTGGGCTGATTTCTCACCTTTCTTAGGATCATTGAGACCCCACGAGGTGAGATCTTGCATGGAGCCACAGTCCGAGGGAGATTGACAGTCATGTTTAGCTTCTTCCATTTTCTAATGATTGCTCCAACAGTGGACCTTTTTTCACCAAGCTGCTTGGCAATTTCCCCGTAGCCCTTTCCAGCCTTGTGGAGGTGTACAATTTTGTCTCTAGTGTCTTTGGACAGCTCTTTGGTCTTGGCCATGTTAGTAGTTGGATTCTTACTGATTGTATGGGGTGGACAGGTGTCTTTATGCAGCTAACGACCTCAAACAGGTGCATCTAATTTAGGATAATAAATGGAGTGGAGGTGGACATTTTAAAGGCAGATTAACAGGTCTTTGAGGGTCAGAATTCTAGCTGATAGACAGGTGTTCAAATACTTATTTGCAGCTGTATCATACAAATAAATAGTTAAAAAATCATATATTGTGATTTCTGGATTTTTTTTTTAAGATTATGTCTCTCACAGTGGACATGCACCTACGATGACAATTTCAGACCCCTCCATGATTTCCAAGTGGGAGAACTTGCAAAATAGCAGGGTGTTCAAATACTTATTTTCCTCACTGTATATATGTATGCGTATGTATGTGTATATGTTATATGTGTGTGTTTGCGTGTGTGTGTCTGTGTGAGAGAGTAAATATATGTATGTAAATATATGTGTGTGTGTGTGTTTAAATATATGTATGTATATATATATATGTATGTGTGTGTGTGTGTATAGATATATATGTATGTATATTCATATATTGCATGTGCAATATTACTTGCACTATAAGAACTATATGGTTCAATCTTGTTATAGATCATATATTAGATAAAACATATAAAAAATGCAATTATTTAATTTTCTTTCTTCTATGGTTTAAGTGCAAATATTTATGTGCTGCAGTTTAACTTTAAGACTTGAAATGGAATACTTTCTCTTTGATCAAATCAAAGTGTTTCATACTAAACATGTTTTCTTGGGAATATTATTGTGGTTGTTAATCAATTCATTCGCGTCCATCCAAATAACCCTCTGTGCAATTCCTGTAAAAACAGAATTAATTTCTTTAATCGTCCTACTGGAAGTGACATCATTCATTAAAGGGAAATCAGCAGCACAAATACCAGTGATGATTTGATGAATTCCTTGATGTTTAAAGCACTTTATTCAGCTTATTATATTAAACCGACTACAGAACGAATGCCTGGATTCGCAGGTGTCCCAGTTCTCGTCTGCATCTTTTCAAACCTCCAATCATAACCAGAGGAGAAATATGGCAGCCTCATTTTTTCCTTTCCACAGGCATATTGATTTTGTGAGGGAACAAAGGAGGATGGAAAACGCTGGAGATATAGTGTGAGGAAAGCATGTCATTTATTCTGAGAATGAAGATTCTGCTTCACAATGAGCAAATCAAGATATTTCTCTTTGAAAACAGGACAGCGGCCACATCTATAACACGACTTAAGTGTAACGGTTAATATTAAATGAGCATGAAAATATCATGAGACCTCTGATCGCACGCTGAACATATGTAAAGCAGAGGGAAAAGATCAAATACAGCTAAATGCATGGAGAAATGTGTGTGTGTTGTTCAGTTTTACAGTATGTGAGAGTGAGAGTGTTGAGCTTGTGTTTGGGTGATTAGTCTGGTTGGCCAGCGATAGAGAGAGTTGATCAATACTGTATCGATCCGAGCCGCGGAGCGTCAGGGGGATTGAGAGAGAGAGAGAGAGAGAGAGAGAGAGAGAGAGAGAGAGGTTGACTTTTAAAAATCCTTTACTCTGGAGATGACAAATAATCCGTGGAATTGGGAGGAACAAGAAAACGCTCATATTTTCAGCTGAATCCAACAATAGAGAGACACAGAAGCTGGTTGTCATATGTTCAGGCGGTTTATGGAGACTTAAATGGTTACTAGGGCATTCTGAGTGGTTTCTAGGATGTTGCTATGTGGTTGCTAGGGCAGGTTTCAGCGACCACACAACAGTATTCCTGTACAGTAACCCTTTCATGCATGAATTATGATAACCACATTCAGGATTTTACTGTGTGTTTTTTTATTGCTCTCAAAGCATGAAAAACAAGATTTGAACTTCTTTTCTTACACATAGTACACATATCAGACGTAACAAGTAAAGCAATGCGTTACAAGCAATGTGCATTATGTAATCAGATTACTTTTCTGATATAATGAGTAATGCATTACAAGTAACGTACATTGTTATCTAATTAATTTTTGACGTAATAAGTAACGCAGTACAAGTAACATGCATAACCTGATCAGATTACTTTTTGGTGTTACAAGTAAAGTAATGCATTACAAGTAACATGCATTGTGATTGATTACCTTTTGATGTAACGTGTAACACAATACAAGTAACGTGCATAACCTGATCAGATTACTTTTTTGATGTAATGAAAGTAACGCATTGCAGCTAAAGTGCATTACATGATCAGATTACTTTTTGGTGTTACAAGTAATGCATTAAAAGTAACATGCATTGTGATCTGATTACTTTTTGATGTAACGAGTAATGCATTACAAGTAACGTGCATAACCTGATCAGATTACTTTTTTGATGTAATGAGTAAAGTAACGCATTACAACTAATGCACACTATGTGATCAGATTACTTTTTGGTGTTACAAGTAATGCATTACAAGTAACATGCATTGTGATCAGATTACTTTTTGATGTAACAAGTAACGCATTACAAGTAACATGCATTACGTGATCAGATTACGTTTGATTTAACGAGTAACGCATTACAAGTAACATGCATTGTTATCAGATTACTTTTTGATGTAACAAGTAACGCATTACAAGTAACATGCATTACGTGATCAGATTACGTTTGATTTAACGAGTAACGCATTACAAGTAATATGCATTGTTATCAGATTATGTTTGATGTAACAAGTAACGCATTACAAGTAACATGCATTGTTATCAGATTACTTTTTGACCTAATGAGTAAAGTAACGCATTACAAGTAACATGCATTAAGTGATCAGATTACTTTTTTGTGTAATGAGTAAAGTATTACAAGTAACGTACATTACATGATCAGATTACTTTTTGATGTAATGAATAATGCCTTACAAGTTACATGCATTGTGATCTGATTACTTTTTGATGTAACGTGTAACGCATTACAAGTAACATGCATTGTGATCAGATTACTTTTTGATATGAGTAATGCTTTAGAAGTAACATGCATTATGTGATGAGATTACTTTTTGATTTAATGAGTAAAGTAACACATTACAAGTAACATGCATTGTGATCAGATTACTTTTTGATATAATGAGTAATGCTTTAGAAGTAACATGCATTATATGATGAGATTACTTTTTGATTTAACGAGTAAAGTAACGCATTACAAGTAACATGCATTATGTGATGAGATTACTTTTTGATGTAACGAGTAACGCATTACAAGTAACGTAAATTATGTATTCTTGTTACTTTTTTGATACAACAAATTACATTCTAATAACACAAATACATGTATCTACAGCCAGAAAGTTACTGCAGATAAAGTATTTTCCAGAACAACAGTCCCAGTAATAGTATGAATTGTAGCTGAAACACTAGTGATGCATGATGTCCGATTTAGTGGACAGATGATTAATCAGATTTTCCTCCCAATCTAAAAATCAATACTTGGAAAATTTAATGATATGACTCCTTAGATGTTACAACATTTTTTTTTTTTCCAAGAGTCTCCTAGGATAGAAGGAATGGATGGATATTTTGGAGCAACTTGGCATTTCTGACTGGCTCTACTGTAGTGGTTGATGTGCAACTATGCCATCAAAACACTATTCAACTCATATTCCTTTGAATGCTACACATGCCCTTTTCCTCATAAATGATTGCAGACACTTTGCACTGAAGTGCATTAGATTTCTTCACTGGGTTCGTCACGGCCTGTGACGCGTGTGCAATCAGACTCTATGAAAACACACTGCTATGAGAGTCGAGGAACTGATTGGAGAGCCCTTACAGAAGTGAGCTGTGTGTGTGTGTGTGTGGCCCCTGAACGCTGCAAAAGGCATTGTTATTAGTATTGATCCATATCCTTGACTTAGGTGGTAAAAATGTGCTCTATTATTAGGCCGGTGTGCTGTGTTTTCAGTATTTGAGAGGTGTCCTTTCCAGGATGAGATGTGTGAAAGCTCTCTAAATCTTGTCACAAATACACACTGAAGACCTTTAAAGGTCAGCGTACCTTAATATGGACCTCTGGTCTAATGGAAATTGCATATTGTGATTCTTCTCTCTCAACTGGAATTAGTAAATATTGAATTACGTTTATTTTAATATTTTTCTTTTTAATTGTATTTAAAGTTTTAGATATTTTGTTGTGTGTTTTTGTCATTTTTATTCTTTTTTTTTTTTTTTTTACATGCGCCTGTTTGGTTTTTATTCATTGTAATTCAGTTTGTTATTTTAGTAAATTGAGGTACTATTATAGTTTGTATTTTTTATATATATATTTTCGGTTTTGAGTTTGATTATAGTAAAATTTTAGTTAATTTTGTTGTGTTTTTGTCTTTTTTTTAAAGTAATTTTATTTAGGTTTTTGTAGATATTTTATTTTTTAGTAATTTTGTTGTTTTTGTTATGTTTTTTTTAATTCTATTTCAGTTTTAGTTATTTTAGTAAATTGAGGTAATATTATAGTTTGTAAATTTTTATATATTTTCTGTTTTGAGTTTAATTTGTTTTGAGTTTAATTGAGCAATTTTATTTCAGTCTTTCTAGTTATTTTAGTAAATTGAGGTACTATTATAGTTTTTATTAACATTTTGAATTAGTTTTTATATTCTCTTTTTTTATTTTTATTTTAGTTATACATTTTTGGTAATTTGCTGTGTTTTGTAATTTTTTGTGTTTTTTTTTTAAATGCGCCTATTTAGTTTTTATTCATTTTATTCCAGTTATTTTAGTAAATTGATGTACTATTATAATTTTTATTCTTATTTTGAATTAGTTTTTATATTCTCTGTTTTGATTTTGATTTAAATTTTAGTTAAATTGTTAGTAATTTAGTTGTTTTTTTTATTTTATAGTTTCTTTTATTTTATTAGTCCCCCCCCCCCCACCCCAGTTTTAGCTATTTTAGAACATCAATTAAACAAAATAAAAGTTTTTCAATATTTTATTTAATTTTAGTTGATGATTATTTTATTTCAAGTCATTTTTGTGGTGTTGTACTTCAAAACTAAATTGACTGGCTCCTTTGTTTTATTAATCATCTGTTTCAAACAATACATGCATATAAAATGTGTGTTTGTGTGTGTTTTTTGAAGTAGGTCACTTCAAATTTTACTAAGCACATTTTTAGTGCCATATGTCAGAGGTCAAAGGTCAGAAGGGGTGACCTCTCATGTGCCATTTCTCTGATCACCAAAATCAGATCTATAAAGGCTCGTAAGTGACCAGAAACATTTACTGAGATGCAAAACAATAATGCATGTTTGCAAATGATTTCGCATCAGTTGAGCTTTACCTGTGGCGAGAATATATACGCTTTTAAACAGGATCTTTTGTGATCTTTCCCGTGTTCAGTCCAGCGAGGGAATAAAGTATAACTGTTGCTCCATCTTCCATAAACAGACATTAGAGCATTAAAAGAGATGTTTTACTCAATAAAAATCTTCACTAAATCAATGGGGTGAACCTGTTCGCTGTCCGGCTCTCTCAGAAAGGTTCAGGGGTTCAGTAACTCAGAGGTCAGAGGTCAAAGGTCAACTGTTTGTGTTTAATTCTCCAGGAGGGATGTTACGCCGCTCGTGGCGTTTATGATGTGTCACACACTGGAAATGTTTTATTAGCACGGAGGAAGAGGTCAAGAGAGTTCAGGCGCTGTTTACCCCCTTTTTAAATAACAGAGTACTTTACTTTACCAATAAATCTCGTCCTAGAATTTCACAGCAAAACCAGTGTGTCTATAAGCCGAGAGGGTTTGGCAAACGGATGCGACGGGAAGACCCGAATCCACCGGATACAGAGAAACTGAGAAACCGAGACTGGAAAACTGGCCATCTGAGAGCAGAGCGCATTAGTGATTAAAAGCATCATGATTCAGACAATCTGAGAAAAGACTTGATTTAATTGATTTAGACAATCAGGATTTTTGGCAATGTAATTCTAAACGAAAACTTAAAATGCATCACAGTTTCCACAAAAATTTGAACTAATGAACTAATAATCATAAATGTTTCTTGAGCATCAAATCATCATATTAGAGTGATTTCTGAAGGATCATGCCTCTGAAGACTGGAGTAATGATGCTGAACATTCAGCTTTGATCACAGGAATAAATTACACTTTACAATATATATATATATATGATTTACATTAGAATAATATTTCACAATTTTTACTGTATTTCTGATCAGAAGATAATTGTTTGAACATTTAAAAAATCTGAATTATTCTAAACCTTTGAGCAGTTATGTAAAATATAATTGCATATATATATATAAATGTGTGTGTGTGTGTGTGTGTGTGTGTGTGTGTGTGTGTGTGTGTATTACGACCAGTAATAAACATTTTAGAATAATTAAGAGTTTTAATCGTTTAACAATTTTGGGGCTCTTGTTCTGATTCAAAGGCTTTATATACTATAGTGAAACTCGAAAAATTAGAATATCGTGCAAAAGTTCATATATTTCAGTAATTCAACTTAAAAGGTGAAACTAATATATTATATAGACTCATTACATACAAAGTGAGAGATTTCAAGCCTTTATATGTTATAATTTTGATGATTATGGCTTACAACTTATGAACATTTCTGATATTTTGAATTTGGGGTTTTCATAAGCTGTGAGCCATAATCATCAAAATTATAACAAATAAAGGCTTGAAATATCTCACTTTGCATGTAATGAGTCTATATAATATATTAGTTTCACCTTTTAAGTTGAATTACTGAAATAAATGAACTTTTGCATGATATTCTAATTTTTCGAGTTTCACCTGTATGTTATTGTCAAAAATCTCAAGAATAAAGCGACTGGGACTGTAAGCTGATGTCTCTCATCACAGATCTTCAACTGTATTATTGGCATTAGACGCTTTACTGGTGTCATCATCTCAGTTTGATCATGTGACGCTTCCCCTCTTTCCTCTTTTATTTGAGTTTGAACTGCAGGAGATTTTTTATTTCTCTGGTTCGCTGTAATCTCTGAAAGTGTGTCTCCTCTCTTTGCCCTTGTGCTCATCACACACACTCCAGGACTCTAACACACATCGTGCTACTGCTTTTAAATTAATATATTGATATTGACAAGCCATCTGCTGCAGGGCATAAATTATTGGGAGGAAGAAGGCTTTGATCACGTGCCTTTTCCCATCCATGATGACACACACACACACACACACACACACACACACACACACACACACACACACACACACACACACACACACACCCCCTCTGGGATGGACTTTTGCAAATGTATTCAGCCAGAAGAAGCTTTAACAATCTGCATTTACATTCATGCATTTGTCAGATGCTTTTATGCAAAGCGACTTGCATTGCTTACATTGATCAGCTCATGCATCCATGCATAAATAAATCTTGTGAAAAATATGCATAAAAAATCTCATTTAAAAAAAAAGCATTTTATTTAAATTGTTTGTAATTTTTACATCATTGTAGTATTTGTTATACTGGCTTTATGCTGATTTAAATAATAAAACAATATTGCATTTAATGCAAAAATACTGTATGCGACTCATGCAAAATTTGGTAACACTTTACAATAAGGTAAACAATTATTTTCATGATTTGTTATCACATCTTTTTATTTTTTTGTCAAGTCAACTCTACGTGATCAACTAATCAACTAATTGTGGTTCAGAAAAACAATATTTTGAGTTTCTATTCCTTTATTGCATTAACTAAAAAAATGTATTTCAATGAACTCAAAATTTTAAGTTAAACCAGCAATATTAGCAATAACAGTGTATTAGTTAACATTACTCAATGCATTAACTAACATGGACTAAAAATAAGCAATACAGTAATTATTTATACTTACATTTTATCAATTCATGCATCCATGCATAAATACATCTCACAAAAAATATGCATAAAAATCTCATTCTAATTATTGTAATGTGAAAAAATAGCATATTATTTAAATTGTTAGTCATTTTTTACATAATTGTATTGTTTATACTGGCTTTAATTTATTGCTGATTTAAATAAGAAAAATATATTGCATTTAAAGCAAAAACACTGTATGCAACTCATAAAAATTACAAAAAGGTAAACAATTTTCATGATTTGTGATAACAACTTTACTTTTTTTTTTTTTTTTTTTTTTGTCAAATCAACCCAGATATTTGTGGTTCAGAAAACAATATTTTGAGTTTGTTCCTTCATTTTATTAACTTGAGTTTGAATTTTTAATTTCAATGAACTCAAAATGTTAAGGCAACTTACTTTTTAAAGTTAAACCAACAATATTTTTTTTAGTTAACATTACTCAATGCATTAACTAATATGGACTAAGAATAAGCAATACAGTATTTATTCATCTTTGTTAGCATTAGTAAACAAAAACACAAATGCTAATAACATACAACTTTTGATTTTATTTGCAAATGTAGAAATTAACATCAACTAAGATTCATAAATGCTTCAGATTAATGAATGTAGTTAACAAAAGTGCAACCTTACCAAAATTATTATTAGGAATGGCATGATCAATAAGTTATGAGTTATGACTTTTACATTGCTTTAACTCATCAAAATAAGTTAAGCAATTTTGAACTTTTTTTATAAGTTATACAAGATTCAGCTAATTTTTTAAGCCAGTTTAATGTAATTTAAGTTGAAATTACTTAAACATCTAAGTTGATTGTACTTAGGATTTTAAGGCAGCAATTTTTTTTACACTTGTAATGAAAATAATGCAATTTTTCTTTTTAATTCTGGGGTGAAATATGACGATCTTGACGTCTAACCACAATTTGGTGATTCTGTCAGTCAACCTTTCCAGATTCTTCAATATTCCTGAACAAAGGAACTATTTTAAACCGTTGCACGCTGTTTTACCAGCAAACTTTCAGAGAAGCGTCATCATGTGTGCCGAATTCCCTGCGATTTACATACCGGCAAACTGTTCAATATTCTAATCATCTTGATGAAGGTTGAGCCGGTTAGAGCGACAGCCAATCAGTGTGAGTACGTCCCAGCCCTCGGGTCAACGCTGACCCCTGACCCCTGGAGTGACCCTCAGGTCAAAGGTCAACTATCTCTGGCCACTTGCACTGGACAGAGTCGTCTCCATGGATACAGGCGTCTCCGGAGACTGTGGGAGTCATGGCGACGACCCCTGTTTCCCGGGAAAGACCTTCAACTCCATCTGCTGGATTTACACACACTGAAGCTGACACACACTAAAGCTCACACACACACTGAAGCTCAAACACACTGGAAGAACAAAAGCTGCAATATAATGTTCATCATAACATCTGTATATCAGTGTAGAGCGGGAAGCATTGCAGACTGTTCTTTATTCTTCACATTTATATCTACTGATCTATTCTATACAGTTCTGTTCTGTTCTTTTCTAATGTCATTTCCTTTTCATTTGAGACTAGATAAATTACCAGGTAAAAACAGTTGAATCTTGGATGTGTCTTTCCTCTCCAGTTCAAGAGAATGTGTTTCTTTGTCTTGAGAGTTTCTGGTCACATGATCTTTCACAGAGCTTTTTGCATGCATGGTGAATTGTGGCCCTCTAGTGATATAACATTATATAACACTTTATAGTCTAATCTTCTGCTAAGTAAACATGGTATATACTATATTATATTATATTATATTATATTATATTATATTATATTATATTATATTATATTAATTTTATTAATTATATTATATTATATTATTTTATATTAGCCTATATTTATTAATTATATTATATAAATTGTATTAATTATATTATATTCATTATACTAAATTATAATATATTAGACTTTAAGTGCACTGCAATAATTAACTATAAATTAAATAATCAAACCTTTTCCCTTATTCAGATACATTTTAACCACATTGATTCAGATGACTCTTGTGTTTGATTCACATTGATTCAGATGACTCTTGTGTTTGATTCACATCTATTCGGATGACTCTTGTGTTTGATTCACATTGATTCAGATGACTCTTGTGTTTGATTCACATTGAGTCAGATGACTCTTGTGTTTGAAGTGTGGGGCTCATAATAACATGTTCGATGTATTCTAAATTCATGATGAGGTTAATGCAGGAAATGTGTTTAAATCAATGTTGGTGCAAATGCATAAGACCCTGCTTAATTTATAGTGAGTGATGCTCCAGTATGTTGTTATAGTGATCCTACAGGAGAGGGAGCCACGGAACACAGGTGCGGGCGTGGAGTAGAAGAAACAGAAGAACGGTATTTTGTAGTGTTGTGAGAGCACGCAGAGTTTTGTGTACTACGAATAAATGCTGTGGTAATGTAAGCCGTGAACAAGATTAAACGAACCCATCAAATTATGCACGTCTTGGAATTCATTCATTTCGACATGCAACAAACTCACATTGATTCGGATGACTCTCGTGTTTGATTCACATTGATTCACAAATTTACTATAAATTAAATAATGACGGCAAACCTATTCCTTTATTCAGATCAATTTTAACCTAAACTCTTGATGTTGAAAGCATGCATGAGTGTGTATTTGCTCATGTTTTCAGTGCCCACGTGTGGAGGAATCATGCAAGTCTCAGATTTCTTGATTCATCTCAATGCGAATCAACAGGCTCAGATCCAGAAGAGCCGGTGAGTTTCTGTCTCGCCTTTATTCATTCATCTGAACATTAATGGACAGTGTTGTGCTGTTGTTTGTAGTGAGGGATGTCGATATTGTGTGATAAACTGTATACGTTCATTGCAGAAACACAGCATATCTTGATTGCAAAATTGGTTCCCTTTCGAGAGGTCTTTCGTATTGCGTAAGGTTAGCTTACTATGGGAAAACTCCTTTTCTCGAGAATATTGAAGCCAAATCTTTAAAACGCAGTTTTACACCCCACAGCATGATACTCAGATGAGCGGCGAGTGCGGTCATTGGCTGTGCTGCGGCAACTGCACGAACCTATGACGAGGCGGCTCAGACGCGCGAACCAATCAGGGCACTTCGCGCCCTGGCACATCAGAGCCCGCCAGAATGGGTGTGGATTATAGATTCGTTCAGCGAACTCAACACTTCGCTGATCTCCACTAGCGCGGAGCGAGCGTTTTCAGTTAATTCCTGTGGAAGTCGAGCTTCACGCTCGCGCAGTGCATTTTGGGATTTGACAGCGGACCGGAGAAAGCGTTGAGAGCGTCAAAAGGTAGGGCAGTTCTCGACTTAATGCAAATATCAAGCGAAAAACGCGATTTGACGTCTGTCTTGAGAGTTTAAAAATATGCAAATTGTGCCGGAGTTTATGCTGGATTTAGTGCATAAATCATTTAGTTTACAAATTAGACGTTGTGCAGTTATATGTTAAATATTTCATTTTGAATGTGTTCATTGTGATACTGGCTGGGTTTATAAAAGCTTGTAAAATTGACAGGATATGTTTGCTCGGGCATTTGGAAACGAAGCTTGTCTATTTCCGAATGTAATCGCATGCATCCCTGATGATTAAACTCCGTTCAGTGACGCTGGAAACGCTATAACTCCTCCTTTGGGGTGTGTCTGTTGCGAGTGTGTTTAAAGGGATAGTTCGCCCAAAAATGATATTTAAGCCATGATTTACTCCCCCTCAAGCCGTTCGAGATGCATATGTCAATCTTTTTTCAGACGAACACATTTTCAGTTATTTTAGAAAATGTCTTAGATCTTTCATGTGAAGCAATGGGGTCCAGCTGCTTCAAGTCGCAAATTGTGCATGCATCCTTCACAAAAATAATCCATCCGGCTCCAGGGGGATAAACGAAGGCCTTCTGAGGGTAATCCGTGCGGTTTTGTCGTAAAAATATACATACTTAAAACTTTATAAATGAAAATAACTGGCTTCCGGTAGCGGTCGGCGCGCGCTCATGGAGATGGATGCATGCGTATGACGTAGGAGTCGGACGTAGCGCAGGAAGCGTCGTGATGTAGAACGAGCGTGACAGCGCAGCCAGAGAGCAGAGCAAAACAAAACTCTGCGTTCGTTCTACGTCACGACGCTTCCTACGCTACGTCCTACGTCATATGCCAGCATCCATCTCCATGAACGTGCGCCGACCGCCACCGGAAGCCAGTTATTTTCGTTTATAAAGTTTTAAATATGTATATTTTTACGACAAAACTGCACGGATTACCCTCAGAAGGCCTTCGTTTATCCCCCTGGAGCCGGATGGATTATTTTTGTAAAGGATGCATGCACAATTTGCGACTTGAATCAGCTGGACCCCATTGCTTCACATTATAACCACTGAAAGATCTAAGACATTTTCTAAAATAACTGAAAATGTGTTCGTCTGAAAAAAGATTGACATATGCATCTCGAACGGCTTGCGGGTGAGTAAATCATGGCTTAAATATCATTTTTGGGCGAACTATCCCTTTAATATGTTTTTTTCAACACAAACACATTAGAGATGTACGCGATTACATTTAGAAATAGACAAGCTTTGTTTCCAAATGCACCAAGAAAAGATATCCTTTCAATTTTATAAAGTTGTATAAACTCAGCCAATATAATCACAATGAACACATCTAAAATAAAATATTTAACACACACACACACACACACATATATATATATATATATATATATATATATATATATATATATATATGTATTATATATATATATATATATATATATATATATATATATATATATATATATATATATTCGTAAACAAAACGATTTACATACTAAATCCAACAATAACACCGGCACAATCTGCATATTTTTTGCATATATTTGCATAAACTCAAGAACTGCCCAACCTTTTGTCGCTCTCAACGCTTTCTCCGGTCTGCTGTCAATCCCTAAATGCACTGTGCAAGCGTGAAGCTCAACTTCCATAGGAATGAATTAAAAACCGTGCCAGTGAACACGCACCGTAAGAAGCCTTCTCGCCGCCGTCGAAAAGCCTTCAGCAGAACAAACCAACTGCCTTGCCGTTCTGAGGATGCTGGCTTTCCTGGTTTTTCAACTGGACGCCGCCTTCAGCCGCTGTTCTTCTGTGCCATCCGGCGCACAATATATCCTTTTAACACAGTGTGTTCGCCGTTAGGTCACACATTTTCTAAAAGAGCAAATTTGAGGCGTTGTTGCATATGCCTCCAACCAGAGTCCCTCTCTTCGGCGGAGACTGTCACATCCTCTGCGATTCCTGTCTGGGCCGTGACCACGCGGAAGCTCCGATCCCTAAGGGCGGCTGTCCTGAGTGTGACGAGATGGATCTCCCCATCCTGCAACAGTGGTGGAAAGAGTACTAACAAAACTTAAGTAAAAGTATTGCTACTTAAGGAATAATTTACTTGAGTACAAGTAGAAGTACTGAAAAATAATAAGTTAATACTAATACTCAAGTAAGAGTAAATAAGTAGTTTGCTTAAAAACTACTCAAGTAACTACGTTACAAAGTACTTTAGTATTGTTTTTCTATTTTTACCCAAAATGGGGAGATGATAGCGATATGGAGCGCTAAACACTCTCATGTCATATCTGTTTCATTCATACTGGAAGCCCAGTACATACTGATTCATCCCTCACGCAGAAAGTCCTCAAGTGAGATTCATAGAAGTATTAAACTTCAGGAAATGCCTTATATGGATATAATAACGTGGGCTGAATGTATCCCTGGTCATATTTTATTATATAGTTTGTCTACACCACTTGAGAATGAAGTGAGGATGCGGCTCGAAAATAACGTTAATAATTTCTATCAGGCTTCGCACCTCTTCACAACTCCAAGTTTGTCCGCGAGCTGCCATGCTTAAAGTGCAAACTGTCAACAAACATTTCTCCTCATCCCATAATACACAGCGCAGCTGACTACGGCAACTGGTTTAGTCCAAAAATGCACAGTTCTTTGGCAGTTGGTTCTGTTCGAGGTCGGATACATTCTCACCACAAACGAACTGCTCCAGAGTTCGTTTGAAAGCGTACCGAGACCACCTCTTCCAGGAGGTCTTGGTACGCTTGTTCGGTCTGCTTTTGGTGCACACCCGAATGAGATTGCCGCATTCTCACCTGCCCAAAGGAACTACACCAATGGGGAAAACGAACTCTAGTGCGATTCAACCAAACTAAATGAGGCAGGTGTGAAAGCACCCTTACTCACCCTCAAGTCATCCTCAGGTGTATATGACATTCTTCTTTCAGATGAATTCAATCAGAGTTATATTAAAAAATGTCCTGGCTCCTCTAAGCTTTATAATGGCAGTGAATGACTGGAGAAAATTTTAAGCCCAAAAAAGTGCATCCATCCATGATGAAAGTGCTCCACTTTTACTCCAGGAGGTTAATAAATGCCTTCCGAAGTGAATCCATGCGTTTGTGTAAGGAAAATACCCATATTTAAAACTTTATAAACTATAATCACTAGCTTCCGCCTGATGGCCGTGCGCATCGATTTAGGGTGGAAGACTGACCCCTGACCCGACGCACAACGTAATATGATGAACGTGGAAGCTCAGAGGAAAGAGCTAAACAAAACCCTGGTCACGAATTAGAAATTTTGAAGAGAAATGTCGGAGGATTTCTATATAATAAAAGAGGAGCTTCAGTTTGTTGCATAGTCCTATTGGTTTAAACCGCAAGAGGTGTCTAAGCTTAAGATATTCCTACATCCTACGTCATACATGCACCACGGGTTATTCTTGTGTCGAAAGGCGAATTGTGGAGTATGCGTACGGTCGTCTGGCGGAAACTAGTTATTTTAGATTATAAAGTTATAAACAGATAAATCGAGTTGAGGGCTTTTCAGCTTTGTACAAAGTTTGCTTGGGTTCCTTACTTCTGAATTGAACACTAGGTTCCACTCACAAGAATGAGACTTAAGTTGCCTTTTCTCAATTTATTGTAGAATTTCAGTAGGTGAAAAACCTTTAAAACCACTGTTACGGGTCGTCGGACACCACCCTTAACATAAAGGAGAGACGCACACAGATCAGCTTGTATCAAAATTAGGGGTATGTTTATTTAACAGAACGGGTATCAAATAATAGGTTGGTTAGCAATAAAGAAACAACCACAAAGGCGGAACATTTTCTACTGCCGGGTGGATGACTAGACGACAATCACTCAAAAGACAGAAAGCACGGCTGTGCATCGACTCTGTTCTCAGTCTCTGTGTGCGCGCTCAGGAGCGTAATGAGAAGCCTTTTATAGCGCAGGTAGGCTTCACTCAGGTGTGGCTCATCATCTGTAATTAAGACAAGGGGAAGAGACATTGCACTCATACATGTGTAGGAACAAACACCAGGGCTGAGGGACGTAACAACCACTCACAACAAAGCACTGTAAATATTTACAGCAATGCACATGAATTCAACCACCACAACTTCACATTGTACATAATTTATACAGGTTTAATTTGGTAAGCGTTAGCACAATACTATTTATTTTTACTAATACTATTTTACACCATAGCAAATAAGTTTTAAAAGAATTAGCTTTTATCACCAGATTTGTATTTTCATTAGAAGGGAATTTAAACATGTTTACCATAATAAATATTCTAACAAATGAATTGATTACACATTTTTAAGACAGTGAATTTTAGACAGAACATTAATTTTAGCAAATTGAATATTGCACTTGCACATGCTGTAAATATTGCACTTCAGTGCTGGCTAAAACCCTGTGTACCAGCTCACGCGTGGCAATCTGGCCACTTACTAATCAGAGCAAACCACGGCTGCATCAAAGCCCTGACTCCCTGGAAAGCGTCCGACAGGTATCAATCTGGCGTGAGTATGGGTGTGGTTTCAAAGAGAAAAATTATCTCGACAGATGCCTCCAACCTAGGTTGGGGGGCCCTTTTACGAGGACAGGCCCATCTCTGGCCTATGGTCAAGCCCAGAGAAGCGCCTACATATAAACTATCTAGAGATGAGAGTGGTCGCTCTATCACTGAAAGCTTTTCTCCCATATCTAAAAGCCACCACGTCCTGGTCCGAACAGACAACATGGCAGTGGTGTCTTGCATAAATCGTTCAGTTCAAACAACCTGCACGCCATGGCCAAGAGTCTCATTCTATGGGCTCAGCACAACCTGCGCTCGCTGAGGGCAGCGCATGTGCCAGGCATTCTGAACTATGGTGCAGATATGCTATCCAGAGACAATGGTCACCCAGGGGAATGGTCTCTCAACCCTCTAACAGTTCAGCTGATATGGAGCATCTCCGGCGAGGCAGAGGACGACCTCTTCACCTCAGAAGACAACGCTCGTTGCCGAACATTTTTCTCAAAGAGCAAGGACACACTTGCCCACAACTGGCCAAGCCGTCCGCTATATGCATTTCCCCCAGGCACTATGCTACCACAGGTTATCGAACAGATCAGGGAAAGCAAGTGTGCAGTGCTACTAATAGCCCCTCTCTGGAAGATCCAGTTATGGTTCTCCGAGTTGACACAACTGCTGGAAACAGCCCTATGGCCAATTCCGCTGAGGAGAGATCTCCTCATGCAGGCAAACGGGAAAATCTGGCATCCCCGTCCTGACTTGTGGACCCTTCATGTATGGCCCCTCAACGGGTACCCGGGTGTCTCCCGGATAGGGTGCTAAAAACCATCACTGAAGCAAGGGCGCCCTCAACTAGGTGCCTCTACGCTCAGAAATGGGTGGTGTTCTCTGGCTGGTGCGCAGAACCTGGACCCCTATTCAGGCGGAGTACCAAGTGTACTTGCTTTTTTGCAAGAGCTCTTGGACGTGGGTTGCACCCCCTCCACAAAGTATATGTGGCGGCCATAACAGCATCTCGCTCTTGTGGCCGGACAATCACTAGGAAGGAACAACATCATCGTGCGCTTCCTTAAAGGGGCAAGGAGGCTAAACCCTCTGCGATCCCCCCACTGTGCCTGTCTGGGACCTCTCCATGGTCCTGGTAGCATTGAAGGGTTCCCCGTTTGAGCCGCTTCGGTCTGCGTACCTGCAGCACCTCTCTCTCAAAACCGCTCTTTTACTGGTGCTCGCTTCAGTCAATAGAGTGGCCGATTTACACATGCTATCAGTGAGCGCGTTCTGCCTTGAGTTTGGGGCCAAACGACTCCAGAACCGTCCACAAGCCAAGGCATGGTAATATTCCTGAAGTGCTCTCGACTCCGTTCAGAGCACAGGTTATTTCACTAGCAGCTCTTCCCTCATCAGAGGATAAAAGAGACACAAATTTACTCTGTCCTGTCAGGGCTCTCAGACTTTCTCTGGAGCGTTCTGCCTCATTCAGACAGTCGGAACAGCTTTTTGTATGCTTTGGTGGTCGCACCAAGGGGGTCACCGCCTCAAAGCAGAGATTATCGTACCAATTATTATTGGCTTATGAGTCTAAGGGCCTTCATTGCCCCTTAGGCACCTCTTAGGTTCGTGCAGTTGCCGCAGCACAGCCAATGACCGCGCTCGCCGCTCATCTTTGTATGCTGTGCAGCTGCACTGTGTTTTAAAGATTTGGCTTCAATATTCTCGAGAAAAGGAGTTTCCCCATAGCTTAAGATAGCCTTACACAATACTCGTTCCCTCATCTCAGGGAACCGAGGTTAAGTTAGTGACCAAGATGTTTTCTCTCTTAGTAATTGTCTACAAATATCTAAACATTCTTAAATCAAGACACATTTACTGGAGAAGTAAAATAAAGTAAGATATTAATTGCTTGCTGAAAAATATATCCAAATAAAGTGAGTTTATGCTTCAAAAAAAGCTAAATTAATATCGTCCAATGGGGTCAGAAAATAATCTGATTTCCTCTGAAATAAGTAGATTTTTCTGAGCCGCTGACAGATATTTTTCTTGTTTTAAACATAGTTTTTAGAAATTTTTCAGAAAGCTTAAATCATTGTGCTTCTGCAGTAAATGTATCTTGATTTAAGAATGTTTAGATATTTGTGCTGGAAAACAAGACATAAACACTGAGAAAGAACATCATTTTTTGCAGTATTTGGGTTTTTTAAAATTTAAATGCATTTTCAAATTTCAGTAACCTTACAAAAGTTCACTTTTGTGCACCTCTATTTATTATTTTCCTAAAAGAGTGACATCCAGATGCAATGCAGAATTCAAATGAAAAGAAAACTGAACCAAATGTACATTTTAAACATGCTTAATGGATCTGAAAAGATTAGGGATGTGACTTTTGTTATCATGATAATTTTATTTAGCCGATATGACAGACTTGAGCTGCACATGTTGCACTTTACTGTATTTCATATTTCATACAGTTCAAAACCATCATGGTGAACAGTGCTCAGCTGAAGAAAAATACGCTGTCTGAAATATTCGTACGGTATGCATTTATTCGTATTCGTCATCGAAATGTTTTATTCACATTGATTCAGATGACTCTTGTAGGCTATTTGATTCACACTGATTCTGACGACTCTTGTGTTTGATTCACATAGATTAGGATGACTCTTGTCTAGATCTAGATCTGGGATGACTCTTTGCTCCTGTCTGCCTTGCTGCTGTTTGGGTCTGTATGCTCCGTATATATTTCTGTTTTGAATCTTTATTTACTATAATTCCTATTTTGTTTTTATTGCTAAATATAACTTGCTCATCACCACACATTAACCTGACATCGCTAGCTTCAATCTAAATCGTTATCGCTAGCACAACACGCTAGTAATTCGCTAGCCTGTTAACGTGCCATCCGTGCCTGCCGTCTTTATTTATTTTTTCTCTCGCGCCTTTTACGAGTCCATCAAACAACTGTGGTCTAGGATCAGTCAACAAACATGGTGAGTCAGTCATCTTCTCCTCTTATTGTCACTTTCACTTCCTGTAACATGTATAGCATATCCTTCTCTGTCAGCACAGGTTTTACATGTGATAAATGCAGGGAGATAGTTAGGCTGGCGGAGAAGATTTCAGAACTAGAGACACGCATCCAAACTTTAATCGAGGTTAATTGTAAGAGTGCAAGGGCTTTAGATACTGCTTTGGATGCGACTAGCTTAGTGAACTCTGTGCATTATTCGGTTCCGGCTGTAGTAGAGCCCGTGCAGCAGGGCTATTGGGTGACGGTGAGACGCTGTAGTCGCGGGACAAAACACTGCTCTTCTGATTACCATAACAAATAGATTCTCCCCACCCACTGTGAATCTTGTTGAATGTGCCCTAGTTATTGGCGATTCTATTACACGGAACGTGAAAATAGACACCAGCCACCATAGTCACATGTTTTCCGGGAGCCACTCTGGCTCTGCCTGACATCAAAGTAAATTGTGAGAGTATCCTCCGAACATCTGTGTTTCAGTTAATCACGCTAACTGTTCCTTCTCTTTGAAATGCTTGGCATGCTAAATATTTTTTTTCAGTTGTCTATAAAATCTGTTAATCATCTTTGAAATTATTAATGCCATTCACTGAAAGTTTAGTAAATAGAAAATTCCTTCCATCATTCCACAGGTTGCGTTACTGCAGGATCTGTCTTTGCATCAACCAGGTAGCCAGATGGAGACCCCAACATGCAGGCATCTTATACCCTCAGTGGAGACGGATGTGAATTTGAACATTGCCAATCATGGGAATTGTGCTGACCATCCTCTCTGGCCATAACTGGTAGGCTATACTCCTGGGGGGAAATGAGCCATAGTTAAAATTGCAAAGCATCAGGATTTAAATAATTTTCATAAATCATTGGTCAGGAAATTAGCAACTATCCCGGGCATCAGCAGGGTATATATATTTTGGTACACATAATAATAATAAGACATGGAATGGAACAATAAGACAATCTTTGGTTTTGGTGCAGAGACTAGTTTTGCGGCAATTATACTCAATTAAAGCTAAAGTTAAAAAAAATGCACAAAGTAAACAAGCATATATTTGTAGTATAGTGTGTTTTTATATGAATTGGAGACACTTCAGTCAAACTATTTAATGAAGAGAAACAAAGTAGATAACTTACTCAGTTTTAAATAGTTCTATGATCCTCATACTCATGTCAAGTTTGAAATACTTATGACCCACTTTTCTAACCATTTAATAAGTTAACCTCTTACATATTAGCTGAATGTGAAGAACAAAACACATTTCTATTTACAGAACAACTGTATCTTACAACTACAAATGTGTTTTTTTACACCTGGCTTTTAATGTGGTCAAGAGCAATCAGATTGTTATTCGATTACTTAAAGCTTTGATTCCAGGGGTGTCTGGATGTGATCTGCAATCAGGCACAAAATGCACTTGAAGAATTTAAATCTGACCTTTATTCAGAATTGATATAATTTTAATACATTTGCTAAACAGTTATCTTTTATATCATAGGTGAAATAGGACACATGCATTATTATTTAGGCCCTTGTCTTAGCATAATTATGTAAGTCACAAAATAATTCATGGTCAGACTCAGAAATCAAACATGCACTACATGTCATTGCAGGAGTTTCAAATCTCCTGTTTGCTGTAGTTTATAACACATTTATGAAGTATTTTTTTATACATTTAAGAACTGATTATTGCTAACAATGATATTATGAAAAGATCCTCTTAAAGTTTCAAATAAGCATTCAAAAACGATCTATTTTCTTGTCAAAAGCATAAATTCAGAACTCCATATTATACAGAAGAGTTTAGTTGCATTTAATGATTAGCTTAATGCATTTAATTATTAAGCTTTATAACTTTTTTAACAGTCTAGCATTTTCTTCAAAGGTGTTCTGACTTGAACTAAAATATTATTCAAAAAGAGAGACTTAAATCAAAGAATAAAAATGACTGCTTGTTCACATGTATTTGTCCAAACTCTCAATAGCATCCTCTTTTTGGTGGTTTCTCCATTCACCCGGAATCTCACCATGACCCTTTTGTTTTTTTTCACCATGAGTTTTTTTTATTGTAGTGATTTTCCAGATCTTTCTGAAATCTGCAGACAAACCACTTCCAATATGACAGCTCAGTGAAGTCAGGGGTGATTTTCCATTCAGCATAAACCCCTCCTGCAGTTTCGTAATCTTTAAATTCAATGGATTCTTTAGATTCATGAGATGGGTAAAAAGACCCAGTACTTGACACTAGAGTTGTGCAAAAACCTGCACAAAGATCTTCTGTTCCTTCATAATGCCACCCATTCAGTCCATTAATTCGATGGAAAGGAACACTGTGAAGTTGTTTATCGTGGTCTTCTACTGTGAAAAGAACACTGTGAAGTTGTGGATTGTGGTCTTCTGCTGTGTTGGTGCAAATGGCTTTGCAGAACGGACACTGAACCCAACAGCACTGACAGAGGTGTTCATTTAGTATCTCATCGGGCCTGTCCTTATGTTCCAGCTTTGATGGAAAAGATTCTGTACTGAATTTCTTGCCAATGCCAGATATTATAGAAGGAATTTCCTTCATTATTACCTCTTCTAGGAGTTTTACATCAACACCATCACGACTAACTCCTCTGAGGTCATTCTCAGAGAATTTCAGCACATCTGATAACTTCTGAGCGAAAGTCTTCAACCAGAGATCAGCATCTCCATGGTTTTCATTAACCTCTTCAGTTGCTCTCTTCGCTGCTTCTACGATCCGCTTCTCCTTCTGTCTTAAATCATCGCTCATCTTGGGCAGAACACTGGTGTCGAACTCAGCAGTGATGTACTGACTGACTTCCTCTCTGATGAATCTCTGGAAGTGCTCTTTGGGTTTATGAATGTAGGTTTTGTATGCCTCAAAATCCTCATTTTCTGCCAGTGTCTTCAGGATGTGTTTCTCCAGATTAGATCTGTTTCCATTCAGTGATTCACAGTTTGCCCTCATTTCATCTGCCAAATCTCTGGCAGTTTTTTTGTAGACACTCTGCTCAATGGGTTCTTTAAGTTTATTACAGATGATCTCACCTATGATCGTAGCTGATGTTGCCCCCTGGCAGTATTTCTGGAAAATACTGTAATATTCTTCTCCTTTTCTTGCAAAATAGAGAACAGGATCATTGGCTTGCTTGAAAATGTGGTGCTGTTCCATGATTATTGGTTTTACTGTGTGCAATATGGCAAGGACCAAATCACTGAAGAAGTGTTTCTTGAACACATATTTCTCTTTTTGTTGTTCCTCATATTCTGTTAAATTTGCTTTGATGAAATCACTGAGTTCTTGAATATAACTTTTGTTGTAGCCCATCCTTGCAATGTTTTTTGACATGATGATTTTTTTTGCTTGCTCCTCAATATCTAAAATTATGGTTTTGATTTGAGCGTGATCCTCTTTAGATAGAGAGTACTTTAATCTCAATAGATTTGCAAAAGATTTTTGAATCTGTACATACTCTGAATAGTTTGACATCATGAAAATATTGCACTTTTTGTTCTTCACAGAGGGGTCTGCGAAACTTTCATTCGCATCACCGAGGACCTCCATCATATCTTTTAAAATGTCAAGGTCGGTGCCTTGACAAAAACCTTACAAATGTTCACTTTTGTGCACCTCTATTTATTATTTTCCTAAAAAAGTGACGTCCAGATGCAATGCAGAATTCAAATGAAAAGAAAACTGAACCAAATGTACATTTTAAACATGCTTAATGGATCTGAAATGATTAGGGATGTGACTTTTGTTATCATGATAATTTTATTTAGCCAATATGACAGACTTGAGCTGCACATGTTGCACTTTACTGTATTTTATTTCTTTTTTTAAAAGGGATTTCAGTCATATTTCATACAGTTCAAAACCATCATGGTGAACAGTGCTCAGCTGAAGAAAAATATGCTGTCTGAAATATTCGTACGGTATGCATTTATTCGTATTCATCATCGAAATTTTTGATTCACACCGATTCTGACGACTCTCGTGTTTGATTCACATAGATTAGGATGATTCTTGTCTAGATCTAGATCTGGGATGACTCTTTGCTCCTGTCTGCCTTGCTGCTGTTTGGGTCTGTATGCTCCGTATATATTTCTGTTTTGAATCTTTATTTACTATCATTCCTATTTTGTTTTTATTGCTAAATATAACTTGCTCATCACCACACATTAACCTGACATCGCTAGCTTCAATCTAAATCGTTATCGCTAGCACAACACGCTAGTAATTCGCTAGCCTGTTAACGTGCCATCCGTGCCTGCCGTCTTTATTTATTTTTTCTCTTGCGCCTTTTACGAGTCCATCAAACAACTGTGGTCTAGGATCAGTCAACAAACATGGTGAGTCAGTCATCTTCTCCTCTTATTGTCACTTTCACTTCGTGTAACATGTATAGCATATCCTTCTCTGCCAGCACAGGTTTTACATGTGATAAATGCAGGGAGATAGTTAGGCTGACGGAGAAGATTTCAGAACTAGAGACACGCATCCAAACTTTAATCGAGGTTAATTGTAAGAGTGCAAGGGCTTTAGATACTGCTTTGGATGCGACTAGCTTAGTGAACTCTCTGCATTATTCGGTTCCGGCTGTAGAGCCCGTGCAGCAGGGCTATTGGGTGATGGTGAGATGCTGTAGTCGCGGGACAAAACACCGCTCTTCCGATTACTATAACAAATAGATTCTCCCCACCCACTGTGAATCTTGTTGAATGTGCCCTAGTTATTGGCGATTCTATTACACGGAACGTGAAAATAGAGACACCAGCCACCATAGTCACATGTTTGCCGGGAGCCGCTTTGGCTCTGCCTGACATCAAAGTAAATTGTGAGAGTATCCTCCGAACATCTGTGTTTCAGTTAATCACGCTAACTGTTCCTTCTCTTTGAAATGGCATACTAAATATTTTTTTTCAGTTGTCTATAAAATCTGTTAATCATCTTTGAAATTATTAATGCCATTCACTGAAAGTTTAGTAAATAGAAAATTCCTTCCATCATTCCACAGGTTGCGTTACTGCAGGATCTGTCTTTGCATCAACCAGGTAGCCAGATGGAGACCCCAACATGCAGGCATCTTATACCCTCAGTGGAGACGGATGTGAATTTGAACATTGCCAATCATGGGAATTGTGCTGACCATCCTCTCTGGCCATAACTGGTAGGCTATACTCCTGGGGGGGAAATGAGCCATAGTTAAAATTGCAAAGCATCAGGATTTAAATAATTTTCATAAATCATTGGTCAGGAAATTAGCAACTATCCCGGGCATCAGCAGGGTATATATATTTTTGTACACATAATAATAAGACATGGAATGGAACAATAAGACAATCTTTGGTTTTGGTGCAGAGACTAGTTTTGCGGCAATCATACTCAATTAAAGCTAAAGTTAAAAAAATGCACAAAGTAAACAAGCATATATTTGTAGTATAGTGTGTTTTAATATGAATTGGAGAAACTTCAGTCAAACTATTTAATGAAGAGAAACAAAGTAGATAACTTACTCAGATTGAAATATTTCTATGATCCTCATACTTATGTCAAGTTTGAAATACTTATGACACACTTTTCTAACCATTTAATAAGTTAACCTCTTACATATTAGCTGAATGAGAAGAACAAAACACATTTCTATTTACAGAACAACTGTATCTTAACAACTACAAATGTGTTTTTTTTACACCTGGCTTTTAATGTGGTCAAGAGCAATCGGATTGTTATTCGATTACTTAAAGCTTTGATCCCAGGGGTGTGTGGATGTGATCTAGCCTGGCAAGCCAGACGTACATCAAGATGTTTAGTCTGGAAACTCACCATAGACACGGTCAATCTGATGGGCGGGATAAACGGCTGTCTTTCAAATTCCCTCTGCGCGCAATAGGACAGCGCTTCAACCAACCAGAGCGTTCTCCCACCAGCGGAGCTTAGTTGATAGATTCAACTTTTAAATCTGGCCGACAAAACTACGAACACATCTTCCTTTTTTTAAGAATGACTTAAGTGCCGTTCTTTGTTCTTTTCTCAAAGAAAAACTTAACTCCAACTCCTCCAGAGTTGCGGCCAAAGCCGATTCGAAAGACCGTTGTTCTCCATCCGCAGCAGCCATTCTTTGTTTTCAAGTGGCAGGTAACCGTCGCAACTCTGTCGTCATATGTTAAGCCCGCCCCCGCCTACTCTATACACGACGTGATTGGCCTGACCCAATTTAGGTTTTTGCAGCAAAAAGGTCCATTGAGAGTGTCTAGACCCACCCTGGCTGCAAAATAATTTTGCTGCCGCTAGGGTGCGTCTAGATTTCTAGGCTAGATGTGATCTGCAATCAGGCACAAAATGCATTTGAAAGAATTAAAATCTGACCTTTATTCAGAATTTACATCATTTTAATACATTTGTTAGACAGTTTTCTTTTATATCATAGGTGAAATAGGACACATGCATTATTATTTAGGCCCTTGTCTTAGCATAATTATAAAAGTGTCAAAATAATTCATGGTCAGACTCAGAAATCAAACATGCACTACATGTAATTGCAGGAGTTTCAAATCTCCTGTTTGCTGTAGTTTATAACACATTTATGAAGTATTTTGTATACATTGAGGAACTAATTATTGCTAACAATGATATTAGGAAAAGATCCTCTTAAATTTTCAAATAAGCATGCAAAAACTATCTATTTTCTTGTCAAAAGAATAAATTCAGAACTCCATTTTATACAGAAGAGTTTAGTTGCATTTAATGATTAGCTTTATGCATTTAATTATTAATCTTTATAACTTTTTCTAACAGTCTAGCATTTTCTTCAAAGGTGTTCTGACTTGAACTAAAATATTATTCAAAAAGACTTAAATCAAAAAATAAAAATGACTGCTTGTTCACATGTATTTGCCCAAACTCTTAATAGCATCCTCTTTTTGGTGCTTTCTCCATTCACCCGGAATCTCACCTCGACCCTGAAATTTTTTATTGTAGAGATTTTCCAGATCTTTCTGAAATTTGCAGACAAACCACTTCCAATATGACAGCTCAGTGAAGTCAGGGGTGATTTCCCATTTAGCATAAACCCCTCCTGCAGTTTTGTAATCTTTATATTTAATGGATTCTTTAGATTCATGAGATGGGTAAAAAGACTTAGTACTTGACATTAGAGTTGTGCAAAAATCTGTAGAAAGATCTTCTGTTCCACTATAATGCCACCCTTTCAGTCCATCGATTCGATGGAAAGGAACACTGTGAGGTTGTGGATCGTGGTCTTCTGCTGTGTTGGTGCAAATGGCTTTACAGAACGGACACTGAACCCAACAGCACTGACAGAGGTGTTCATTTAGTATCTCATCGGGCCTGTCCTTATGTTCCAGCTTTGATGGAAAAGATTCTGTATTCAATTTCTCACCAATGCCAGATATTATAGAAGGAATTTCCTTCATTATTACCTCTTGTAGGAGTTTTACATCAACATCATCACGACTAACTCCTCTGAGGTCATTCTCAGAGAATTTCAGCACATCTGATAACTTCAGAGTGAAAGTCTTCAACCAGAGATCAGCGTCTCCATGTTTTTTATTAACCTCTTCAGTTGCTCTCTTCGCTGCTTCTACGATCCACTTCTCCTTCTGTCTTAAATCATCGCTCATCTTGGGCAGAACACTGGTGTCGAACTTAGCAGTGATGTACTGACTGACTTCCTCTCTGATGAAATTCTGGAAGTGCTCTTTGGGATTATGAATGTAGGTTTTGAATGCCTTAAAATCCGCATTTTCTGCCAGTTTCTTCAGGATGTGTTTCTCCAGATTAGATCTATTTCCATTGAATGATTCACATTTTGCTCTCATTTCATCTGCCAAATCTCTGGCAGTTTTTTTGTAGACACTCTGCTCAATGGGTTCTTTAAGTTTGTTACAGATGATCTCACCTATGATCGTAGCTGATGTTGCCCCCTGGCAGTATTTCTGGAAAATACTGTAATATTCTTCTCTTTTTCTTGCAAAATAGAGAACAGGATCATTGGCTTGCTTGAAAATGTTGTGCTGTTCCATGATTATCGTTTTTACTGTGTGCAATATTGCAAGGACCAAATCACTGAAGAAGTGTTTCTTAAATGCAAATTTCTCTTTTTTTATTTCCTCATGTTGTGTTAATTTTGCTTTGATGAAACCACTGAGTTCTTGAATGTAACTTTTGTTGTAGCCCATCCTTGCAATGTTTTTTGACCTGATGATTTTTTTTGCTTGCTCTTCAATATCTGAAATTAAGGTTTTGATTTGAGTCTGATCCTCTTTAGTTAGAGAATAAGCAGATCCCAATGGATTTGTAAGAGATCTCTTCTGTTTTTGATTCTGTACATACTCTGAATAGTCTGACATCATGAAAATGTTGCACTTTTTGTTCTTCATAGAGGGGTCTGTGAAACTTTCATTGGCATCACCGAGGACCTCCATCGTATCTTTTAAAATGTCAAGGTCTGTGCCTTGTGGTGTGTCTTTCTTAATCTCACGTACACATTTTTCCCAAAATGAATCAAAATCTCTTTGCAGGAACGCCTCATTATTTGCTTGGTCTTTGAGAGTTAAGGCAAGATTTTTGGCCTTCTCAAGCAGAGCGTTTTCATTTTGTGTCCTCTGAGCATCAATCTTTTTCTTTAGGACTCGATGCTGTAGCACCTCATTCAATTTCGACTTTGTTTCCCTAACAATGTTTTCCTGTATGTGTGAGATTTTTATTTCGAAAGAGTTTTTCCACTGAATCAGAATATTGGCATTGCTGTCTCTCTCAAAGAATTCTGACATAGATTTCTTCACTTCTGTACTTATTACATTTAGTTTCTCTTGAAGATCTCTTTCCTCAACCACATCGATTGCTTCATTTTCTATTTTGTTCTGTAATCTGTTTTCAATTTCCAGCATGGCCTTCCGAAGATTCCAGGTCCACTTACTGTATTCTGTCTCCAGCTTTCTATATGTGGCAATCTCCAGAGCATTTTTGAAGCTGAACACAAAGCGTTCGTTCAGTAAAGCATCCCAGAGATTTTTAATATGGTTTTTGATGTGTGTCAGGTTCATGACATTTGATTTTGAAACACAAGAAAGAATAGTTTTCTTAAGGTCTTGAACATTTTCACAATATGAAGGGTTGGGTGGTGCCATTGGTGGGCTGCCCTCCCAGAGCTGAGCAAAATACTTCACATCCTTCTGTACATCAAATTTAATGACATCACTGAAACGTTCTGCATTACAGACTTCATCTTCTGCAGCGAGTTTGGTCATCCTATCCAGTGTCTCCTGCAGTCGTCTCCTTGCTTCCATGGTATTTTTTTCAGCGGTGACGTCTGAAACGTTCTGATGCACAAACACACAGCTGGGACTAAATCTGACCTCATTCATCCTCAAGAAGGCCTGAACAACAATCTGAAGAATGTCCTGCATCTCTGTGGGGTTTTCTCCATAGATGTTGATCAATGTCAAATTTCCAAGGCCAATAACAAACGTGGCCAATTCATTGTCATGATGTCTTGTTGAACTTCCTGCCAGTTCTAGAGAACGAAGTCCCTCAGTATCAACAACCAGAATATAGTCAAAGTTCATCTGTTTTTTCATCTCGTCTGACACTTTGACCAGCTGCATGAAAGCTCCTCTGGTGCACCTGCCAGAACTGACGGCAAACTGCAGACCAAACATGGCATTCAGCATGGTGGATTTCCCAGAGCTCTGAATCCCTAAAATGGACAGAACAAAGACTCTCTGGTCTCCCAGTTCCTGGATAAGTTCTTCTAAAACAGCAGTGACCCAGACCAGAGGAACATGGCCAGCATCTCCATCCATCAGCTCCAGTGGAAATCCAGAGATCATCATTTGTGCTGCAAGACCCGGGAGAGAATGGTAGTCAATCTGCAGGTCTTTCTTGTTCTTCTTCACAGATGAACATGATTCATAAATCTGTCCAATTTCTCTGAGGATGTGCTCCAAACCAAAGGCTGCAGCTTGAAGTTTCTTAGATAGTTCCAGAAGTTCAGCCTTGAGTTTTTCAGATTTGTCAGGATTTTCTTTCAGTTTTAAGATGTTTGACCACTTTTCATCATACTCATGATGTAGTTTTGAAAGGTCAGTGGAGGTATATTCATCCAGGAGGATTCTGAGCCATTTAAGAAAAAACGTTGACTGACTTGCAGCACCTGAGTTCATTTGTTCCACGAATAAATGTATAAACTTACTTATGTCAGATTTATGCTGCTGTTCACGGACTTTCGTCATCTCAGTTTTTTTTTTACCAATTTCTATTTCTGTGACATCCCCTTGTGGTCGATTTAGTTCTTTATTCTTCTGACACCACTGATGCCACAGTTCGCCCTGACAGGGCAGAAATGATTCTTTAATTTGTGTCAGATCTTTCTTCTCCAGTAGTCTCACCATTTCTTGAGCTGCTTCTCTTCCTCTTCTGCAGTCATCAACATCTCTCTGATCTACTCTGATGTCTGAATGTTTGGCCACATTTTCAAGTCTGAAAGTGGAAGGTGATTCTGAAGATGAGAATGAGAGGCTATCTGTAATAGCTTCTCTGAGATCTTTAGATATATCTGCTTGACCTCTGTCTTTCAAACCAATTTTATATTTTCCATTCCCCACCTCAGTGTACGGTGAATCATCCTCAGGAAGAAGGCAAATCAGTGGCTTTGGGTCCTCGTAGAGTTTTTGGATTTTTTCTGCACTTTTGTCATTTCTGTCCAGTTGTGGTAAAACAACAACTTTGACTGAGGCCAGTTCAGTCATTATATGCATCTGTTTCTCATGGTCTCCTGCATCACCGTGTAGATTACAGAATGCGACACGTTTAGTGAATTTATCATCATATGTCCCAGAGGGGCAGAACCAGGCGATCTCCACCACTCCATCCATCAGGACTCGGGTTCTGCTGCTGCCTGGGCAGTTCCTGTGGAAGAACGTGTCGTGTTTCTCATTGATCAGCTTGTTCATCAGCTCAGACTTGGATGAGGACACTGAGCCAAACCTGAAGAAAAACACCATTGGAGTTTCTGCCTTGTAGATCGGCTGGATTTGACTGATGGTTTCTTTGTTGTTGTTTATTATTTTACAGCTCTGGTTAATTTCTCTAAATGTCCACAGAGGGAACTCAATCTGATGAGTGAACAGATCAGGAACAAGCAGAGGCAGCGCGTACCGGCACTGGGACAGTTTAGTGACCATCATCTGCTTCAGGAAACCATCAGCACAATGAAACACGGCCATCTGAACATCCATTGGGTGAATGGGGTCTGTGTTGCTCTGTCTTATATTAGACATTGATGTTTTTCCAAAAAGTGCACTAAACGCATCAACATTGTTTGCAGATGGTTGTTGGTCTTTTTGTTGTTTTTCTTTGTGTTGCTTCATAGTATCTGTAAGCGTGATACTTCTTGCTTTGTAGTTCATCATCAGTAATTTTTGTAAAAACATATGAACCAGTTCCTCCTCAGTACAAGACCCATGGGACTGTAATGAATTTGCAGTTATCTGGAGAACATCTGAAGCTCTCAATTTGTTTCTCTTGACTTCAAGTTTAAGTCTTTGAAAAAGTTCCTCCACTTCTTTTCCCACATCTTTTCCTTGTGTTCTAAGGTCTTTGGCTGTTTCGGCCTGTAACATAAACATGACAATTTTACTCTTATGTCTCATTTTTGTATAGATATACCAGTACAAGAAGCTGCAAATTGAAAACAGCAGGTTCCCTTTCAAGGGAACTCGAGCTGCGTCGAAACGCTACGGGAACGCCCCTGCGTGAGTGCGTCATGAAGCACGTATGGAATCAATCCAATGGCAAGACGGAACGTCATAGGCGGGTGACGTCATCAACCAGGAAACCATAAAGTACCCCAGAAATCACAAACACATTAGCTTCTGTGCCTTCAGCAAGCGCTATGTGTGTGAATCATATTGTCTCTATATAGAGATGGCGAGTGAACAACAATATAGGCAGTTTGTTCATCCTTGCACTCGCTATATTATGGGTGGGGATACACACCAACTATGTGTTGTTTGTCTGGGAGTGCAGCATGCCCAGTCAGCTCTCGAGGGAGCTGATTGCGAGCATTGCGAGCGTTTTCCTCTTAGAACGCTGCGCTCTTGCTAATCACTCTTTGAGGAGGATGGTTCGGTTTGCGCTCCCCGCGGCTCGGGTCCCGCTTCTGTCGAGGCAGAGCGGCAACGTCAGTCGTGGGGTTCGCAAATGGATCTGACAGAGGGGTTTGAGATGGGCTCTGCCTTATCTCAGCCTTCACTTGTCAGATCCAGTGCCTCAGTTCCGGGTTTGGAAGCACGCGCTGCGGTTTCTTCCCCCCGGGCTGAGGTCCCAGTACTGCAACTATCCAGTTCTGAGGAGCTAGATGTTGTTAGTATTGGAACAGAAGATACTGAGGACTCGTCACCCCAGTCTCCTGCAAGTGAGGAATTAATGGAGGTGCTCACTAGAGCTGTGCAAAAATTAAATATTGAGTGGCCAGCAGATAGGCAGGAGTCTAGAATAAAATCTAAACTAGATGAACGCTTTCTGCCCTCACGTTTGCAGCCTCCACGCAGGTGCCTACCGTTCTTTCCAGACCTCCACACTGAGGTGTCGAGGTCCTGGAAAAGACCGGTTTCCTCCCGTATTTATACACCTCAGACTTCCACATATTCCAATATTGTTGGGGCTAGTCAGTACGGGTATGGGTCGATGCCGAAAGCTGAAGAGGCACTAGCTAGTCACCTCTCACCTGAGTCAGCGTCATCATTTAAGGCACCTATGTTACCCACCAAGCCGCTTCGTAACACTTCGGCTTTGGTGGGTAAAGCTTATTCGGCGGCAGGTCAGGCGGCGGCATGCCTTCATACGATGTCTATCTTGCAGGCGTACCAAGCTGATTTGTTAAAAGATATGAGCGAGAGTGAGGAGGTCAGTACAGATACTGTCAGAGAGTTACGTCAGTCAGCAGATCTCGCCCTCCGTGCCACCAAGGAGACGGCCAAATCAGTCGGCCGTTCTATGGCAGCCGTGGTGGCCGCGGAGAGGCATTTATGGCTAAATCTTTCTGGCATGAAGGAGAGAGAAAAATCTTTTCTCTTGGACGCCCTGCTTAATCCTGCGGGCTTATTCGGTAACTCAGTGAACACAGTCATCGATAAGTTCCAGGAGGAAAAAAAGCAGGCGGCGGCGTTCCAAAAATTCCTCCCGCTTAGAGTTCATGTCTCTGGGGCTGCGGGTAAAAAAGATCAGTCCCAGCCGTCAGCTAGTTCCTCACACCGGGCGCAACAAAAGCAGAGTGTCGCGTCTCGCGCTCCCCCACAGAAAGAATGGGGCGCGGCGCTCTCAGACGAAGTCTTCGAGGGGTAAAACTGATCTGAGGACAGTTATTATCGCCAAAAAGGCTTCGTCTAAGAGAAAATCCTGACGCTCCAGGCGTCAGGATGCTGAGGGTAGTCCCCGCCGTGAGAAAACTGAGTTCACCGCATCACACGGTGCCCGTTCTCTCTCGGTGCCCTCAGGGGATCGCTCTGCCAACCCTGCCTTTTTGCCAGGGCGTGGACGGTCCCGGCGAGTTTTTCCCCGAGGGGAGCTCGCCTCCTCCTCCGAGGGGTCCAGGGCAGTCAGACCAGTTGTTCCCTGCCGGTGCGCCGTTACAGGGCACTGTGTCTGCAGCTCAAAGTATTCCAGAGGCCAGTCTCGAGAGGCTGGTACCCTTAGTAGATTTTCTGGCGGAGTGGAAAAGTCTTCCAAATATATCTCAGTGGGTCCTGCAGACGATCGAAAACGGTTACGCCCGTTTCACACATACTCCGTGTGCAGTGCGTGTGCGGTGCGTGTTGCAGTGCGTATGCAGTGCAGGAGCAGCACGCGCAATAGTGCTTTCACATATGCTGCGTTTGCAGTGCGTAACTGATCCGCTGCTGGCTATACCACAAATACATACTCTCAATTTGTATTTCAAATCAAGAAGTTATCAGCAACTTTTATTTAAAAAATGTTTTTTTGTCAGCATTGCTATTCTCTTTGTACACATATAGCCTACACTCTTTAATAGATGTATTCACGTTTAAACACAATTTAACAACATATTATTAAATGCATTACTTCTATATAATTATATATTAAGTTGCTCAAGCAAGTGGTAAAATATTTTACCATGTAGCCTACTTAAAATCGCAAAGCCTACATTTTAAATTAAAACGTAAAATTGACAAAAACAGCAGACTCATACCCTTTCCTTGCATAATTTAAATCTTTATATAATAAATCTTGCATGTCACAAAGAACTTGTTTTTCCACCTCCACGAATGAGACGAGTGTTGTTCATTATGTCGCCTTGTTGAGGTAAATTGTATTTTCCATTGATTTACCCCGGTCTTAAGGTCTCAGCATTGCGATTCTCTTTGTACATACACTCTTTAATAGACGTATGCACGTTTAAACACAATTTAAACAACGGCAGCCTATTATTCAACGCATAGCCTACTTCTACTTATATTAAGTTGCTCAAGCAAGTGATAAAATTTAACCATGTAGCCTACATATTAAATCGCAAACATTTTAAATTAAAACTTAAAATTGACAAAAACAGCCCACTCGCATGCCTTTTCTTTTTCATTTAAATTTTAATACAATAAATCTTGCATGTCACAAAGAACTTGTTTTTTTTTTACCTCCACGAATGAGACAAGTGTTGTATGTCGCCTTGTTGAGGTAAATTGTAGCTTTCCTTGCTTTACCCGGTCTTGTGGAAAAAGTAGTATAATTAAATACATTTATGGTGAGATTACTACATTTCATTTCATTAATCGCATTTATGGTGAAATTTCTACATTTTCAGGTCAATATGTGTTCATTTTGACCACGAAACATGCGCTGTCACTTTAATTCAGCGTTTGCAGCACAGCAAAAATAGACTCGGTGCGGAAACGATCTCTGCACTGCTGTATACGCACCGCAACTGGAACGGATCGACGGACTGCAACCGCGTGCAGTGTGAAAGCTCTAACCTGTTAACATGGGTACGGAAAAAAATACGCACTGCATACGCACTGCAAACGGAGTATGTGTGAAACGGGCGTTACACTATTCAGTTCAGGTCTCGTCCACCTCGATTCAGAGGGGTCCTGTCCACAATGGTGGGCCCCGAGCAGGCTCTGGTAATGGAACAAGAAGTAAAGACTCTACTGCAAAAAGAGGCTATAGAACGGGTTCTTCCTCCCAGCAGGGAGTCAGGTTATTACAGCCGGTACTTCATCGTTCCGAAGAAGGATGGGGGGTTGCGTCCATTATTAGATCTGCGCCTGTTAAACCGCACAGTAGGGAAGCTCAAATTCAAGATGCTCACTCTCAAGCAGATCGTGTCACAAATCAGGTCCGAGGACTGGTTTGTCACGATAGATCTAAAAGACGCTTCCTTCCATGTTTCCATCCTTCCACAACACAGGAAGTTCCTGAGTTTTGCTTTCGGGGGCGAAGCATACCAGTATCGGGTTCTTCCATTCGGCCTAGCACTGTCTCCCCGCACATTCACAAAATGTATGGATGCGGCTCTGTTCCGCTGCGACTTCAGGGCATCCGCATTTTAAATTATATCGACGATTGGTTGATCCTGGCCCAGTCGGAGCAACAAGCGGTTCGACATCGTTCTCGCTCATATCAAGAGATTGGGTTTGAGGCTTAACGTCAAGAAAAGTGTGCTATCTCCATTACAGAGGACCACTTTTCTGTGCGTAGTTTGGGATTCGAGGACGATGCAGGCACATCTGTCTCCTGCTCGTATCACCTCGATTCTCTCAGCGGTGAAACAAGCAAAGCTAGGCCAGTCACTCACTGTAAAACAATTTCAGAGAATATTAGGTCTCATGGCAGCAGCGTCCAACGTTATACCTTGCGGCCTGTTGTACATGAGACCATTGCAGTGGTGGCTCAGAACCAAGGGGTTCTCCCCGAGGGGAAACCCGCTCCGCATGATCAAGGTCACGCAACGATGTCTTCGTGCCCTGGTTATGTGGAAAGAACCTTGGTTTCTTTCTCAAGGGCCCGTGCTGGGAGCTCTTTGTCGTCGCGTCACGCTAACGACGGATGCCTCCCTCACGGGCTGGGGAGCGATCATGAGTGGTTGCTCAGCCCAAGATCTGTGGCAGTACCATCATCTCTCATGGCACATAAATTGTCTAGAAATGTTGGCGGTGTTTCAGGCTCTGAAACATTTCCTACCAGACCTAAGGGGCCATCATGTGCTTGTCCGGTTAGACAACACATCGGTGGTGTCCTATATAAACCATCAGGGGGGTCTGCGTTCGCGCCCCTTGTACAAGATGGCTCGCCAGATCCTTCTGTGGGCCCAGGGGAAACTCCTTTCATTGAGGGCTATGTATATCCCGGGGTATTTAAATCAGGGGGCAGACATCCTGTCGAGGCAGGGGCTGAGGCCCGGGGAATGGAGACTCCATCCCGAGGTGGTGGAGCTCCTTTGGAAGGAATTCGGTCGTGCCGAGGTAGACCTGTTCGCTTCCAGGGAGACATCACACTGTCCACTGTGGTCCTCCCTGAGCTATCAGCCCCTCTGGGGTTGGATGCCATGGTGCAGGCGTGGCCGAGGTCACGTTTGTACGCATTTCCCCCGATTGCTCTGCTCCCAGGAGTTCTGGAAAGGGTCCGTCGGGACGGGGTCAGTCTATTGTTGGTAGCCCCGTTCTGACTGGCCCGAGTATGGTTTGCGGACCTAGTGTCTGTCCTCGACGGCTCTCCTCAGGAGATTCCGATCAGGAGGGACCTACTCTCTCAGGCGAGTGGGTCAATCCTTCACCCCCGCCCAGAACTGTGGAAATTGTGGGCTTGGCCTCTGAGGGGGCCCAGCTCATAAGTTCTGGTCTCTCAACTGAGGTTGTTGAGACCATTCTTCACTCCAGAGCTCCGTCCACGAGGAAGTTATATGCCTTGAAGTGGAGATTATTTACTTCTTGGTGCGGAGGACACCAGTTGGACCCGGTTAACTGCCCGGTGGGTGCAGTGCTGGAGTTCCTGCAGGAGAGATTCTCCGCAGGGTTATCCCCCTCCACACTGAAGGTGTACGTGGCGGCACTAGCGGCTTACCATGTCCCTTTAAGTGGAGTTTCTCTGGGGAGACACCCACTTATAACACGTTTTCTTCATGGCACTTTGAGGTTGAGGCCAGCAGTCCGCACGAGGGTACCGACTTGGGATCTGGCCATCGTTTTGGAAGGTCTTTCCCTAGCTCCGTTTGAGCCTATTGAAGAGGTTTCGGAGAAGTTTCTCACTTTGAAAACTGTCTTTTTGCTTGACATTCAAGCTCTCTCGGTTGCTCCCTCGTGCCTGGAATTCTCTCCTGGCATGGTGAAGGCCTTTCTCCATCCCAGACCAGGTTATGTTCTGAAAGTTCCAACTAATGTTGTTAGACCTATCGTATTGCAGGCTTTCTGTCCCCCTCCTTTCCAGACGTCGGACCAGGAGAAAATAAATCTGCTCTGCCCAGTTAGGGCTCTAGATGCTTACGTCCACAGAGCTGCCCTGTGGAGGAAGTCTGAACAGTTGTTTGTTTGTTTTGGGTCACCCAGGAAGGGGTGTCCTGCATCTAAGCAGAGGATGAGCAAGTGGGTGGTTGAGGCTATCTCACTTGCTTACGAGTCGGCTGGTCAGCCTTCACCTTTGGCTGTACGAGCTCACTCTACTAGGAGTATGGCCGCTTCTAAAGCGTTACTGTCAGGAGTTTCACTTTCTGATGTCTGTGATGCGGCAGGATGGTCCTTACCGCACACTTTCATTAGGTTTTATGATCTTGACCTCAGCTCCACTCCAGGGGCGCAGGTGCTTTCGTCCGCTTGTGCGCTCTGATTTCATACAGAAGGTCACTTGCTCGCATGGCGACGTGGGTATTAGCGTTCCCGTAGCGTTTCGACGCAGCTCGAGTTCCATTTAAAGGGAACGTCTCGGTTACATATGTAACCCTAGTTCCCTGAAGAGGGAACGAGACGCTGCGTCGCCCTGCCATACTCCCAGCATTCCCGTGATCGACTTGCTTCAGCCTATCAGAAGCTAATGTGTTTGTGATTTCTGGGGTGCTTTATGGTTTCCTGGTCGATGACGTCACCCGCCTATGACGTTCCGTCTCGCCATTGGATTGATTCCATACGTGCTTCATGACGCACTCACGCAGGGACGTTCCTGTAGCGTTTCGACGCAGAGTCTCGTTCCCTCTTCAGGGAACTAGGGTTACATACGTAACCGAGACGTTTTCTAACAACATATTTTCTGCAAACTTGCAGGCACCATAGTCAGATATGATCAATAACGTGTATATTATTATAAAACAACTTCATGTTGTAGCTTCACAGCTTCAACTTCACGTCAGCCTCATGTGTGTATAAAAAACAACTGTACATGAGAGGCAGCACTTTGCCTGCCTAAATAAACGAATGGATTCCCAAACCTGTTAAGTGTCTCTGGTTTCTTATATTGCTTTACACTTCACATGGCACTTACCTGTCTCTCTATTTTGTCTTTTGTGGTTGTGTTGTCCATCTTCTCTTCAATAATTGTGGTTTGATCTTGTAAGAAAAAAAGAAAGAGAATATTCATTCTACAATGAAAAACACTGCATAGTGTTGGTTAATTTGTAACAAAATTTTAGCTGCCATTTCCTTAGCATTTTTTTTTGTTTAAATGGCATACTAAATACTGAAATGTTGCTCCTTTTATGGACCGAAATAATTTCATTACTATATTACAGTAAATAATATTCACCTAAACACCCGAGAACTGTACCCTCAGTTGATGTATGACAATTAAAGTGTTAATGTTTTATAGAGTTTTAATTGTCTGATTTTTCCCCACATTAACAAAGAGTTATGGACATGTAGAAATTAAAGTTGTCAATCTCCTCCCAAAAATAGAAAATAGAAAATAAATTCTATGTGGCAAAAATGGACCATAATTATTGCATAAATATTAATAAGTACCATCAAATCCTCTCAAAATACAAAAGAAAAAATATTATTGAACAAAAATATATTACATTGATTTTACTGGAGGGGATGAAGTTGCTGTCAATACAGTTGTATCAGAGGAATTAAATCGCCTGCAAGCATCTGGGGTGATAGAACGCATCAATGCCTCTGCATGGGTGTCACCAATTGTTGTTACACATAATAAAATCAGGTAAAATTAGGATGTGCGTACCTCAGAGAGCCAAATAAAGTGATCATGGATTTTGCCACACATGGATGAACTACTTCCTCAAAAATATCATAATGTTTTCTCTACCATTGACATGACTAATGCTTAATATCAAGTACTACTGCAGTCGTGACCTCGCGGCCGTTATTACTCACGACGGACTGTTCAGTTTTGTCATGTTCCTTTACGGATTGGCTTCAGCACCTGCTGTATTTCATCATATTGTTTCAGGGGAGGGTCTTCTTCCTGATGAATCACGTGTACAGGTGATTCGAAATGCTCCTGCTGATTATGTCACATTTGCCCTTACCTGCTTCTCCTGTAGATATTGCCTTTGCTCCAGCTTCTTGTCCTGCTCTAATGCCGAGTTCACACTGCACGATTTTAGCCCCGATTTTCACTCACCGACAGGTTTTGAGAGATCGCCGACAAATGCCTGAAATCACAGGCAAATCGGTGCTTGTTCACGTGAGTGACAATAACGCAGTGTACATTCTCAAAGGCGTGATCAATGCTAAATATTTGCCATGCTAAATATCTGGACCTGTCGGCGATTCAAAATCCTGCTGTGTGAATGTGTTCTGACTGAAAACTACATCGGTGATGACCTACAGCCAATGAGAGTGCAAGATACAGGACAGCAGGATGTTCAGGGAGGAGTTATAGACCAGAATATCATTGTTTTTTATAGATACATTTACAATTATATCAAACAGAAACAAATCACTTTTGCTTGACAAACAGCACATTGCAAAATTATTTATTTACCCCCAACTCTCTTTGCAGAAACACAATCCTTGCTCTTGTCTCCCCAACCATTTACTCCTGCATGATCTATTTTTCTTTTTCTCCTTTTCGCTGTAAATCAGCACACAGACAATTTGGATCGCAAGCTTCTTGCAGGCTAAAAGAGGCTATCATTTTTAATAACAATTTTAGTCTTGTGCGAGAACTCTGGTCTCACACGCGCGTGATCTTGCGTTATTTCCTTATCACTTCTCGCTTGTGTTTGGTTGTGAAACGTAGTTTGTGGACCAGACAGAAGTTGTCGGCGATTCTTTCTTTTGTAAAGTCATGTAATATGAAACCCCATGTTGCTGACCCATTGTGCAATGTGCACACAATGCTACCCCAGATAGTCGTGCAGTGTGAAAAGAACAGTGACCTGACTACTTTGAAAATCGTGCAGTGTGAACTCGGCATAAGCAAACTTTGTACACAGATTTCTAATGGGTGATTTTCTCACAAATGAGATGCGAAATCCAAACAAACCCTTCGTGATCTCTATTGGTGGCCAGGGACGGACGCTCAGACTCATGATGCTGTCCATTCCTGCCATGTGTGTCAGCTCAATGACAAAACTGTCAAGTCACACCTGTTCCTCTCCAGCCAGGGCCGCTGCTAGATGGACCATGGCAAAAAGAGGCTGTGGATATAGTGATGCCATCTGACACTGCTGCATCCGATTGCAGGTTTGCAATAACATTAACTGAGAATTACAGCAAATGGCCTAAGGTCTCTTTTACTCACAATCAGGGGCGCCGCTATGGGGATGAAAGATAGGACTATTCTAAGGGCCCACACACTTTTAGGGGCCCCAGAGATCGATTTTATTAATGGAATGGGTGCGGTAGGGGGCCTGACCTCATATTCTTTCAAAATTGCTGGCAGTGCCCCTGCTCACACTGCCACTATGGATTCTGTGGTTTTCCTCTCTCTACTACCTGGCAGCTAATGGTTCTGTATGAGGTTCAACCATGTGCTCAAACACACTGTCCAAATGGCCATCTAGGCAAATCAGCCATGGAAACCTGTGGTAACTGACTTCTTGCAGGTGTACCATGACACTCCACATGCTGCAACTGGTACTTCACCCTTTCAGCTCCTCTATGGCAGGCAAATGCTCACAATGCTGTCTATTTTGCCATATGATCCTTTGCACCCGCCAACTGACATGACACGAAGGATTACAGGGCTCCAACAAGAAATGAAAAAGATTTTTTTTTAAAGTGTCGGGGTGAGTAAATTATCAGCAACATTTTTTTTCCTTTCCTCTCACCTCTCTGGCGGGGAAGGGTCGGGATCACCTCCACGCACGGCTTGGGCTCTGGAACCACACTCCTTGAGAGAGGATGGACTCTTCACCACTCTGGAGTTGCCCATGGTGAGAGGCGGCGGGCTGGTGTGGGTTTGCTTATAGTCCCCCAGCTCAGCCGCCATGTGTTGGAGTTCACCCCGGTGAACGAGAGGGTCGCTTCCCTGTGCCTTCGGGTCGGGGATAGGTCTCTCACTGTCGTGTGCGCCTATGGGCCAAACGGCAGTGTAGAGTGCCCGGCCTTCTTGGGGTCTCTGGGAGGGGTGCTGGAAAGTGCTCCAACTGGGGACTCCGTCGTTCTACTGGGGGACTTCAACGCCCACGTGGGCAGCGACAGTGACACCTGGAGGGGCGTGATTGGGAGGAACTGCCCACCTGATCTGAACCCGAGTGGTGTTCTGTTATTGGACTTCTGTGCTAGTTACAGCTTGTCCATAATGAACACCATGTTCAAGCATAAGGGTGTCCATCAGTGCACATGGCACCAGGACAGGCCGGAGGTCAATGATCGACTTTGTGGTCGTTTCATCTGACCTCCGGCCGTATGTCTTGGACACTCTGGTGAAGAGAGGGGCGGAGCTGTCAACTGATCACCACCTGGTGGTGAGTTGGATCCGATGGTGGAGGAGGAAGCTGGACAGACTCGGAAGACCCAAACATACTGTGAGGGTCTGTTGGGAACGTTTGGCCGAATCCCCTGTCAGAGTGATCTTCAACTTCCACCTCCGGCAGAGCTTCGACCGGATCCCGAGGGAGTCTGGCGATATTGAGTCCGAGTGGACCATGTTCTCCACCTTCATTGTCAATACGGCCACTCGGAGCTGTGGCCGTAAGGTCTCCGGTGCCTGTCGAGGCGGCAATCCCCGAACCTGGTGGTGGACACCGGGAGTAAGGGATGCCGTAAAGCTGAAGGAGGAGTCCTCAGGCCTGGCTGGCTTGTGGGACTCCTGAGGCAGCTGACGAGTACCGACAGGCCAAGCGGACTGCAGCCCAGGTGGTTGTGGAGTCAAGAAACTCCTCGGTGGCAAGGCACCGGGGGTGGATGAGATCCGCCCCGAGTACCTCAAGTCTCTAGATGTTGTGGGGCTGTCTTGGCTGACACGCCTCTGCAACATCGCGTGGCGGTCGGGGACAGTACCTTTGGACTGACAGACCGGGGTGGTGGTCCCTCTTTTTAAGAAGGGGGAATGGAGGGTGTGCTCCAACTATAGGGGGATCACACTTCTCAGCCTCCCCGGGAAAGTCTATGCCAGGGTACTGGAGAGGAGAATACAGCCGATAGTAGAACCTCGGATTCAGGAGGAACAGTGTGGTTTTCGTCCCGGTCGTGGAACACTGGACCAGCTCTATACCCTCTCCAGGGTGATGGAGGGTTCATGGGAGTTTGCCCAACCAATCCACATGTGCTTTGTGGACATGGAGAAGGCATTCGACTGTGTCCCTTGCAGCATCTTGTGGAGGGTGCTCTGGGAGTATGGGGTTCGGGGCCCTTTACTATCTGGCTATCTGGTCCCTGTACGACCAGAGCAGGAGCTTGGTTCGCATTGCCGGCAGTAAGTCAGACTTGTTCCCAATGCTTGTTGGATTCCAGCAGGGCTGCCCTTTGTTGCCGGTTCTGTTCATAATTTTTATGGACAGAATTTCTAGGCGCAGCCAGGGGCCAGAGGGTGTCTGGTTTGGGGACCACACGATTTCATCTCTGCTCTTTGCGGATGTTGTTGTCATGCTGGCCCCATCAGACCAGGACCTTCAGCATGCTCTGGGATGGTTTGCAGCCGAGTGTGAAGCGGCTGGGATGCGAATCAGCGCCTCCAAATCCGAGGCCATGGTTCTCAGTCCGAAAAGGGTGGTTTGCCTGCTTTAGGTTGATGGAGAGTTCCTGCCTCAAGTGGAGGAGTTCAAGTATCTTGGGGTCTTGTACACTAGTGAGGGAAGGATGGAACGGGAGATTGACAGACGGATCGGTGCAGTAATGCAGTCGATGTACCGGTCTGTCGTGCGGCTCAGCTCTTGATTTACCGGTCAATCTACGTTCCTACTCTCACCTATGGTCATGAGCTTTCTCCGCAGGGTGGCTGGGCGATCCCTTAGAGATAGGGTGAGAAGCTCGGTCACTCGGGAGGAGCTCAGAGTAGAGCCGCTGCTCCTCCACATCGAGAGGGGCATCTGAGGTGGCTCGGGCATCTTTTCCAGATGCCTCCTGGACGCCTTCCCGGGAAGGTGTTCCGGGCATGTCCCACCGGGAGGAGACCCCGGGGAAGACCTAGGACACGCTGGAGGGACTATGTCTCCCGGCTGGCCTGGGAACGCCTCGGTGTGTCTCCAGAAGAGCTGGAGGAAGTGTCTAGGGAGAGGGAAGTCTGGGCATCCCTGCTTAGACTGCTGCCCCCGCGACCCGGCCCCGGATAAGTGGAAGAAGATGGATGGATGGATGCAGTACAAGTATTCTACAAATACTCCATATAAGTATTAAGTAAAGTACAAATAATAAACAGTTTTTTAATAAAGGCAATATCAGCGATGGTTCTGGTGCCAGAGACGCTCTTCAGGTGGTCATGAAGCAGCATCTGAGTGTCACTGTGTCACGTTTTGGTTTTGTTTCATGTTCTATTGTTTCATGTCTGTCATGTGATCCTCTGTTCTAGTCATGTGATCCTGCCATGTGTTCTATGTTGTCATTGGTTCATTGTTTCATTGTCCACAGGTGTCAAGATTAGTCATTAGTCTTATGTGTATTTAAGCCCTCATGTTATTGTTACCTGTAACCCCATAATCTATGTCTATGTCTAGAGTTTCATGCCATGTCTTTGTTTTATGTTTGATCTTGTTTTATTTGAATAAACTGCGCCTGGGTTCTGCAACTTGCCTTCAGTGGACTAACCATTACACACTGTCGTCGTCACAAATATTTAAACATAAATTAGTGACCTCCCCAAATGAGGTCATCCAGACTGGGAACGCCCTCTTTAAAAAGGCCTGTCTTTTGTGTTCTCCTCTGCATTTGGCGAGTTTCTTTCTTCTTGACTGCATCACTTTTCATCCACGGCAACATACAGTACATCCTGCATACTAATAAAGTTGCTCTAATACATGTTTTCTTCTCTACTTTGAGCACAAATAAATCAGTAGATTGATTTGTAGAGCGTTCTCATCTGTATCTCTTTGACCTTGAATTAACTCTATACAGCTGTTTCTGCACTTGCACACATGTATAACTCTGCAACGCACTCCAGCCTAACACTCACAGCACTACTGGGTGAATACTACAAGACATCATATAAATGTTATATTCACTGTATTGTAAATAAAAAATCTATGTAATGGTTACATCATTGCCCATAAAAGGCTTTTCCAGGAAATAAACAAATTAGGGCTGTCATGCATTACAATTTTTTAATCTAATTAATTACATGATGTGGTGATTAATTCATCTAACTAATTGCAAATTAATTACACTTCAAATTTGGCTGAGAAATTATTCTCAAAAGATAAATTAAAGTCATTATTGTGTTAAATAAGAAAAGCATCAATTAGATATTACAAAAAGTTGCTTCAGAAAGACATATTTGATGCAACATTTGCATGCAACATATGCAAATTTATTAAACTTTTGGACCATGAGGTTGAGTAAATGATAGAATTTTTATTTTAGGGTGAACTATAGGTCTACTTTTAATGGTTTAATGCGATCATTTACACAGCAAGTCTTTTTTTTCTTTCTTTTTTTTTACTGCTGTATGCGCTGAATTAAAGCGACAGTGCATTGTTCGCATTAAAATAAGCTTGTATTGACGCAAAAATCTAGTAATTTTACCATAGGTTCATAAAATATAAAGTCTACTCTGTTCGCGCAGGTTCGCAGGTTATATATATAACCTTTTATTGGTTTTATACACAGGTTCACGTTTAAAGTCTGTGTAGAGAGAATTGTGTCGTCTTAGCGGCCCCTAATTTAATAACAAATGATCGTTGCGACGGAAGCGAATCAATCAAAACTAACCTTAGCTGGAAAATAACTTTATTAAAGAACCGCTATAAAGCCAAAACAATCTCTGTTACCTTAAATTATACGTTTATCTCTGTAAAGCTGCTTTGAAACAACCTACATTGTTAAAAGCGCTATATAAATGAAGATGACTTGACTTGACTTGACTTGACATCTGGAGTAAATTTTCTTCTCAAAATTACACATTCATACTCAAACTGTATTCAGGTCTCTGTTCAGGTGCCATGTTACTTCTATGTAGATTCAGAATGGAATCTATACAATATCTATTGTATTTTTTACTTAGATGTTTTTAAGTAAAGCATACACTTTAAAAGTGTGGCTTACTCCAGTGTTATATTGTTTGAGTAAAGAGTTAATTTTGTTAAATTAACTTAACTTAGGTAAATGTAACTTAATTCTATATGTGAAATTAAATACATTGAATACAATTAAATAATATTTTATTGAATTAAATTTTAAGTGTCAATTCAATGTCAAATGAATGTTGTTCAATAGTAAGTAGATTTTACTTGATAATAATAAGTAAGTTGTACAGAGCAGTAGCAGTAAAATTTAATTAAAACGTCTTAGTGCAAATTGTTATTAGGATTTTATCAAGTAAATCCTACAAGTAATTTTTTTCAGTACTTTAAACTGCCTAGACTAAAAACCTTAATACAGTATCCTATTCGTTTCCTGAATCCTGAACTTCCAGAGATGTCCCCACCAATCTCAAAATCAAACCTGAAAATGTAACAAGTGGGAGCGTTAAATGCATTAATAATTTAAACGCGTTATTGTTTTACCGTAATTAAAGGGATAGTTCGGCCAAAAATTATATTTAACCCATGATTTACTCACCCTCAAGCCGTTCGAGATCCATATGTCAATCTTTTTTCAGACAAACACATTTTCAGTTAATTTAGAAAATGTCTTAGATCTTTCAGTGGTTACGTGATGTAGAACGAACGTAGAGTTTTGTTTTGCTCTGCTCTCTGGCTGTGCTGTCACGTTAGTTCTACGTCACGACGCTTCCTACACTACGTCCTACATCATACGCCAGCATCCATCTCCCGTGAACGCGCGTCGACCGCTACCGGAAGCCAGTTAGTTTCGTTTATAAAGTTTTAAATATGTATATTTTTACGACAAAACCGCACGGATTACCCTCAGAAGGCCTTCGTTTATCCCCCTGGAGCCGGATGGATTATTTTTGTGAAGGATGCATGCACATTTTGGGACTTGAAGGAGGTGGACCCCATAGCTTGCCATTATAACCACTGAAAGATCTAAGACATTTTCTAAAATAACTGAAAATGTGTTTGTCTGAAAAATGATTGACATATGCATCTCGAACGGCTTGAGGGTGAGTAAATCATGGGTTTAATATCATTTTTGGCCGAACTATCCCTTTAATTAGGTAATTGGCTAATTAACATATTAAATCAACAGCCCTAAAACAAAATAATAATACATTAGACATTATATTAGCTAAATGCATCAAACAATTAGGTAGGATAATTGTACTCTTATGTATATTACACAATATTGTGGTAGGCTATAATTCCCCTACGCATCTGATTTAAGCTAAACAGGGTGTCTCCCTTTTTCGTCACCTACATATTTATACTCTACTAGCTGTCTCCACTTCAAAACTTGCTTATAAAAATATAATTTGGGAATAAGATCTGTTCCACTAACCTGCTGTGCAGCAGTAACCCGGCAGACTCCAGACAACGCCTTTGCATATGCTTTAACGGCCGGGAGGACCTCGGACCAATTTCAGAGAATTCCTCCCGAGATAAAAAGTACACCGGTTTTTATAGGAGCATGGCAAAGGTGACGTTGTTCATTTCATAATTTGTCTCCAATAGGATTGGTTCTTCACATGTATCATTTTCTGTTAGTAGGCAGAAGCAAATTTGGATTCCTTGATACTTAGGCTATTTAAACAGCCTTTTTCGGTTCCTCTCTTAATTCTCCCTAACTTTGGCCCAAGTGCTGGGGACATTTAGTTTTCAAAGTATATAAATGTTAATCCTGCAAGGAAAAGAAATGTTAGTTATGATTAATTTTAAAATTCTGTAACTATATTGTAGTGACAAATAATTTTACTTCATGTAATGTATGTTCTTGCTTGAATAAATCACTTGTAAAGTACAAGTGAGCTTGGTTTTCATTGCAGTCTCACCACTAACTAAATAAATAATTTCCATAACACACTCTCTCTCTCTCTCTCTCTCTCTCTCTCTCTATATATATATATATATATATATATATATATATATATATATATATATATATATATATTTACATACATACATACATACATACATATATTAGGGGTGTAACTAGACGCTTATCTCACAAGACGAGACATGAGATTGGGTTCACAAAAATGAAATGAGACCGGGATTTTTTTTAATGATAATTTAATAGAAATCCTCATTGACACAATTTGTGACTGAAAAAGATAGTCTGCAGGTGCATTTTGAAATGTTTTAACTAATAATCTTGCACTGTACAAGCTGTGTATAAGGTTAGGGCACAAACTCAACTGAATGGCTTTTCTCCTGTATGATTTCATGAGTCTCTTCAGACCTTACTGTACATTTATGAGCTTCCAGAACTTCTGATTGAGTCTGTGTGTGACCTCCTAATTCAACTCCTTTCCACAAAATGAACATAGAAATAAAAACAGTTTATCAAAAATAAATAAGTTTTTTCTTTGTATTATTAAGTGCAAATAATAAGTGCAAGTGCAACCTAAAGTACTCTCTCAGTATTCAAAGTGAAAACAGAGGCCAGAGTCACAACTACACAGTCCAGTGTAAATAGGTTTGATATTGAGAGACAGGCTATTGAATGCAGCCTAATTTGTGCGCATCAGGGAGCTCGTGTTTTAATTTCACTTTTGGATTCGCGATCGCACGTTGGCTACTCTGTGTATAAAGGGAGCGGCGGTGCTGAGCACGCATTCTTCTACAAGATAAGATATTTATCAGACGTTTATAGACTCTGTTGAGCAACAAATCCTGCGCCATCATCTCACCATCAGTGAACTTTGATTCCTGTTGTACTGTGTGTCTGCAACTCGTGCTGGAGGAGCAGAGCAGTCGTTTAAATTGTTTTTTAAATTTATAAAAACAACAAAATGACAGTGGAGGCGGTGCCGCGGTTGCCACCATAATGTAATGTGAATGTAGCAGTGGGATATTCTATGCTAATTTAAGTGGTGTAGTCTAGTTTTTTGTAGTGAGTAGGCCTATACTGTTCCGTCTCACCAGGAAGGGAAGAAACACCGTTCTGCTGGGAGACTCCCAAAAGACAACATGGGACGAGATGTTGTTTTGGCTTTTGCAAGCATAACTCTCCACAAGGCTGAGAAACCCTACTCGATGCCTGAAAAGGAATGTTTAGGAGTGATTTGGGCTCTGGAGTACTTTAGGTTCTGTAGACGGCCTTCATGTGACGGTCTACACAGACCATAATAGCCTGAGATGGCTGATGAACCGCCCAAACCCTTCAGGACGTCTAGCGAGATGGTCCTGCAGGACTTTGACTTTAGTATTGTGCATAAGCCAGGTGTTCAAAACAAGGTCCCAGGCACTATGCCACTCAACCCAATTCAATGCTAGTCTACCCCAATAGACATTCTGCCAGATTATGTAATCATTGAGGGAATGGATCTCCGTAGCCTGTCCTCTGTCGCACTGATAGACAAAGCACAGTTGAGGCAGTTACAGGAAAATGACCAAGTGGTCAGTGATCTTTTATGTGCCCTTAACAGTTCTACCAAAAAGACTCAGGAGAGAAATATTGAATGCAATATAGTCCTCCGTCTGGGTCGGTGAGTTAGCCGGTAGGTCCTGCCTGATGGTCTGGACAGGGGCGGAGCCTAAACCCCCTGACGGTTGGACAGGAGCCTATACCTGGTGGTGGTGGGGAGGATGGGGGATAACTTTTCTACGACACCTACAGCAACGCAAGGGGAAGGTAAGGTCAGTCTTTTATATCTGATGTTGAACTGTGATTGGTGGTGCGAAATTACATATTAGTGACGTGGCAATAGAGTCTTTCTGGTAGAACTTACGCTGACGCTTCCATTTCTACCAAAAAGACTCAGGAGAGAAATATTGAATGCAATATATTTATTTGTGTAAGATTACAGACGGAATAAAATTGATGCGCGACAAGCTCCGTCTCGGTTCTTTGGCGGGGGCTCTGTCCTCTGTCTGGGTCGATGAGTTAGCCGGTAGGTCCTGCCTGATGGTCTGGACAGGGGCGGAGCCTAAACCCCCAAAATAAGGAATATATGATGGATTCCTTACGTACCTAAGATGACTCTGGAAAGTATGCAGGGTCATTAGACAACATGAGAAAAGTTGATAAACGTCATCTAGATAAGGCTTAATATGAAACTAACGTTTGATTATAACGATGATGTAGCCTTGAAATAAATAGGGAGAGTGAAAGATGCAGTTAATAGCACACTGTGCTTCGGTATGTTACAACTCCTAAACGGAGCAACTTTGGCAAAAGAAAGTGAAGATTCTAATCTGAGCCTCGATAGGCTTAAATAGAGGAGCTGCGCATTAAAAGAAAATATGAATAAAAATAAATAAATAAATAAAATAAAGGCAGAAATGAATCTTTGATAGGCCTATGCTTTAACGTCGGCGGCCACGGTTGGCCTCAGAACTTTTAGCTTAATCGTAAATCTCGATAGATTGCGATGCCTCGATAGGCCGAGGACAAGCATGTGCGATGCCTCGATTGGCCGAGAACGAGCATGTGCGAAGCCTCGATAGGCCGAGAACAAGCATGTGCGATGCCTCGATAGGCCAAGAACAAGCGTGTGCGATGCCTCGATAGGCCGTGAACGAGCATGAGTATTAATATCTTAGTATGGCTATGAAAAATTAAACCATAGATGGGAAAGTTAAAAGTAGGTCCGAGATAACCTTCTGTTTAAGTGTTACTAATCTGCTATCAATGTGACGTTCCCGGGCGCTTCGATAAGCAGAGATGTGAGAATGAAATATTGATATTTCTTAAAGCTAGAATTGGTTTGTGACAGGTGCCCGTGATCGGCGTGAAGTATAACTTAATAGAACTACGTGTACGCTCGCTAATATTAATGCCTCGATAGGCCGAATAATCGTGTATGAACGAAATACAGAATCTCGATAGCATTACTGTAAAGGCTTCGATAAGCCGTGAACCAATGTGAATGTGATGAAACAGGTTCGTGATAACCTTGCGTTTACTGCTGCCGGGATGAATTTGCAGTTCGATTAATTCGTTCGATAGGGTCACAATAGGCAATTTTGCTCATCGAGAACAATATCAGTGCTTTTGATTTTAAATGAATTGATATTGAAATAGAAGCCGCGGAGGCTAGAGAATATTGCGTTGCTATGAGAGACACGATGAACGCAAGCAGTCGTGGATACGAATAAACTTTGAGTCTCCGTCAAGGATTAACTGTTTATAGGAGCTATTAATAAAAGGTTCAGTTCATTATAAAGAACTCGGTCTAGACGTTCGAATGCAGTAACCACCACCAGTAGCTAGCGAATAATATTACCTTGAATGTAGGTTGAGAGGGCTTGTTGAGCATTAAGAAGGATGTCTACATCGGATCTGATGTATGTCTTGTAAGCCGTGGAAGACCATCTGCCGAGCATTTGGATAGTGGAGTCGGGAACTCCGCATTCAGCTGCCGTTGTTGCTGCTCCGATGCGAAAGGAGTGCCCAGTGTATAGCCGTGGAGGAAGTCCGCATTGCTTTAGGACAGAAGCTAGATGAGATCTGAACCAGGGCTTTGACATGGGAAGCCCGTTAGGTAAGATGAATAAAGGGGAATTTAGTGGAAGGCGCGGTCGTGCTTTGAGATATCTAACCATAGAAGAAAAAGGACAATATGAATTATTTATTTTAGAAACAGAAATGCTAACGCCCGATCCGGAAGAGTCTGTTTTCGAAAACTTAAGAAATAGATTAAAAAACGTAGGATAAAAGCGTAAATCGGAAATAGCCAAGCCACGAGCAGAATTAAAATTATTTGAGTCGGACGCAAATTCCCCTGATCGTAGAAACCCGTAAAAAGCGGTTAAGAACACAGCTTCTAAAAGGATGTTAATGTATTCGCAAAATAGGCCATAGCGTAATGAAAAGACTAGCTTGTGCAGAAGAGGTAGAGTAATGGGGAGGCGTTTGTCTGGAGTCTTTTGATTAGATCTTTCTATGCCTTTCAGTAAAAGCCGGATAGTGGGTGTAGAAAAAAGACTGGGGAAATTGGGATTATGAAATCGTGCATGAAACTGAATGCCGGCGAGCAATTTACGAATTGTGGCAATCTTTAGATGCCGAGAATCGGAGCAATGAACTAGAAACGCGCATATAGTCGAAATTAAGATAGGCAGAACAGGGATGCCGAACGAAAAACAAAAGATGATAAACCGGGACCAAGCAGAATTATATGATTTAAGTGTTAATGATGAGACTCCTTTGGTGATATAGAACCTGGCAGAATTTAATAGGTTATCGTAATGAGAGTTTAGTCTAGGATCAGCTCGGCTAGGTCCGGACATGATGTAGGATTCTGGTTTGCTGCTGGGCAGAGACGTCGGAAAGCCTGCAAACGAGAGCGAGAGAGAGCATCAGCAATGATGTTAGATTGTCCTGGTATATGTACGGCTTTAAGGATGAAGTTGTGTGTGACGGCTTGCCAAGTTAGGCGTCGAAGTAGAGACATAATTGATGGGCATTTCGAACGCCCTTTATTTATTATATCAACTGTGGCTTGGTTTTTGCAATTCATTTCTATACGTTTGCGGGACCAAGCGGAGCCCCAGAGGACGCACGCTATGACGATGGGGTATAATTCGTGAAGAGCAATTGAGGACGAATTCGCGCTAAATGAATGAAAAGCATCCGACCATTTTTCTGAGAACCAATGCCCTTGAAAAAATCCCCCAAAACCTTTAGAAGGGGCTGCGTCAGTATATAGCTCGAGTGCGACGGATGATACAGGAAGATCGTTATAAAAAAAAGAGATGCCGTTCCAATTGTTAAGCAGGTGAGACCAAAACCTAAGGTCTGATCGGCACCCGTCATCTAGGAGGATTACATCGTGCAGGCGGTCGACGGAATGGGCGAGCGTAAGGAGGCGAGAAATAAAGGAACGACCTTGGGGAATAATTCTCATGGCGAAATTGAGATGCCCGAGTAGAAAATCGTCGAGTAAATGTAATACAAATGGAAGTTTGCAAACGTTCAACAGGATCCAACACAAAGCCTCGGATAAACAATTAAAAATATTAGGACTACTTTTACAGCCGAACGTGAGTCTTAAAGCAAAATAGAGCAGAGATTCCCATTTGACGCCGAAAAGATGCCAGTCGGACGGGTGGATAGGCATGATCTTGAAAGCATCGGTAATGTCTGCTTTGGCTAGCCAAGCACCATACCCTGCTATTTTGATTAGATGGATAGCGTCGTCGATCGAAGCGTAGTACAGAGAAAAAGGCTCTGAAGGAATGCATTCGTTAACGCTCGCGAGGCTATCAGAATGGGGAGAAGACATGTCGATTATCAGGCGCTTTTTCCCCGAGTATTTGCGTGTCGCTATGCCTATAGAGTTTACACGATACAGGGAAAAAGGAGATGCACTGAAAGGGCCGATTAAGTAGCCTTTATTTAGCTCCTTGTCTAGCAGGCTTGAAACTGTTTCAGGGTCTGCTAAAGCAGACTGAAGGTTTTTTGCGACGTAGGAGGTGGAGAGGGAAGAACAAACACCGACCCGAAATCCTTGAGAAAGTCCAGTAATTAAGTAGTCAATGAAAGAGTAATCGGGATGGGAAGAAAGGTAGCTGGAGAGTGAAGCGATGTTGATAGGTGTAGAAGGGTGACCATTTAGAATTTTTTCTGAGCCGCCGCTCTTCCTCTGGCCGCTGGTCTGAAGCGTCGTGGGCAGACCGATTTTGGATGTGGGTCTCTGCAGAAACTGCAAATATGCGAAAATTTACATTTAGCATAATTACAAACAGATTCGTTAAAGTTATTGCATAGAGGAATGCCATTGAAAGCGATTATAGGTCTTCCTTTTACATCAAAAGTCGCGTGTGCAGGATCAGCACCATGGACAGCGGCAGACTCCTTTGTTGCTATTCCTTTGGGGCAAAAGGCGGCCGAGTGACCGTGCGAGCTGCACAAAACGCAAGCCAGAGCTCGTTGACCAGCGAAATGACGAACCAGAAGTTCGGAGTCGGCAACAGACCAGTCCAGTCTAGTGTTGAACAGGGTGGTGAAAGAGGCTGATTTCGCGGAAAAGGATTTGTGATACTCGTAAAAGAGCGTGCCTCCGTATCTTTGATTAAAATCGGCCAACATGGCAAGGTAAAGATCTAATTCTTCCCTGCGTTCAGGGAAAGCTTGGCATAAGATATCTCTGAAAATGCCGAACGCAATGACGAATTCGCCAAATGATAGGTTGCATTGCAGTCTGGGATCAGAAGATTTCAGGAAGACTGCCACGTCACCGCAGTCAACCATTTGACGATCAGCTGCAGGCGATGGTAGCAGTAAGGCAGCTAAATTAATATCCTTACCTAAGATGATATCGGATCTCATTTTTGGAGACACGGTGACTGCAGCGGGAGGGACGAAGCGCCTACCGAAATTTTGAGCTGGAGTAGCCGTGGAAAGACTGAAGCTCGGTGTAGATGCTGACGTGGCCGCGTTTAGGAATGGCGGTTGATTTGATGAGGAAAAGGCCTGAGCTGCTGACGTGGCGAGGCCCGTAGGCTGATCTACCACACCCGGAAAAGTGGGGTAAACAGAAAATAATCCTGAAGATGTTGATGGCATAGTTGAACCAGTATTTTTCGAGGCAAAAGCAGTTTCGTATACTCCTAGCCTTGATTCAAATCCTTTGACTGTCTCCGTAAGACCTTGGATAGATTTTAAGAGCTGAGTGTTGAAACCTTCTGATCCTGATTTAGGTGAAGATAATGGCGTTGGTGCAGATGACTTAGCCTTTTTGGCTTGGACTGGTGGAGAAGACTTAGCAGTGCGCTTTCTGCCTGTTGGTTTGGGTTGAGGGGCTGGAGCCGCGATGGCTGGAGTATCCTCGTTGGGTGGGGCAGCGGTGGTGCCCAGAGTGTTGAAGCCAAGAGTATTAGGTCGTTACGTGAAAGATCGTTACTGACCGGTAACCCGCTTTCTTCCAGGAGAGCAACGATTCTCTCGGAGGTCAGTTGAGCCCACGGGGAATCCCGGGTTTGGATACGGCTGCTCCTACTCACTGACTGAGGAGAAGGTGGTATTAGATTGTCGTCTGAATCGGAGGAATCGAAATCCACGATTGCAATTTGGGACATATTGAGCTGCGTGAAAGATGCGTGTACAAGCGATAACTTTTCTACGACACCTACAGCAACGAAAGGGGAAGGTAAGGTCAGTCTTTTATATCTGATGTTGAACTGTGATTGGTGGTGCGAAATTACATATTAGTGACGTGGCAATAGAGTCTTTCTGGTAGAACTTACGCTGACGCTTCCATTGCTGAAAAAGAGGATGTGGATGAAAAGTATGTAATTCACAACGGTTTGCTGTATGACAGAGACTCCAAAGTTACTTGTGGACTACATCCAATGAAACCAAATTTTACACGCCTACATTCATCAGAGGAACTTTGTTAAAATACTACCATGACCAGCCTACTGCCGGACACCTCGTAATTACCAAAACATTGACCAGGCTAAAGATTAGGTTCTTCTGGCCAAAAATGACAGAGGATGTGAAGAGATACGTTACCTCATGTTCCATGTGTCAATTGACAAAGCGTAGTCAAAAGAAACCAGTGGGTCTGATGGTCCCAATCAAACCACAAAAGCCTTGGGAATGCACTGGAGTAGACTTTGTGGGCCCTCTCCCTCGGACGCGGAATGGAAATGAGTATATGACCCAGATGTAAAATACCCGGAGAACTTGAGAGCTTCCTTACAAGATAATCATGATCACGCCAGAGTAGCTCTAGTCTAGAGGAAGGACATAAATGTAGGAAACGATGCTATGACCTAAAACGGCGTTCGATTTCTTATGTTGTGGATGATCTGGTTAGAGTGAAAACACACCCAAAGTATAATTCAATAGCAAACTTTACAGCCAGAGGATGTTGGTGTGTTTCACGTTGTAAACCTTCAGCCCTTTCACTCATGGAATACTGCTTTGCCCAAACAAAAACTCTCTGATAATTGTGAGGATGGACAATCATTGGATGAAGGGGCCTCTTTCCAAAATGGTGCTGGAGAATCTGACGATACTGCCTTAAGTGTTGCTAGAGCAGGGGTGGGCAAACTACGGCCCGCAGGCCACATACGGCCCGTTAGGCTGTTTAATCCGGCCCGTCGAGTATTTAAAAAATTGTCTTAAGATCGCATTCATTTTGCCTTTTTCTTGCAATACTTTGCGTTTATATATATATTGCGTTGCATAGGCTATATTTGACAAATCGGAATATCAGATATTTCATGCCATAGCTAACAAATGTAAAAAAGGAAAAATGACATAAAAGCAGATCATCATTCATTCAGCGCTGTTGTGGCTGCGCTGTTGTAACAAGCAATGACGCGTCACCATAGAAACCAAACAGACAGCGACTTAAGCGCATAGACTTGTTGCACGTTAATGTTTTTTCCTTTTTTGGAAACTCACAGAAAAATGTTTGGTAACCGCTTGCACACCTGTTTAGTTTTTCCATTGATTTGTCTGCTATTTAGTTTCTTTGTTCCTCTGGATTTGTATCCTGACTGATTCCGTTTGCCGACCTTTATCGCCCGGCTTTCGACTACGCTCCCCTGTCTGCCATGTAAAGAACCCGGTTTTGTTCATTAAATGGTCTGATCTGCCTTTGCTTTTTATGTTTTATTTTATTATTCTTAAAATAAATTTGTATATTCGTTTATTTCGTTTTTTTCCACAAATGTATGACTTTTGGAAGTGCAAATTGATTGCCATATGCAGTTTTAATAAAGTTGAATTAACGTAACCATCTGTCATTTTTACTCTTCTAAGTGTACACTTGCAGGTGTTTTGTTTCTAATTTACTGTTAGGCCCATTAAATATTAATAAGGATAAACAATATTTAAAAAGTATAGGCTATAATTATGACCGCCGCTAACATAGCTAGCGAAAGCGGTCATATAGGGATTGTCAAAGTTTTTTTTTTCTTTTTTTTTTCGTCAATCTACTGAATTTTTCGTCAACAATACCAGGGACACCGAAACACCGGGGAACATGAAATTTGGTGAGCATGTAGCCCCACTAGACTTTTACGGAAAAATTTCGTTTGGTCCCCGGAGGCCACTCCCCCCCCGCGCTGGGTCCCCCCAAACCCAAAAAATGCCGTTTTTCCTAAATAACTACCTGAACCGTGGCACCGAGGATGAAGAAATTTGCAAAGTATGTTGGTCTTAAGGGCCCACATCAACCTAGCCCATAATCGATTGTCAAAGTTTTTTAGTTTTTTTTCCCCGTCAATCTACTGAATTTTCCGTCAACGATACCAGGGACACCAAAACACCGGGGAACATGAAATTTGGTGGGCATGTAGCCCCACTAGACTTTTACTGAAAAATTTCGTTTGGTCCCCGGGGGCCACTCCCCCCCCCCCCGCGCTGGGCCCCCCCAAACCCAAAAAATGGGTTTTTCCTAAATAACTACTTGAACCGTGGAACCGAGGATGAAGAAATTTTTATGGTATGTTGGTCTTAAGGGCCCACATCAACCTAGCCCATAATCACTCATTTGTGATTTGCGCCCCTCCCATAAAAAATGAAAATGCAATATTATTCTGCTTTAATCGCCCCTATCTTCAGTGGAGATGTTCAGAACTGCACCATATTTCATGTGTATGATTAACTTGACATCCTCTGGGGGTATGCTAAGTTTCGTAGAATTTCATCCATGGGGGGATATAAAATAAATTCATTTATGTGCACATTTAGTGACTGTACACTCATCGGCCTGTAGATGGTGCTGTTGAGCGAAGGGTTGCTGGTTTAGGATGATACTGTCACACACACACATGCAGGAATACAAACAAACGCAAGCATGCAAACACACTGACATCCACAAGCACAGACACACACCCATACACACACATACAAATCCACATGCACAGACACACACACACAAACACACACGCACACACACATGTACGCACGCATACATACACGCACAGACACACACACACACAGACACACACATACACAAACACACACACATACACACACACACACAGACAGACATGCACATACTACTACTTTTTTTAGGTATCAGCCATATACCCGATTTACCAATACCCAATGTGTTATGCTTGGGCAGTATACTAATGACGTGGGTGGGACATGTTTCATGTCATGTTAGATCACATCCTGAGAGTCTACGCTTTCAGAAAATATATAGTTTATATAGTTGAATCAGTTTTCTCTTCATGGTACAGACCAAAATGTATTATGTGTACACTTTCTTCACCTAAATCCATAAAATCACATTAGTTTCAATGGGACATTTACTTAAGTGTTCTACTAGGTACAGTGGGAATGAGTTTAATTTTGTTAACATTGTTTTTTTAAAACTCTGGGACCAGGGCTACAAGATAAAACCACTTTTTTGGGGAAAAAATGTTTTTTATTTCAGTAAAACACAACAAACCCATGCCAAAGTCAGATAACTGACTTTTACCATCAACAAGCACCTCAACCGTTTGGTAGAGGTTTGTAGAAATTGAATGGGAGGGTCCTTTGAAAAAAAAAATCACAGATTTTTCATACTTAGTATGTATAAATATAAGTATATATACTATTTTGATCCCGTGAGGGAAATTTGGTCTCTGCATTTATCCCAATCCGTGAATTAGTGAAACACACTCAGCACACAGTGAACACACAGTGAGGTGAAGCACACACTAATCTCGGCGCAGTGAGCTGCCTGCAACAACAGCGGCGCTCGGGGAGCAGTGAGGGGTTAGGTGCCTTGCTCAAGGGCACTTCAGTCGCTTTTTACTGTTAACCACTGTTATGGATGTGACGTTTTCACATTATGGATGTTAAGTGTCTAAACTAATGACTTTTGATATAAAACTTAAATAGTAATGGCAAATAATTACAAAACTCTAAATTATCCATGATCCACAGGAATACTCCAGACAGTCTTTTAAAATATACAACTTATATACATAAACACGCAATACAGCCAAATTGCTCCACGTCATTTATTTTTGTGGAAAGCCAGTGCAGGCCTGAGCGGCGGTCATATTTTGTACCGCCATGCAGTACATCTAGTTATCTAACATCTGACTAATTAAAAATTAACCTCAAAACATAACATGCTAAATGGGGGATATCTAGCATAAAAAATGTATTGTCAGAATGTCGTTACTCAGTTGTTGAATGAATTTCGCCCAGACGTTGCCACAACGTAAATGTGTTTGTGCAGCCCGATCTCATTAAAGTGCGAATACCACGAATTGTATTTGTAGTGCTTATGATACGCAGTTTTCGCGTGCATATGATATGCACTTTATGGCGTGTAGCCTAATAGGTAGGCTACGCATTCCGCACCCCTAATCCTAACCAAGGGGTTTACAGTGCGTAGCATATGCACACAAAAAACATTTTTGGCGTATAAATGGCACGAGAAGTAAAATTCGTGGTATAGATACGCACTTTCATGAGATCGTGTTTCATAATCTGCTACTGGGCCGGCCCTCTGTCAAATTTTAAAACCCAGTGTGGCCCTTGAGCCAAAAAGTTTGCCCACCCCTGTGCTAGAGACTGGTAGACAGAACTCCCCAATGATGACGTTTCCTTAGAGAGCTTACCTGAGCAGAAACTTGACTGTGCTATTTTTGCAGACACAGAACTTCTGATTGAGGCTGTGTGTGTCTGTGCAGTCCAGAAATAGGTTTGATATTGAGAGATAGGCTATTGAATGCAGCCTAGTTTGTGCGCATCAGGGAGCTTGTGTTTTAATTTCACTTTTGGATTTGCGATCGCACGTTGGCTACTCTGTGTATAAAGGGAGCGGCGGTGCTGAGCGCGCCTTCTTCTACAAGATAAGATATTTATCAGACATTTATAGGCTCTGTTGAGCAACAAATCCTGCGCCATCGTCTCGCCATCAGTGAACTTTGATTCCTGTTGTACTGTGTGTCTGCAACTCGTGCTGGAGGAGCAGAGCAGTCGTTTAAAATGGTTTTTATTTTTATAAAAACAGCAAAACGACAGTGGAGGCGGTGCCGCGGTTGCCACCATAATGTAATGTGAATGTAGCAGTGGGATATTCTATGCTAATTTAAGTGGTGTAGTCTAGTTTTTTGTAGTGAGTAGGCCTATACTGTTCCGTCTCATCAGGAAGGGAAGAAACACCGTTCTGCTGGGAGACTCCCAAAAGACAACATGTTGTTTTGGCTTTTGCAAGCAGAACAAGGCTGAGAAACCCTACTCGACGCCTAAAAAGGAATGTTTAGGAGTGATTTGGGCTCTGGAGTACTTTAGACTCTGTAGACGGCCTTCATGTGACGGTCTACACAGACCATAATAGCCTGAGATGGCTGATGAACCGCCCAAACCCTTCAGGACGTCTAGCGAGATGGTCCTGCAGGACTTTGACTTTAGTATTGTGCATAAGCCAGGTGTTTAAAACAAGGTCCCAGGCACTATGCCACTCAACCCAGTTCATGTGCCCTTAACAGTGCTGAAAAAGAGGATGTGGATGAAAAGTATGTAATTCACAACGGTTTGCTGTATGACAGAGACTCCAAAGTTACTTGTGGACTACATCCAATGAAACAGCTCAAATTTTATGCGCCTACATTCATCAGAGGAACTTTGTTAAAATACTACCATGACCAGCCTACTGCCGGACACCTCGCAATTACCAAAACATTGACCAGGCTAAAGATTAGGTTCTTCTGGCCAAAAATGACAGAGGATATGAAGAGATACGTTACCTCATGTTCCATGTGTCAATTGACAAAGCGTAGTCAAAAGAAACCAGTGGGTCTGATGGTCCCAATCAAACCACAAAAGCCTTGGGAATACACTGGAGTAGGCTTTGTGGGCCCTCTCCCTCGGACGCGGAATGGAAATGAGTATATGACCCAGATGTAAAATACCCGGAGAACTTGAGAGCTTCCTTACAAGATAATCATGATCACGCCAGAGTAGCTCTAGTCTAGAGGAAGGACATAAATGTAGGAAACGATGCTATGACCTAAAACGCCGTTCGATTTCTTATGTTGTGGATGATCTGGTTAGAGTGAAAACATACCCAAAGTATAATTCAATAGCAAACTTTACAGCCAGAGGATGTTGGTGTGTTTCACGTTGTGAACCTTCAGCCCTTTCACTCATGGAATACTGCTTTGCCCAAACAAAAACTCTCTGATAATTGTGAGGATGGACAATCATTGGATGAAGGGGCCTCTTTCCAAAATGATGCTGGAGAATCTGACGATACTGCCTTAAGTGTTGCTAGAGACTGGTAGACAGAACTCCCCAATGACGTTTCCTTAGAGAGCTTACCTGAGCAGAAACTTGACGGTGCTATTTTTGCAGACACAGAGTACTCTGAGTACTCTTAGGGCACAAACTCAACTGAATGGCTTTTCTCCTGTATGATTTCATGAGTCTCTTCAGACCTTACTGTACATTTATGAGCTTCCAGAACTTCTGATTGAGGCTGTGTGTGTCTGTGCAGTCCAGAAATAGGTTTGATATTGAGAGACAGGCTATTGAATGCAGCCTAATTTGTGCGCATCAGGGAGCTCGTGTTTTAATTTCACTTTTGGATTCACGATCGCACGTTGGCTACTCTGTGTATAAAGGGAGCGGCGGTGCTGAGCGTGCATTCTTCTACAAGATAAGATATTTATCAGACGTTTATAGGCTCTATTGAGCAACAAATCCTGCGCCATCATCTCACCATCAGTGAACTTTGATTCCTGTTGTACTGTGTGTCTGCAACTCGGGCTGGAGGAGCAGAGCAGTCGTTTAAAATGTTTTTTATTTTTATAAAAACAGCAAAATGACAGTGGAGGCAGTGCCGCGGTGACCACCACAATGTAATGTGAATGTAGCAGTGGGAAATTCTATGCTAATTTAAGTTGTGTACACTGTAAAAAATTATCGTGATTTTAACGGTAAAAGACTGTAAAAATGCTACAGTGAAAAACTGTTAATTGGTTAACAGAAAGTTTCCGTATTATATACGGTAAATAACTGTGATAGATCTAATGGTACATTTAATGTAATTTTACTGTAAAATACCGTTAAATTTACAGTTTTTGAAAGTGAAAAAGAACAACTCATTGTATAATTTACAGTGAAAAACCGTAAATTGACATTCCCACAATTCCCTGCGTGACACTTCACATTTGATCTATTTTTGTTAAAATAACTATGTTTCTTCATAGTTTTCTTAGTTTGTTCTAATCAGTTATGTACATTAGGGTTTTATGTTACATTTAATGTTGTTAAATTAATGTTTATTGCATTTTTAAAATTTCATGTGTGTTACCATGATGGTGTTTAATGTTTGTGTGAATGACACTGTGCAGCTTCAATTATATTAGTATTACATTTCTTGTGGAAGAACTACTTGTAATGAGCTTTGATTGATCATGTGACTCTCATCACTGCTGTGATTGGTGGTTATCAGTGTATTACAATGGTACAAAACAGATATTAATACTTCAATAGGACGTTAAATACACATTATATCAGATAATGAATTACGGTTTATTACTGTAAATTTTAAGTTAAGTCTGTAAAACCAATAACGTTGCTACCATATTTTTGACGGTAAAGTACTGGCAACCACAGCTGCCGGTTTTTTACCGTAAAAATCACGGTTTATTTTTTTACAGTGTAGTCTAGTTTTTTGTAGTGAGTATACTGTGATATTTATTTCCTCCCAGCCTCATACTCACCCGTCCCAGAGCGACAGCCCATAAGCACCACCACATGTAAATTATAACTTTCGAGAAACCGGGAGCGTCCTGGCGCATCAGAGCACGCCAGTATGGTCTATATTGGCGAGACTCGCCTAGGTGCTCCAGGTTTAAACGACTGAAGCGATCCCCTGATCCTAGCACAGTAGCACGGTGGGTTACGCAATACTCGTTCCCTCACTTAACACTTTTACACTGAGAGAACCTTGGCCTGTAAGGCGGGTACCTCCAAGTTATAAAACTTCACAAATGTGGACGGCGAGGCCCAGCCAGACGCCGCACAAATGTCCTCAATGGGTATACCACTGGACCAGGCCCACGAAGAGGCCATGCCTCTCATGGAGTGAGCTCTGACGTCCAAGGGGCAAAGAAGGCCTTTGGACTTATAAGCTAGTGCAATAGCATCCACTATCCAGCGCGACAGTCTCTGCTTTGTGACAGCCAAACCTTTAGTGCGGCCGCCAAAGCATACGAGGAGCTGTTCTGACTGCCTAAACGAGGCAGAGCGCTCCAGATAAATCCTGAGAGCCCTTACAGGGCAGAGTAAATACGCATCACTCTCATCATCTGGCGAGGAGAGAGCCGCCAGGGAAATGGAGTGGTGGAGGAAACCTAAATGGAGTGGAGAGCACTTTAGGGACATAACCGTGCCTCGGTTTAAGGACGACCTTGGAGTCGTTCGGCCCATATTCCAGGCAGGAAGCGTTCATAGATAGTGCTTGTAGACTACTGACCGAAGCGGCTCGAATGGGGGACCCTTCATGGCTTCCAGGACTTTAGAGAGGTCCCAGATAGGCACAGACGGGGGGCGCGGAGTGTTTAACCTCCTAGCACCTTCGAGAAAATGCACAATGAGGTTGTTCCTAGACAGCGGTTTGTCGGCTATCGGAGCGTGAAATGCTGTTATGGCCGCCACATAGACTTTGAGCGTGGAGGGGGTGCGACCCGCATCCAGTAGCTCTTGTAAAAATGCGAGCACACTTGGTACTTCACATGAATGAGGGTCTACGTTTTGTGCAGTGCACCAGCCAGGAAACACTGCCCATTTCTGAGCATACAGGCGCCTTGTTGAGGGCGCTCTCGCTTCCGAAATGGTTTTCAGCACCTTATCCGGGAGATACCCGGGTACCCGTTGAGGGGCCATGCGTGGAGGGCCCATAGATCAGGACGGGGGTGTGAAATCATCCCGTTCGCCCGTGTGAGGAGGTCGTTCCTCAGAGGAATCGGCCACGGGGCTGTTTCCTGCAGCTGTAACAGCTCTGGGTACCAACACTGGGTTCTCCAGAAGGGGGCTATTAACAGCACTTTTACATCTGCACTCCCTGATCCTTCCGATGACCTGTGGTAGCATTGTGACAGGAGGGAATGCATACAGAGGACGGCTCGGCCAGTCGTGGGTGAGTGCGTCCCTGTTCTTTGTAAAAAATATTTGGCAGTGAGCGTTGTTTTCTGAGGCGAAGAGGTCGACCTCCGCCCTGCCGAAGACATCCCACAGCAGCTGAACCGTTTATGGGTGAAGAGACCATTCTCCTGGGAGAACATTGCGTCTGGATAGCATATCCGCACCCTGGTTCAGAACGCCTGGTACATGCGCCGCTCTCAGCGAGCACAGGTTGTGCTGGGACCAGAGAAAGGGATTCTCAGCCATGCTGTGCAGGTTGTGTGACCTGAGACCACCCTGGCGGTTTATGTACGACACCACTGCCGTACATAAAAAAAAAAAAGGATGACACCATGTTGGAAGCGCTTATGTGTAGGGGTGCGCACATCATAATGGGCACCTAAACTACTTTGGCAGCGTGAGCTGGCGGGGGGCTTGAGACTGTATGCATCCGAGGGCGGATGTAGCGCGACAAGGCTTGGAGGGATGTGTGAGGCCTTAGTCTTGAATCCCGCAGCGATAATTGGGCAAAGGTGGGCGGCCACCGCCTCTTCGAGGGGGGGAATCGCCTCATAGCCTTTCTCTTTAGCGCCGTAGACATTGGAGAGCGCTGAAGAGAAGGAGGGCTTAATGTGAGCTGAGTGCGGCGCCTTCCACGATTTAGTGAGTTCGTCGCAAACTTCAGAGAAGAAGGGGGCGGGCCTCTGCTGGGGGGTCTGCCGGCGCCCTTGCAGGAACCACTCGTCGAGCCTGCTGCTCGGGTGGAGACCAGTCGAGCCCGAGGCCTTAGTGAGCATGCGAAGAATCTCTGAGGCAATGTTGGCTCTCACGCTGTCTTGTGTGGATGGCGGGAGGCCGGAAGCGGACCCCGCCCAGTCATCGCAGTCCGAAGCCGCGAGGGAAAGGCTATCATCCTTTTCCTCTTCCTCTTCCTCCTCGTCCGAAGCCCCGAACGACACGAGGTCCGCCGCTCGCATAGAGGGGCGCTGGTCAGCCTGTGTAAACAGGACTGGCGAGGGAGATCGCTAGAAAGAGACCGAGGCATGCGGGGACTGGGCCGGCGTGAGCTCGCTCGTCTCAGCTCGCTCAGGCTCCCTTTGTGAGCAGCGCTTCTTCTTGCATGGCTCGAGCAAAGGGGCGGGGAGCGGGTCGTCGTCGGCGAAGCAGGTGAGTCAAGTGATAAGGTCCATGACATCACATTCAGGGCAGCCGCCCTTAGCGAGTGCAGCTTCGGCATGGTCGTGGCCCAGGCAGGAAGCGCACAGAATGTGGCGGTCTCCACCGACGAGTGGGCCTCTATACGAGGCGCAGGTGGTGCGAGGCATTTGAAACAACTCCTTCGAAATATTACTCTTTTAGAGTGTGAATGCAGCAGCGAACACACGAGAATAAGCAGTAAAAGGATACACGCGCCGGATGGCACGTTGAAATTTCTTGCTGAAGGTGGCAAATGAAGCCGGCATCCTCAGTAGCTCTATCCCGCGGAAAGCCATTTCGACGGCGGCGAGATGCTTCCGTATTCCGGAGGTCAGCAAAGACGCTGAAGGAGTAAAAATCTGGAGCACCTAGGCGAGACACGCCAATATATAGCCTCTGACCACGCCCATACTGGCGGGCTCTGACGCGCCAGGGCGCCATGTGTCCTGATTGGTTCTCGTGTCAAAGCAGCCTTGTCATAGGTTCGTGCAGTTGCCACAGCACAGCCAATGACTGCTCTCACGCTCAGTTGTGCTCGCTGTGCAGCTGCACTGCGTTTTAAAAAGTTTGCTTCAATATTCTCGAGAAAAGGAGTTTTTCCCATAGCGTAAGCTAGCCTTAAGCAATACGAGACACCTCTCGAAAGGTAACACTGTTGTTGTGCAAATTAGTGTGTTAAGGGTTTTCTGTTAAAATGGTGTCGTGTTAGTGTCCCCTAAGTTAATAACTAATGATCTTTGCAACAGAAATTAATCGATTAAAACTAACTTTAGCTGGACAATAATTTATTCTAGAGCTGCTGTAAAGCCAAAACAATCTCTGTTACTGTAATTTCCTATTATCACTGTAAAGCTGCTTTGAAACAATCTTGTTAAAAGCGCTATATAAATGAAGGTGACTTGACTTGAATTGACTTGACAGTATACTTTATTTTTGACAAAACATCCCATGTTTCGGTCATGACTGTTGAGTTAAGTGTTTCTAATTTAACAAATAAACACGGAGAGAGATTTCCAACGAGTGCTCTCAAAGCATGACTTTATTACAGTGCCTGGTTTACACGCTCCCCGGCCTCACCACACGGGGGCAACGTCACATCATATATCCTATAAAACCCCTTAATACTACATCCCCCTTTCTAAGATCAGTTGTACTATATATAACTCAAGATTAAACTAACACCTCTGTACTGTAACAGACTATATCAAAAGTTAACTGTAGAGTTATGAATCAAACTGTATCTTATGAACCATAAGCATATGAACATTAACCGAAAATCTAAACTAAGAAGGTGGGGTAGACTGCCCAATCCTTCTACTGAGTGTGGGGGTTTATTCTGCCCCGTAGAAATCACTCAGTCTCACCGGGGGTACCTGCTATTTAGCTACAAAGTCCTTCAGGTACCCTGGAGGTCGTCTTTCTCTTGCAGGGTAGCGTGCCGGAGGCTCAGGACTGCATGGTTGAACTGGGCCCGGCTCTGCATGATCTGGCCTCACTGGCTGACCAGTAAGTTGCTCTGGCTCTGGTAGGATGGTTTGGTGGGATGGTCTGGTAGGGTGGTCTGGTAGGGTGGTCTGCGCTGTTGGAGCCACTGGCGTAGAGACGAGGTGGTTACGGCGCAGGTTCCCTCTGGGAGTGTCAATGACATATGACCTTGGTGCTTCCGCCTGTCTTATCACTGTCCCCTTCTCCTTTGTGTCCTTTACCCAGACATGGTCGCCTGGTGTCAGTCTTTTGAGATGTTGAGCTCTGTGTCTATTGTTGAAGTTCCAGCCTCTTCTTCTGTTCCTCCTCCTTGAGTTTGGTTATGTCAGTCCAGCCTGGGTTGAGAGATGACAGAGTGACCGGAACTGTTGTTCTGAGCTGCCGGCCCATTGACAACTGTGCTGGACTGTACCCGTTGGCGAGTGGTGTGGCTCTGTAAGCCATGAGTGCCAGATACGGGTCTTTTTCTTTCTGGAGGAGGCCTTTAACTGTCCGCACGGCGCGCTCTGCCTCTCCATTACTCTGAGCATATCTGGGGCTGGATGTTGTGTGTGTGAACTCCCACTGTGTTGCAAACTGAGTGAAGCATTCAGACGAGAACTGGGGTCCATTATCTGTCATGACCTCGGACGGTATGCCATGCCTCGCGAAGATAGACTTGCAATGTTCCACTACTGCTAATGAGGTTGTTGACGTGAGTTTAGCTCACCACCAATAGATACTGGTTATCGTTCCACTGAAACAAGTCAGCACCCACCTTTTCCCATGGTCTATCAGGGAATTATGTAGGCAGCAGTGGCTCTTTGGGGTTGATTCTTTCTTTTGCACATGTGTCTCAGCCCTCGACAACTTTCTGAAGCTGTGTACACAGTCCTGACCACCAGACAGATTGTTTGGCTCTTTCATGACACTTTGCTATACCTTGATGTCCTGCATGCAGTTTCTGAAGAATGTCTGTCTGTAGCAGCTTGGGAATTACTAGCCTACATCCTTTCAGTAATAAGTCGTTCTCCACTGATAGCTCTTCCTCAACATGTGCGTACGGTAGGTAAGCTCTGTCTATTGTGGATCTGTCTGGCCAGCCCTCAGTACAGTACTTTTTCACTTGGCTCAGTATTTCATCACGTTCCTGGTGTTCCCTTATTTCTTGTAGCCTATTTTCTGTAGCTGGGAGGGTTGACATGATCATATTTACGTACAGATTGACTTCCTCTTCCTGCTCCGGCTGCCCTCTGTCTCTCAACGGAGCCCTTGACAGCATGTCTGCCGTTGCCAACTTCTTGTCGGCCACATGGGAGATGGAGAAGCTGAAAGCCATCAGTCTCATTCCGAGTCTCTGAATGCATGGCGGTAGCTCATCCAGGCTCTTGGAGCCTAGTAACGGAACCACAGGCTTGTGGTCCGTTTCAACGTGGAACGTGATGCCCACCAGGAAGTCTGAGAAGCGCTCGCACGCCCATGTGATTGCCAAAGCCTCTTTCTCAATCTGTGCGTACCTTTTCTCAGTGTCTGTGAGTGCTCTGGAGCTATATGCGACTGGCTTGAGGTGGCCATCCTCCTGTCTCTGGAGTAGCACAGCTCCCAGTCCAAATGATGACGCGTCAGCTGAGACAATCGTCTCTGCTTTTGCGTTGTAGAGCGCCAGCCCTGGTGGCGTGCTCAGCTCCTCTTTGACGTTGTTGAAGGCTCTTTGTTGATCATGCCCCCACTGAAACACGTTTTGCTTCTTTAACAGGTCCCGGAGTGGCTGTGTTTTTTCTGCCAGATGAGGTAAGTACTTTCCCAGGTGATTCACCATTCCGAGGAATCGTCTCACTCTGCTCGCGTCCTCAGGCTCCTCCATGTCTGTCACTGCCCTCACTTTGTTTGGATCTGCTCTCACGCCGGTTGCATCTATGATCTGTCCGAGAAATTTGATATGGCTTTTTGAGAATTCACATTTCTCACCTCTCAGCGTGACGCCTGCCTCCTGCAGCCTCCCCAGCACTGCAAGCAGTCGTGTGTCGTGCTGGGCCTGTGTGTCTCCGTACATGAGCACGTCGTCTATTTGGCACAGGACGCCGTTGAGTCCCTCCAGTATCTGGGATATTCTCTTCTGATAGTGTTCAGGTGCCGAGGATATGCCGAAGCAGAGGCGGTTAAAGCAAAACCTCCCAAAGGGGGTGAGGAATGTTGTGAGGAGGACGGACTCCTTGGCAAGGGGAATCTGCCAAAACCCTGAGTTTGCATCGATTTTTGAGAATAGTTTGGCGCCTTCTAGCTGTCCAAGTGTGTGTTCGACTGACAGGAGCATGTGTCTCTCCCTCTTGACTGACTCGTTCAATTTGGTCAGATCCATGCAGATGCGCACCTCATCTTTGCCTGGCTTTGGTACAGTGACCATTCCAGCGCACCAGTCTGTGGGTTGTTCAACCCTTGAGATCACCCCCATCTCTTCCATGTGTGTGAGTTCTTTTTTTACTTTAGACAGGAGAGGCAGCGGGATTCGTCGTGGGGTTGATATGGAGAATGGTTTGGCGTCTGCTTTAAGCTCTATCTTGTATTCACTCTCCATCTTGCCTAGCCCTTTGAACAGTGCGGGGAACTGCTCCTTGACTCTCTTGACTGAGTCCAGTGCCACTGTGTCTACTCTAGCCACCAGCCCTAATGCCTGGATAGCTGGACGTCCCAGTAGACTAAGCTTCAGACCCGGGACTACATATACTTCCTGTGTGGTACTTTTATTGTCTTATTTTATGGTAGCTGTGAACTTCCCCTTCACTGTGATGGGCGTCAGACCTGGACCCTGCAGCACTTTCTTTGCTCTCTCTAGCTCTGGAAACTCCCACTTCTGAAATACATCTTCAGATAGAACTGTTACATCTGCCCCTGTATCTATTTTGAATACAGCTGTGTGCTCATTCACTTTAAGGTTGATTAGCCAGGGTTCACCATATGAACTGACTGTGCCTAGGAAAGCTATTCCCTCCTCGTCTGACACTGCTGTGTTAACTTCATTGAGTGTCCCTGACCTGCACACTTTTGCATAGTGACCCTTTTTCTGACACCGGTTACATGCTACTTCTCTAGCTGGGCACTGGTTTTTGCTGTGTGCTGGCGTTCTACTACACCACATGCATGCACGTGTCTGGTTACCTGGCTGTGTCTGATAGCTACTTTTATCATTTGTTCTAGCCTGCATTTTCTGCTGTCTTCCTTTGTCTTTATCAAACTTGTGTTTTGTTTGAATGCTGTCAACGTCTGTAGCCTCTGCCTTGAAGTTACTCTTCAAGGTAGAGTTTTTTCACACTTTCGCTCTGACGCGCACGCGTCACCGCTCTCTCCAGCGTAAGCTCCGAGTCCAGCTGCAGTTGCTCCGACAGTTTTTTATTGCGCAAGCCTACAACAAGTCTGTCCCAGACCATTTCGTCATGCAAATGTCCATAGCCGCAGTGCTCTGACAAGCAGTGGAGTGCAGTAATAAAACTGTCTACAGTCTCTCCTTGTTCCTGCTGTCTCTGGTTGAATTTGGCTCGCTCAAAAATAATATTTGTCCTCACTACGAAATGTCTCTCTAGCTTCTCTTTGACAGTGTTGTACACGCTTGCCTCTTCCTCTGTCATACGAAGTAAAGTCACAATATCTTCCGCCTCATCCCCCATAGTATAGATTAAAGTGTTCACCTGTTTTTTTATCCAGCTGTAGTTCTAGACCCGATGCAATCCAGAATCTCTCAAACCTTCGAATCCACTTGGGCCACTCTTCTGGCTTTGTGAAGTCAAACTTGGGTGGTGGGGGAATCTGGAATCGCTCCATTCTCTTTCCTTCTCATCTGCCGCGATCGTTAACTACGAGTCACGTTAGCTTTGCACGCTAGCTAAACTTCAGACTGACTAACTGACTAAAATTTACGTGAGTTCTCTCCAGTTAATTCGGCAAAATCGCATCTCCTGTTTACCCGACTTGGTAACTGAAGTCTTCTGACACCATGTTGAGTTAAGTGTTTCTAACTTAACAAATAAACACGGGGAGAGATTTCTAACGAGTGCTCTCAAAGCATGACTTTATTACAGTGCCTGGTTTACACGCTCCCTGGCCTCACCACACGGGGGCAACGTCGCATCATATATCCTATAAAACCCCTTAACACTACAATGACTGCACATTTTCGGCGGTCACAGTAATGTTTTGGTAGTGAACACAATAGTTTGCCATGACTGAATCAGACTGTCAACATTTTATGTTAATACAAATAACTATGTTGCACATATAGCAGACACACATCAGACTGAACATCTGTCACAAACTGCTCTGAGACTAGGGCTGGGCGATATATCGTATGACATTGTTATGCGCATCTCGTCAGTAAAGCCGGTTCCTTGATTAGTAGTAAATCGCCATCACCTGCTTTCAGGTGGAGCGGCATTTACTACACAGAGCCGTAGTTCACTGACAAGCTGAGCCATATCGCATTAATTATAACGGACGTATCACCTGTGATAATTAATGCGATATGGCTCAGCTTGTCAGTGAACTACGGCTCTGTGTAGTAAATGCCGCTCCATCTGAAAGCAGGTGATGGCGATTTACTACTAATCAAGTGTAGCATCTGGGCTATGAATCATTCTTTCATTTGTTATGAATTAACAAATTCTCTGTGTTTCTGGACACACTCTTTCATTCCGGACTAGATCTTGATAACATGTGCTTTCTCTCAGGAGAGCTTTTAGACCGGTGAGACATTCATTGTAACTCACAGCTTTGGTGCCTCTAGGTCTGCACTTGTGACACCTTTAGGGGATCCTTGAGACACTCCAGGACTTAAAACTAACCTTCCTGCTCCCCCTGTGGCGAGCTTCAAAAGAATTCCAAACCCCCTCTCTCTCAGCCAGAGAGATAATGAAACTTTCTACGTGACATTCCAGACACACACACATACACACCAATGCACACACACATACACAAACTTTGTCGTCGGACACCACCCTTAACATAAAGGAGAGACGCACACAGATCAGCTTGTATCAAAATTAGGGGTATGTTTATTTAACAGAACGGGTATCAAATAATAGGTTGGTTAGCAATAAAGAAACAACCACAAAGGCGGAACATTTTTCTACTGCCGGGTGGACGACTAGACGACAATCACTCAAAAGACAGAAAGCACGGCTGTGCATCGACTCTGTTCTCAGTCTCTGTGTGCGCGCTCAGGAGCGTAATGAGAAGCCTTTTATAGCGCAGGTAGACTTCGCTCAGGTGTGGCTCGTCATCTGTAATTAAGACAAGGGGAAGAGACATTGCACTCATACATGTGTAGGAACAAACACCAGGGGCCTCATGTACAAAGACTTGCGTTGAATTCATACTAAAACATTGCGTACGGACAAAGCTGAAAATGTGCGTACGCACAAAAAAACCCAGATGTATGAATCTCTGCGTACGAAGGATCCCACGCATATTCTCTTTGTACATCCCAGTTAACGTAAAATTGAGCGCACATGCACGAGCACAACGCCCCACCCAGTCTCCTCCCTTAATTAAATTAATTTAAATATGGTAATGAGTCCACTTTGGCAAAAGAAAGCAGTAAGAAAATGGCTAAAGCAAGCGGAAAGAAACGAAACTTTACAGAAAGTGAATTGGAGGTGCTACTATAGGAGGTAGAAACGAGAAAAAATATTTTATTTGGAACTTTGTCCTCCGGAATTAAAAAACAAAAGGAAAAAATATGAGTGGGAGAGTTTGGCTGATGCCGTCAATGCGGTGGGATCTGAAAGTCGCACTGTAGAGTAGACTGAGTACAGTTGAGACACTTTTTGCGTTTTGATTTTTCACACAAAAATAGATACTGAAAAGAAGTGAATTTCCACATGACACGCTACATGACATTTCATTAGCTTGTAGACTAAGATATTATCAATCAATAATACCCACAAGTAGTTTATATTTTCCACAATTAGCTCATAAAAATAAGGTGCTTTTTGTCTCAACTTTGTCTCAATTGTACCCATATGTGAACAACTAAACAGTCCACCTCGCACATTTCTCTAGATTTTGCAATTACCTTGCATGACACAATACCATGAAATATGCCAGTTTTTAGGGCACAGAATAATGTTTGTGGTGATACCAGTTACGTTTAATAGTCACATAAGGATAATAAACTATTCGTTGTGGAGAGTGCATGGTGAAGTGAACGTCATATCTTAGAAAAAAAACCTTTTCCCGATATCTTCGGATCGGAGATGCGTCCGTTGTTCAAATTTCCCACGATCAAAGAGGACACTAATACGCACGTGCACAGCAAAAATCACAACTTGTGCTTGCTGCGAACGCAAGTTATTTAAGGTGTCTCAACTGTACACAGTCTACCCTAAATTACCTTAAAAAGAAATGGTCTGATATAAAGGTGGACATTAAACCAAAGCTGCCATTGCCATAGACTAAGGGTTGTATCAATTTGCATATGCTTTTATATGTTCTTACTTAATTGCATAATTGATAGAATATTCCCATAAGGCTCGTGTGACAATATATGTCAATTATTTTATAAATTGCAAATTAATAGCAATGTTTCCCATAGGTGGTGGTGCGATAGACTTGTAGAACAATTCGTTGTGTAATGTTTGCAACTTCACTTCATTGCCTGTAAGAGTCGCCAACGGACAAAAACAATGAGAAATGTACGTACGGCAGACATGAAATTGGCGTGGAGGAACGCACATTCTCGCGTTAATTTCACTGTTAGTACATTCGACCGTGAGCGTGAAAGCTGGCGTACGCAAAGTTTTTGTGCGTACGCAAGATTGATACATGAGGCCCCAGGGCTGAGGGACGTAACAACCACACACAACAAAGCACTGTAAATATTTACAGCAATGCACATGAATTAAACCACCACAACTTCACATTGTACATAATTTATACAGGTTTAATTTGGTAAGCGTTAGCACAATACTATTTATTTTTACTAATACTATTTTACACCATAGCAAATAAGTTTTAAAAGAATTAGCTTTTATCACCAGAATTGTATTTTCATTAGAAGGGAATTTAAACATGTTTACCATAATAAATATTCTAACAAATTAATTGATTACACATTTTTAAGACAGTGAACTTTAGACAGAACATTAATTTTAGCAAATTGAATATTGCACTTGCACATGCGTCCTCTTCAGTGCTGGCTAAAACCCTGTGTACCAGCTCACGTGTGGCAATCTGGCCACTTACTAATCAGAGCAAGCCACGGCTGCATCAAAGCCCTGACTCCCTGGAAAGCGTCCGACAGGTATCAATCTGGCGTGAGTATGGGTGTGGTTTCAAAGAGAAAAATTATCTCGACAGATGCCTCCAACCTAGGTTGGGGGGCCCTTTTACGAGGACAGGCCCATCTCTGGCCTATGGTCAAGCCCAGAGAAGCGCCTACATATAAACTATCTAGAGATGAGAGTGGTCGCTCTATCACTGAAAGCTTTTCTCCCATATCTAAAAGCCACCACGTCCTGGTCCGAACAGACAACATGGCAGTGGTGTCTTGCATAAATCGTTCAGTTCAAACAACCTGCACGCCATGGCCAAGAGTCTCATTCTATGGGCTCAGCACAACCTGCGCTCGCTGAGGGCAGCGCATGTGCCAGGCATTCTGAACTATGGTGCAGATATGCTATCCAGAGACAATGGTCACCCAGGGGAATGGTCTCTCAACCCTCTAACAGTTCAGCTGATATGGAGCATCTCCGGCGAGGCAGAGGACGACCTCTTCACCTCAGAAGACAACGCTCGTTGCCGAACATTTTTCTCAAAGAGCAAGAACACACTTGCCCACAACTGGCCAAGCCGTCCGCTATATGCATTTCCCCCAGGCACTATGCTACCACAGGTTATCGAACAGATCAGGGAAAGCAAGTGTGCAGTGCTACTAATAGCCCCTCTCTGGAAGATCCAGTTATGGTTCTCCGAGTTGACACAACTGCTGGAAACAGCCCTATGGCCAATTCCGCTGAGGAGAGATCTCCTCATGCAGGCAAACGGGAAAATCTGGCATCCCCGTCCTGACTTGTGGACCCTTCATGTATGGCCCCTCAACGGGTACCCGGGTGTCTCCCGGATAGGGTGCTAAAAACCATCACTGAAGCAAGGGCGCCCTCAACTAGGTGCCTCTACGCTCAGAAATGGGTGGTGTTCTCTGGCTGGTGCGCAGAACCTGGACCCCTATTCAGGCGGAGTACCAAGTGTACTTGCTTTTTTGCAAGAGCTCTTGGACGTGGGTTGCACCCCCTCCACAAAGTATATGTGGCGGCCATAACAGCATCTCGCTCTTGTGGCCGGACAATCACTAGGAAGGAACAACATCATCGTGCGCTTCCTTAAAGGGGCAAGGAGGCTAAACCCTCTGCGATCCCCCCACTGTGCCTGTCTGGGACCTCTCCATGGTCCTGGTAGCATTGAAGGGTTCCCCGTTTGAGCCGCTTCGGTCTGCGGAACTGCAGCACTTCTCTCAAAAACGCTCTTTTACTGGTGCTCGCTTCAGTCAATAGAGTGGCCGATTTACACATGCTATCAGTGAGCGCGTTCTGCCTTGAGTTTGGGGCCAAACGACTCCAGAACCGTCCACAAGCCAAGGCATGGTTATATTCCTGAAGTGCTCTCGACTCCGTTCAGAGCACAGGTTATTTCACTAGCAGCTCTTCCCTCATCAGAGGATAAAAGAGACACAAATTTACTCTGTCCTGTCAGGGCTCTCAGACTTTCTCTGGAGCGTTCTGCCTCATTCAGACAGTCGGAACAGCTTTTTGTATGCTTTGGTGGTCGCACCAAGGGGGTCACCGCCTCAAAGCAGAGATTATCGTACCAATTATTATTGGCTTATGAGTCTAAGGGCCTTCATTGCCCCTTAGGCACCTCTTAGGTTCGTGCAGTTGCCGCAGCACAGCCAATGACCGCGCTCGCCGCTCATCTTTGTATGCTGTGCAGCTGCACTGTGTTTTAAAGATTTGGCTTCAATATTCTTGAGAAAAGGAGTTTTCCCATAGCTTAAGATAGCCTTACACAATACTCGTTCCCTCATCTCAGGGAACCGAGGTTAAGTTAGTGACCAAGACGTTTTCTCTCTTAGTAATTGTCTCTTGGTTTTCATTATAAATATCTAAACATTCTTAAATCAAGACACATTTACTGGAGAAGTAAAATAAAGTAAGATATTAATTGCTTGCTGAAAAATATATCCAAATAAAGTGAGTTTATGCTTCAAAAAAAGCTAAATTAATATCGTCCAATGGGGTCAGAAAATAATCTGATTTCCTCTGAAATAAGTAGATTTTTCTGACCCGCTGACAGATATTTTTCTTGTTTTAAACATAGTTTTTAGAAATTTTTCAGAAAGCTTAAATCATTGTGCTTCTGCAGTAAATGTATCTTGATTTAAGAATGTTTAGATATTTGTGCTGGAAAACAAGACATAAACACTGAGAAAGAACATCATTTTTTGCAGTATTTGGGTTTTTTAAAATTTAAATGCATTTTCAAATTTCAGTAACCTTACAAATATTCACTTTTGTGCACCTCTATTTATTATTTTCCTAAAAGAGTGACATCCAGATGCAATGCAGAATTCAAATGAAAAGAAAACTGAACCAAATGTACATTTTAAACATGCTTAATGGATCTGAAAAGATTAGGGATGTGACTTTTGTTATCATGATAATTTTATTTAGCCGATATGACAGACTTGAGCTGCACATGTTGCACTTTACTGTATTTCATATTTCATACAGTTCAAAACCATCATGGTGAACAGTGCTCAGCTGAAGAAAAATACGCTGTCTGAAATATTCGTACGGTATGCATTTATTCGTATTCGTCATCGAAATGTTTTATTCACATTGATTCAGATGACTCTTGTAGGCTATTTGATTCACACTGATTCTGACGACTCTTGTGTTTGATTCACATAGATTAGGATGACTCTTGTCTAGATCTAGATCTGGGATGACTCTTTGCTCCTGTCTGCCTTGCTGCTGTTTGGGTCTGTATGCTCCGTATATATTTCTGTTTTGAATCTTTATTTACTATAATTCCTATTTTGTTTTTATTGCTAAATATAACTTGCTCATCACCACACATTAACCTGACATCGCTAGCTTCAATCTAAATCGTTATCGCTAGCACAACACGCTAGTAATTCGCTAGCCTGTTAACGTGCCATCCGTGCCTGCCGTCTTTATTTATTTTTTCTCTCGCGCCTTTTACGAGTCCATCAAACAACTGTGGTCTAGGATCAGTCAACAAACATGGTGAGTCAGTCATCTTCTCCTCTTATTGTCACTTTCACTTCCTGTAACATGTATAGCATATCCTTCTCAGCCAGCACAGGTTTTACATGTGATAAATGCAGGGAGATAGTTAGGCTGGCGGAGAAGATTTCAGAACTAGAGACACGCATCCAAACTTTAATCGAGGTTAATTGTAAGAGTGCAAGGGCTTTAGATACTGCTTTGGATGCGACTAGCTTAGTGAACTCTGTGCATTATTCGGTTCCGGCTGTAGAGCCCGTGCAGCAGGGCTATTGGGTGACGGTGAGACGCTGTAGTCGCGGGACAAAACACTGCTCTTCTGATTACCATAACAAATAGATTCTCCCCACCCACTGTGAATCTTGTTGAATGTGCCCTAGTTATTGGCGATTCTATTACACGGAACGTGAAAATAGACACCAGCCACCATAGTCACATGTTTTCCGGGAGCCACTCTGGCTCTGCCTGACATCAAAGTAAATTGTGAGAGTATCCTCCGAACATCTGTGTTTCAGTTAATCACGCTAACTGTTCCTTCTCTTTGAAATGCTTGGCATGCTAAATATTTTTTTTCAGTTGTCTATAAAATCTGTTAATCATCTTTGAAATTATTAATGCCATTCACTGAAAGTTTAGTAAATAGAAAATTCCTTCCATCATTCCACAGGTTGCGTTACTGCAGGATCTGTCTTTGCATCAACCAGGTAGCCAGATGGAGACCCCAACATGCAGGCATCTTATACCCTCAGTGGAGACGGATGTGAATTTGAACATTGCCAATCATGGGAATTGTGCTGACCATCCTCTCTGGCCATAACTGGTAGGCTATACTCCTGGGGGGAAATGAGCCATAGTTAAAATTGCAAAGCATCAGGATTTAAATAATTTTCATAAATCATTGGTCAGGAAATTAGCAACTATCCCGGGCATCAGCAGGGTATATATATTTTGGTACACATAATAATAATAAGACATGGAATGGAACAATAAGACAATCTTTGGTTTTGGTGCAGAGACTAGTTTTGCGGCAATTATACTCAATTAAAGCTAAAGTTAAAAAAAATGCACAAAGTAAACAAGCATATATTTGTAGTATAGTGTGTTTTTATATGAATTGGAGACACTTCAGTCAAACTATTTAATGAAGAGAAACAAAGTAGATAACTTACTCAGTTTTAAATAGTTCTATGATCCTCATACTCATGTCAAGTTTGAAATACTTATGACCCACTTTTCTAACCATTTAATAAGTTAACCTCTTACATATTAGCTGAATGTGAAGAACAAAACACATTTCTATTTACAGAACAACTGTATCTTACAACTACAAATGTGTTTTTTTACACCTGGCTTTTAATGTGGTCAAGAGCAATCAGATTGTTATTCGATTACTTAAAGCTTTGATTCCAGGGGTGTCTGGATGTGATCTGCAATCAGGCACAAAATGCACTTGAAGAATTTAAATCTGACCTTTATTCAGAATTGATATAATTTTAATACATTTGCTAAACAGTTATCTTTTATATCATAGGTGAAATAGGACACATGCATTATTATTTAGGCCCTTGTCTTAGCATAATTATGTAAGTCACAAAATAATTCATGGTCAGACTCAGAAATCAAACATGCACTACATGTAATTGCAGGAGTTTCAAATCTCCTGTTTGCTGTAGTTTATAACACATTTATGAAGTATTTTTTTATACATTTAAGAACTGATTAATGCCAACAATGATATTAAGAAAATATCCTCTTAAAGTTTCAAATACGCATGCAAAAACGATCTATTTTCTTGTCAAAAGCATAAATTCAGAACTCCATAATTATACAGAAGAGTTTAGTTGCATTTAATGATTAGCTTTATGCATTTAATTATTAAGCTTTATAACTTTTTCTAACAGTCTAGCATTTTCTACAAAGGTGTTCTGACTTGAACTAAAATATTATTCAAAAAGACTTAAATCAAAGAATAAAAATGACTGCTTGTTCAGATGTATTTGTCCAAACTGTCAATAGCATCCTGTTTTCCGTGGTTTGTCCATTCATGCGGAATCTCACCTCGGCCCTGAAATTTTTTCTTGTAGAGATTTTCCAGATCTTTCTGAAATCTGCAGACAAACCACTTCCAATATGAAAGCTCAGTGAAGTCAGGGGTGATTTTCCATTCAGCATAAACCCCTCCTGCAGTTTTGTAATCTTTCAATTTAATGTATTCTGTAGATTCACGAGATGGGCGAAAATACCCAGTACTTGACACTAGAGTTGTGCAAAAATCTGCACAAAGATCTTCTGTTCCTTCATAATGCCACCCATTCAGTCCATCAATTCGATGGAAAGGAACACTGTGAAGTTGTGGATGATGGTCTTCTGCTGTGTTGGTGCAAATGGCTTTGCAGAACGGACACTGAACCCAACAGCACTCACAGAGGTGTTCATTTAGTATCTCATCGGGCCTGTCCTTATATTCCAGCTTTGATGGAAAAGATTCTGTACTGAAATTCTTGCCAATGCCAGATATTATAGAAGGAATTTCCTTCATTATTACCTCTTCTAGGAGTTTTACATCAACACCATCACGACTAACTCCTCTGAGGTCATTCTCTGAGAATATCAGCACATCTGATAACTTCAGAGTGAAAGTCTTCAACCAGAGATCAGCATCTCCATGGTATTCATCAACCTCTTCAGTTGCTCTCTTCGCTGCTTCTACGATCCGCTTCTCCTTCTGTTTTAAATCATCTCTCATCTTGGGCAAAACACTGGTGTAGAACTCAGCAGTGATGTACTGACTGACTTCCTCTCTGATGAAACTCTTGAAGTGCTTTTTGGGATTATGAATGTAATTTTTGTATGCCTTAAAATCCTCCTTTTCTGCCAGTTTCTTCAGGATGTGTTTCTCCAGATTAGATCTGTTTCCATTCAGTGATTCACAGTTTGCCCTCATTTCATCTGCCAAATCTCTGGCAGTTTTTTTGTAGACGCTCTGCTCAATGGGATCTTTAAGTTTGTTACAGATGATCTCACCTATGATCGTAGCTGATGTTGCCCCGTGGCAGTTTTTCTGGAAAATACTGTAATATTCTTCTCTTTTTCTTGCAAAATAGAGAACAGGATCATTGGCTTGCTTGAAAATGTCGTGCTGTTCCATGATTATCGGTTTTAATTTGTGCAATATTGCAAGGACCAAATCACTGAAGAAGTGTTTCTTGAACACATATTTCTCTTTTTGTTTTTCCTCATGTTGTGTTAATTTTGCTTTGATGAAACCACTGAGTTCTTGAATGTAACTTTTGTTGTAGCCCATCTTTGCAATGTTTTTTGACATGATAATTTTTTTTGCTTGCTCTTCAATATCTAAAATTAAGGTTTTGATTTGAGTGTGATCCTCTTTAGATAGAGAATAAGTCAATCCGAATAGATTTGCAAGACATCTTTGAATCTGCACATACTCTGAATAGTCTGACATCATGAAAATGTTGCACTTTTTGGTTTTTATAGAGGCGTCTGCGAAACTTTCATTGGCGTCACCGAGGACCTCCATCATATCTTTAAAAATGTCAAGGTCTGTGCCTTGAGGTGTGTCTTTCTTAATCTCATCTACACATTTTTCCCAAAATGAATCAAAATCTCTTTGCAGATGAGTTTTTTGATGAGCTCTTTGTTTTTTGTTTTTTGTTTCTCTTTGTTTTTTGAGAGTTAAGGCAAGATCTTTGGCCTTCTCAAGGAGAGCGTTTTCATTTTGTGTCCTCTGAGCATCAATCTGTTTCTTTAGGACTCGCTGCTTTAGCACCTCATTCAATTTTGACTTTGTTTCCCTAACAATGTTTTCCTGTATGTGTGAGATTTTTATTTCAAAAGAGTTTTTCCACTGAATCAGAATATTGGCATTGCTGTCTCTCTCAAAGAAGTCTGACATAGATTTCTTCACTTCTGTACTTTTTACATTTAGTTTCTCTTGAAGATCTCTTTCCTCAACCACATCGATTGCATCATTTTCTATTTTGTTCTGTAATCTGTTTTCAATTTCCAGCATGGCCTTCCGAAGACTCCAGGTCCACTTACTGTATTCTGTCTCCAGTTTTCTGTATGTGGCAATCTCCAGAGCATTTCTGAAGCTGAACACAAAGCGTTCGTTCAGTAAAGCATCCCAGAGATTTTTAATATGGTTTTTGATGTGTGTCAGCTTCATGCCATTTGATTTTGAAACACAAGAAAGAATAGTTTTCTTAAGGTCTTGAACATTTTCACAATATGAAGGGTTGGGTGGTGCCATTGGTGGGCTGCCCTCCCAGAGCTGAGCAAAGTACTTCACATCCTTCTGTACATCAAATTTAATGACATCACTGAAACGTTCTGCATTACAGACTTCATCTTCTGCAGCGAGTTTGGTCATCCTATCCAGTGTCTCCTGCAGTCGTCTCCTTGCATCCATGGTATTTTTTTCAGCTGTGACGTCTGAAACGTTCTGATGCACAAACACACAGCTGGGGCTTAATCTGACCTCCTTCATCCTCAAGAAGGCCTGAACAACAATCTGAAGAATGTCCTGCATCTCTGTGGGGTTTTCTCCATAGATGTTGATCAATGTCAAATTTCCAAGGCCAATAACAAACGTGGCCAATTCATTGTCATGACCTCTTGTTGATCTTCCTGCCAATTCTAGAGAACGAAGTCCCTCAGTATCAACAACCAGAATATAGTCAAAGTTCATCTGTTTTTTCATCTCGTCTGACACTTTGACCAGCTGCATGAAAGCTCCTCTGGTGCACCTGCCAGAACTGACGGCAAACTGCAGTCCAAACATGGCATTCAGCATGGTGGATTTCCCAGAGCTCTGAATCCCTAAAATGGACAGAACAAAGACTCTCTGGTCTCCCAGTTTCTGGATGAGTTCTTCTAGAACAGCAGTGACCCAGACCAGAGGAACATGGCCAGCATCTCCATCCATCAGCTCCAGTGGAAATCCAGAGATCATCATTTGTGCTGCAAGACCCGGGAGAGAATGGTAGTCAATCTGCAGGTCTTTCTTGTTCTTCTTCACAGATGAACATGATTCATAAATCTGTCCAATTTCTCTGAGGATGTGCTCCAAACCAAAAGCTGCAGCTTGAAGTTTCTCAGATAGTTTCAGAAGTTCAGGCTTAAGTTTTTCAGATTCGTCAGGATTTTCTTTCAGTTTTAACCACTTTCCATCATACTCAAGATGTAGCTTTGAAAGGTCAGTGGAGGTATATTCATCCAGGAGGATTCTGAGCCATTTGAGAAAAAACTTTGATTTATTTGCAGTACCTGATTTCATTTGTTCCACGAATAAATGTATAAACCTACTTATGTCAGATTTATGCTGCTGTTCACGGACTTTCATCATCTCAGTTTTTTTTTTACCGATTTCCATTTCTGTGACATCCCCTTGTGGTCGATTTAGTTCTTTATTCTTCTGACACCACTGATGCCACAGTTCGCCCTGACAGGGCAGAAATGATTCTTTAATTTTTGTCAGATCTTTCTTCTCCAGTAGTCTCACCATTTTTTGAGCTGCTTCTCTTCCTTCTCTGCAGTCATCAACATCTCTCTGATCTACTCTGATGTCTGAATGTGTGGCCAAATTTTCAAGTCTGAAAGTGGAAGGTGATTTTGAAGATGAGAATGAGAGGCTATCTGTAATAGCTTCTCTGAGATCTTTAGATATATCTGCTTGACCTCTGTCTTTCAAACCAATTTTGTATTTTCCATTCCCCACCTCTGTGTACGGTGAATCATCCTCAGGAAGAAGGCAAATCAGTGGCTTTGGGTCCTTGTAGAGTTTTTGGATTTTTTCTGCACTTTTGTCATTTCTGTCCAGCTGTGGTAAAACAACAACTTTGACTGAGGCCATTTTAGTCATTATATGCATCTGTTTCTCATGGTCTCCCGCATCACCGTGTAGATTACAGAATGCAACACGTTCAGTGAATTTATCATCATATGTCCCAGAGGGGCAGAACCAGGCGATCTCCACCACTCCATCCATCAGGACTCGGGTTCTGCTGCTGCCTGGGCAGTTCCTGTGGAAGAACGTGTCGTGTTTCTCATTGATCAGCTTGTTCATCAGCTCAGACTTGGATGAGGACACTGAGCCAAACCTGAAGAAAAACACCATTGGAGTTTCTGCCTTGTAGATCGGCTGGATTTGACTGATAATATCTTTGTTGTTGTTTATTATTTTCCAGCTCTGGTTAATTTCTCTAAATGTCCACAGAGGGAACTCAATCTGATGAGTGAATGGATCAGGAACAAGCAGAGGCAGCGCGTACCGGCACTGGGACAGTTTAGTGACCATCATCTGCTTCAGGAAACCATCAGCACAATGAAACACGGCCATCTGAACATCCATTGGGTGAATGGGGTCTGTGTTGCTCTGTCTTATATTAGACGTTGATGTTCTTCCAAAAAGTGCACTAAACGCATCAACATTGTTTGCAGAATGTTGTTGGGCTTTTTTTTGTTTTTCTTTGTGTTGCTTCATAGTATCTGTAACCGTGATACTTCTTGCTTTATAGTTCATCATCAGTAATTTTTGTAAAAACATATGAACCAGTTCCTCCTCAGTACAAGACCCATGAGACTGTAATGAATTTGCAGTTATCTGAAGAACATCTGAAGCTCTCAGTTTGTTTCTCTTGACTTCAAGTTTAAGTCTTTGAAAAAGTTCCTCCACTTCTTTTCCCACGTCTTTTCCTTGTGTTGTAAGGTCTTTGGCTGTTTTGGCCTGTAAAATAAGCATGACAATTTTACTCTTACAGTATGTCTCATTTTTGTATAGATATACAAGTACAAAGAGCTGCAAATTCAAAGGTTTTCTAACAACATATTGTCTGCAAAAAGACTTGCAAGCACCATAGTCAGATATGATCAATAACTTGTATATTATTATAAAACAACTTCATGTTGTAACTTCAAAGCTTCAACTTCACATCAGCCTTGTGTGTATAAAAAACAACTGTACATGAGAGGCAGCACTTTGCCTGCCTAAATAAACTAATGGATTCCCAAACCTGTTAAGTGTCTCCGGTTTCTTATATTGCTTTACACTTCACATACAGTAGCACTTACCCTATGTCTCTGTCTTTTGTCTTTTGTGGTTGTGTTGTCCATCTTCTCTTCAATAATTGTGGTTTTATCTTGTAAGAAAAAAAGAAAGAAAATATTCATTCTACAATATACAATAAACTCTGCATAGTGTTGGTTAATTTGTAACAAGATTTTAGTAATAAAAAAAAAAGTACTTGGTACTGTACATAGTGGAAAAGTGAGCAGTACAGTACCATGCAGTGGAAAAGCGCCATATATCTATTTCTGACTCAAAGACTTATTTCAGAACCTGGTGCATTTTCTCCCTTAGTGCGGTTCCTTTAGGCATATATGAACACGGCAATCGTGCTGGGATCCACACACATTCACACAAAATAATTGCTCCAATATATCCTGAGGTGGTCTTGGCCCGATTGAAAACGAATTCTGGGGCGGTTCATTTGAGATAAGATAGCAATTCAACGAACCAAGCTATTATAATTCATTATATAAAAAGCCGCAGTGTCTCATTTTTTCACTTAATTTCACTTCATCTCATTTTTCTCTGTTCATTTGCAAGAATGCTGTCCCGACAAAGCCATGATTCCAGCTCTAAATGCACACATACTGTGTATACAGTAATGTACAAAAGTCTTAAGCATCCATTAGATGTTTTTCTCTTTCATAGGTTCACTCGATGCTGCGTAGCGATGACGCAATGGGAACGCCCTTAGGGCGGTGCTGATTGTCTGAACCCGTATAGAATCATGCCAATACATTGGCTGATTGCGCGGGCGCCTCCTCAGCGGCGCTACGTCACACACTCTTATACAGTGAGCGTGCCATCTGCTCCTCAGATTTTATTCTTCTGAAGAAACAATTCTTCTGGCCCGTGCTAGTTCGCATCATTCTTCGGAATTTCGTCCGTCTTCCACGGAGTTCCACCTTCTTCCGCTCCGTCCTGGAAGTCCTGCCCTCTTCTTCCTTCGACGCCCTGCAGGACCACATCCACCCTCGTAAGCAAATCCTATTCTGCTGAAGAAGAGAAGCATAATTTGCTTTGCCCTGTTCGGGCTTTAAAGGCATACGTGGACCGCTCTGGCCAGTGGTGCAAGTTGTCTCAGTTGTTCGTATGCTTTGAGGCTGGCCGTCGAAGGCTCGTCGCCTATAAGCACAAGATCTCTCACTGGGTGAGAGACACAATTTCCCTGGCTTATGAGGTGCAGAATCTTCCTTCACATCTGGGCATTAAAGCTCGCTCTACTAGGAGTATCGCGTCCTCCCAGGCTCTTTTCAAGGGAGTTCCTTTAGAGGATATTTGTGTGGCGGCAGGTTGGTCCTCTCCGCACACTTTTATTAGGTTTTATAACTTGGATTTAGATGCAGCCCCTGGTTCCCGGGTTCTTTCTGTATGAACTGGTCGCCTAGGTCTTAGTTGAGTCTGATCTGGGTTACGTGAGTAACCCGAGATGTTTTAGCAGTGGTATATAATGACTGTATATAATTATTTATCAGTCTCCTTATTAGAATATAACCAGAATATACAGGAAATTTGAATGCAGTATTTAGTGACCTCATCTTATACTTGAGCAATAGCAGGAACATGGCTCCCTTAACCCAAAATGGAATGAAAAAGGACTGGAAGGCCAAGAAAACTTAAAAAATATGTTGACAAATTTATCCGAGCTTCTTCTTTGAGAAATTGGAAGAAGTCCAGGAGGCCACTCTAAATACTGATTTTTGGAAAATATGGATTGTAATTAAAACATTCGTAAACAACAAAGCTGGTGGTGGTCTAAGATTTTTGCACGGTACTGTATATTTACTGTGTGTAGCTTGACACCTGTACCTTTTGACACCTTTACCTTTACCACTCAAAACCAAAATAAATAGTGTTCCAACCAATCACCGACAGGGGGTGCAGCCGTGCACGAGTGCAAAACCTCACAACACCCGCCCCCTGTCTGTGATTGGTTTGAACACCATTTATTTTGGTTTTGAGTGGTTGGTGAAACCAATTGTTTTTGTGTGCAGATCTCAGAGCCTAGGCTGCCTACAGAGACGCATTTTTTGACGGCCTGCTTATGGGGCGGTTGGGCCTTTTTTAGGCCTGAAATCGCTGATACAACCTTTAATAATGAGATCTCGTTATTACAACATAAGATCTCGTTATTACGAGAAATATGTCATTTTATTAACATAAGATCTCGTTATTACGAGAAAAATATGTTGTTTTAACGACATATCTCCTTATTACGACATAAGATCTCGTTATTACGAGAAAAATGTCGTTTTAATAACATAAGATCTCGTTATTACGAGAAAATATGTAGTTTTAACGACGCAAGATCTCGTTATTACAACATAATTGAGTTAAAAAAATAATATGTATGTGGCAGCAATGCGGTACCGTACTATACAGCTGTTTCTGCACTTGCACACACATAACTCTCGCTCCAGCTCCTGGGTGAATACTACAAGAGATCATTTAAATGTTATATTCATTGTATTATAAATAAAATATCTATGTAATGGTTACATCATTGCCCATAAAAGGCTTTTACAGGATATAAACAAAATACGGCTCTCAAGCATTACAATTTTAAATCTAATTAATTACATCTAATTAATCGCAAATTAATTGCACTTCAAATTTGGCTGAGAAATTATTCTCAAAAGATAATTTAAAGTCATTGTTGTTTTAATTAAGAAAAGGATCAAATAGATATTACAAAAAGTTGTTTCAGAAAGAAATATTTTATTTCATTCAACATAGAATTAATTACAAATAAACTTTTGGACCATGAGGTTGAGTAAATGAAGAGAATTAAAAGTTTTGGATGAAATGTAGGCCTACCTTTAATGTTATACCTTTATATGTATGTATATGTATGTATGTATATATATGTGTGTGTGTATATATGTGTGTATATATATATATATATATATATATATATATATATATATATATATATATATATATATATAATATTTATTTAATATGGAAATGTAAAAAAATAAATAATGAAATTATACTCTAAATAAGAAACTAAAATTGCCAGTAGGTGACGGTAAATGTCTTCTTGATTAAGTCATTGTCATTCTGTCACGCTGCGGCAAGGATGAAGCAGAGAGAGAATCCAAGTGCAAGCATACATTTAATTAAACAAACAGGTAATCCAGGCGGAACACGGAACTCAGGACAAGAACAGGTAACAGTACATTAAACAACGACCGACAACCAACAACTGAAGCACAGAGGTTTAAATACATAGACAAACAAGCTAAACAAGATAACAAGGGGGTGTGGCTAATTAGAAACACCTGGGAGAACTAATAAGCAAGAAAAACTACAAAGGACTACAAAACATGACACAGAACAGGAAATAACAAAAGTGCACACAAGACAAGGGAAACACAGGACAGGAAACATTACATAGCCCCCCACCTAAGGAGTGGATTCCAGACACTCCGAAGAGAAAGAAAAAAAAAAAAAAAAAAGGTCCAGGAGGGTGGTGGGTCTGATCCGGGGGCGGGACGGGGGGCTAGGCCCGTGGAGCGGAAGAGGGCCTGAAGACTCCGGCAGGGCAGAAGGCCAGGGCGGAGCAGGCTGTGCAGGCGGCCAGGGCGGAGCAGGCTGTGCAGGCGGCCAGGGCGGAGCAGGCTGTGCAGGCGAACAGGGTGGAGGCGACGACCCTTCAGGCGACCATGGCACAGGAACAGACACCGGCTCAGAGGAGACCATCTTGTCCGAAGACACCGGCGTGGAGTCAGCCATCTTGTCCGAAGACCCCTCGGGCGGCCACGGCGGTGAAGACCCCTCGGGCGGCCACGGCGGTGAAGACCCTTCGGGCGGCCACGGCGGTGAAGACCCCTTGGGCGGCCACGGTGGTGAAGACCCTTCGGGTGGCCACGGCGGAGAAGACCCTTCGGGCGGCCACGGCGGAGAAGACCCTTCGGGCGGCCACGGCGGAGAAGACCCTTCGGGTGGCCACGGCGGTGAAGACCCTTCGGGCGGCCACGGCGGAGAAGACCCCTCGGGCGGCCAGGGCTGAGACGACCCTTTGGGCGGCCAGGGCGGAGACGACCCTTTGGGCGGCCAGGGCGGAGACGACCCTTCGGGCGGCCAGGGCGGAGACGACCCTTCGGGCGGCCAGGGCGGAACAGGAGACCATCCCTCTGGCGGTCCTGGTGGATCGGGCTGGTCCGGAGGTGTATTGCCCCCCCCCAAAATTTTCTTGGGGAGGCTCCCCGGTAAAGAGAACCTGGACCAGCGATGAAGAGGGCTTTGAGCTGGGCAGGACCAGCGGCGAAGAGGGCTCTGGGCTGGGCAGGACCAGCGGCGAAGAGGGCTTTGAGCTGGGCAGGACCAGCGGCGAAGAGGGCTCTGAGCTGGGCAGGACCAGCGGCGAAGAGGGCTCAGAACTGGGCAGGACCAGCGGCGAAGAGGGCTCTGAGCTGGGCAAGACCAGCGGCGAAGAGGGCTCTGAGCTGGGCCGGACCAGCGGCGAAGAGGGCTCTGAGCTGGGCAAGACCAGCGGCGAAGAGGGCTCTGAGCTGGGCCGGACCAGCGGCGAAGAGGGCTTTGAGCTGGGCGGGACCAGCAGTGAAGGAGACTCTGAGCTGGGCAGGACCAGCGGTGAAGGAGACTCTGAGCTGGGCTGGACCAGCGGTGAAGAGGACTCAGAGCTGGGCGGGACCAGCGGTGAAGGAGACTCTGAGCTGGGCGGGCCCAGCGGTGAAGGAGACTCTGAGCTGGGCTGGACCAGCGGTGAAGAGGACTCAGAGCTGGGCGGGACCAGCGGTGAAGGAGACTCTGAGCTGGGCGGGACCAGCGGTGAAGGAGACTCTGAGCTGGGCGGGACCAGCGGTGAAGGAGACTCTGAGCTGGGCAGGACCAGCGGTGAAGAGGACTCAGAGCTGGCGTGAATTGCAGGCTCGGCTGGACTGGCTTGAAGCTCTGGATCGGCAGAAGTGACGTGAACAGTCTCTGGATCACTAGAAGCGACGTGAACAGTCTCTGGATCAGCAGAAGCAACGTGAACAGTCTCTGGATCAGCAGAAGCGACGTGAACAGTCTCTGGATCAGCAGAAGTGACGTGAACAGTCTCTGGATCAGCAGAAGCGACGTGAACAGTCTCTGGATCAGCAGAAGTGACGTGAACAGTCTCTGGATCAGCAGAAGTGACGTGAACAGTCTCTGGATCAGCAGAAGTGACGTGAGCAGTCTCTGGATCAGCAGAAGTGACATGAACAGTCTCTGGATCAGCAGAAGTGCGCTCTGAGCTTGACGGGACCAGCGGCGGCGAAGATGCGGCTGAACTGGACGGGACGTGAAGACCAGGTGTTGACCTTGGGTGCCACGGGAGGAAGCTCTCCAGACATCTGGAGAGTGCCTCTCTCCAATCCAGACCGGAGAGATCGGGGAGCTCCCTCGGGTCAACCTCCCTAGCCCCCAGCCGGTAACACACCTTAATTGCCTCATCACCCAGAGAGCAAGAGGCAGCTAGAGGAACAAATCCCCAGGTATACTGGAAGAGATCGAGGCTATCCAGGGCCAAGGCCGCGATCTGTCCAGCAAACTCCTGGGTCAGGCTGTGAAAATCAGGCATGACGCGAAGAGACTCAGGCTTTGCAGGCATGACGTGAAGAGACTCAGGCTTTGCAGGCATGACGCGAAGAGACTCAGGCTTTGCAGGCATGACACGATGAGACTCATTTAATGCTGCTGGATTCATCGTTTGGTCGGTCGTTCTGTCACGCTGCGGCAAGGATGAAGCAGAGAGAGAATCCAAGTGCAAGCATACATTTAATTAAACAAACAGGTAATCCAGGCGGAACACGGAACTCAGGACAAGAACAGGTAACAGTACATTAAACAACGACCGACAACCAACAACTGAAGCACAGAGGTTTAAATACACAGACAAACAAGCTAAACAAGATAACAAGGGGGTGTGGCTAATTAGAAACACCTGGGAGAACTAATAAGCAAGAAAAACTACAAAGGACTACAAAACATGACACAGAACAGGAAATAACAAAAGTGCACACAAGACAAGGGAAACACAGGACAGGAAACATTACACATTCATTCATTCATTTGATTTGTTGACATATATATTAATTAAGTAATCTAATAATGCGTTCAATCAACAGCCCTAAAACAAAATAATACTACATAAGACATACTATATTAGCTAAATGGGTCAAACAATTAGGCAGGATAATTGTATTTTTATGTTGGCCTATATTACACAATTTTGTGGAATAATTCCTCTGCGCATCTGACTTAAGCTAAACAGGGCTTCTCCTCTTTGACGCCTACAAAGTTATACTCTACTAGCTGTCTCCTCTTCATCACTTACCTATGAAAATATCATTTGGGAATAAGATCTGTTACACTAACCTGCTGCGCAGCAGTAACCCGGCAGACTCCAGACAACGCCTAATAAACAGTAAACAGTACACCGGTTTTTATAGAAGAGGAGCGTGGCAAAAGTGACGTTGTTCATTTCATAATAACTCCAATAGGATTGGTTCTTCACATGTATAATTCTCTGTTACTAGGCAGACGTAAATATTTTTTCTGTCTAGAGAATGAGAAGCTGAGATGAGATGAGGCTCACAGAAGCTTCTGGAAGTTTCCCGTCAATAATATGCTGCATCACTGAAGGAGAAACAAGACACACACACACATCATTCATACACACTGAGAAACACATTATGTGCCAAATGTTCATGTGAAAACGAGTGATGGATCTGGGTTTTGCTGAATGGGGCCTTTTGTTCCACAGAAGAAAGTTGCAAACTGCTATGGATAAAATCATCTTACCTTCTTATTCTACTAAGCATCATATCATCTGTTCTCTGAATGTATTTAGCCTACCTTATACAAAGTTTTCTATAAATATTCAGACTTAACATTGTTAATAATAATCACAAAAGAAACTACAGAATGACTGAATGTATTGTTCAGAAGGTAGTCTCAATGGTTCCATGCATTTCTTACTGGCAGGACTCAGCAAGTTAGAGTAAAGCAGACTCTTCTGAGTGTAGGTCCATTAGTATTGGTGTCTCCCAGGGGTGTGTATGTTCACCACTCTAATTTACACTGTACACCAATGAATATAGGAGTCAACATCCTGGGAATATTGTCGTAAAAAAATTCAGATGACACTGCCATTCTTGGTGTTCTGAATAAGGATAAGGACATTCAACATTATACTACAGAGATGTCTAACTTTGTTTAGTGAAGAACACAGTCTTGTAATCAACATTAGAAAAAGAGGAAATGATTTTTTATTCCAAGTTAGTAGGCAACCGCTGATCTATCATGATTAACAACGAGCCCATTAGACAGGTTTCTTCGTACAAATACTTAGGTTTGCTTATTGGTGATAAACTTTCTTGGGATGTGCATGTGGATAACCTGTGTTGAAAGGCGCAACAAAAAAAATAGTTTTTATGGAGGCTAAGATTTTGGAGTTGGGTCATTTTGCTGTTTTATCATGCCTGTATTGAATCCATCTTAATCTATTGTGTATCAGCCTGGTTCGGTAATTTGACAGTTACTCCTAGATCTCAGTTGAACCATTTGGTGCGTACGGCAATGAAGGTGGTTGGTCTAGGGCAGGGGTGCCCAATCCTGCTCCTGGCGATCGACTGTCCTGCACAGTTCATCTCCAACCCTAATCAAACACACCTGAAGCAACCAATTAAGGTCTTCAGAGCACGTCAGGATCACTTGAAAATTAAAGGCAGGTGTGTTTGATTAGGGTTGGAGACTCGGACCGGAGTCCGCCAGTTGGTGACCCCTGGTCTAGGGGTTTACCTCCATCTTCAGTCTATTTTTAACAAAATTATTTTTAAACAGGCAAGGAAAATGACTCTGGACCCTTCTCATGTGCTTTAGCCAGAATTCAAACCACTCTATCGGTCGACGTTTTCATATCCCAAGGTTTATATAACCGCTAGAAAAACTCTTTTGTTCCCTTTGCTACAAGGCTGTTAAACTCTAGTGCATGAGTCTCAAACTCGCGGACCGGAGCCCAAATGAGGCCCGGGGGATGATATTTTGTGGCCCCCTACTTGACATCAAAGTTTAGTGTTAGTGCGGCCCGCGTGTTGTTCTGAAACGAGTTGTTGCGTGTGCCGCGCTTGCCACGCTTTTTTATAAAAAAAATTGTCAAGCTAGCCAACCGCATAGTACCTGGGGAAGTATCAACATTAGTCACTTGGTTGAAACGTGTTCCGGAGTGACACCAAGTGGACAGAAAATATATGCCATCACCCAGTTCCAGTCATGTCTCTCTCAAAAAGTGGCGTGAAGAGAAAGGTTGGCAACAAGCACAGGCAATTTCAGGAAAAGTGGGAGACGGAATATTTTTTGTCGAGCACAGGGGCACCCCTACGTGTCTCATATGCACAGAGAAAGTTGCGGTGTACAAGGAATATAACATCAGACGTCATTACTCAACTAGACATGCTGAGGAGTATACAAAATACCAGGGAGATGAGAGAAAGAAACGGGGCGCCAATCTTAAAAAATGTCTATTGAGGCAACCAGATTTATTCAAGAAAGCAAACAAAGAGAATGAAGCAGCAGTCGAAGCTAGCTATGTGGTGACTGAGATGATTGCTAAGGCCGGAGAGCCATTCAAGGAAGACGAGTTCATCAAAAAGTGCATGTTACTCGCTGCAAGTAAAGTCTGTCCGGAAAAGAAGGTTCAGTTTAACAACATCAGCCTTTCAGCTAAAATAGTGGCAGAGCGCATTTCTGCTGTTCTGAAAGATTAAAAGGCATTTGGTTAACAGAAAAGACAATTTTCCAACATCCTACATTTTCCATTTATATATATATATATACAGTACTGTGCAAAAGTCTTAGGCAAGCTTGTATTTTCACCCCAAAGAAATGGTTTTAATCCAGTTATTCATATCTTTTGCTGTAGTGTTTCAGTAGGAAATATCAGTTTACATTTCCAAACAATTATTTTGCCTGTAAATTTGAGTAATCCAGAATCATAATCAAACACAGGCAAAGGGTCAAGCACAGGATGGCAGTCCAAACAAACAAACAAACAAACAAACAGGCAGGCAGCAGTCATAGACAAAAAAAACAAGAGACAAGCGAGAATGCTCAGAAATGCAGAATAAACACTAATCAAGACTTCACAGATAATGCATGAGAAAACCAGGCTTAGGGGTGAGCTAAACAAGATAATGAGACACAGGTGAATGTGATAATGGATGAAGAGTCCGGGCAGTGAGTTATGGGAAATGTAGTTTGTGAGGGAATGACAGTAGTCTGATGTGGACTCTGGTGGCTCTCACTCCAGCTGGTGACGTGACAACATCTAAGAACACCTCGAGCTTTTCTTTTCTTTTGGTCTTGAGGAGAGCGCAAGCGAGAAGAGGAATGTATTTTTCTACGAAAAAAAACAAAACAAAAAAAACATCTTACAATGTAGATTGTTTCAGAACCACTTTGTTGTATTTTCACAGACTGTCCATTATAACAGACAACAGAATTATTTTAGTGTATAAAACGGTCTCACTTAACAATGTCTCATAAAGTGGATTCCATCTATAGCCTAAAATTACAGTAAATCAAGGAACACATATATAACCTCCATTCCACTCTCTCATGTTTTATTTTTTTAAATTATGTGTTTCTTCATAACTTCATCACTGATTGTCCATTTCTACATCTCAGATATAACATATGAACAATGTCACCAGTTTTTTGCTTATGAGTTATTCAGATAAATCGCCAGAACCACTGAACTATCTCTCTCTCTCTCTGTGTGTGTGTGTGTGTGTGTGTGTGTGTGTGTGTGTGTGTGTGTGTGTGTGTGTGTGTGTGTGTGTGTGTGTGTGTGTTTGACGTGCATTAACATCAGGATACTTTTTTCCTTGCTTTTCATGAGTCTATTCAACACTTTAACTTTTCACACACTGCTTTGAACACTGCTGGGTTGTTCTGGACATGCTATTGTGTGTGCATGTGTGTGTGTGAGTGAGTGAGAGAGAGAAAGAGAGAGAGACAGAGAAAAGGAGAAGAGATGGATGGACACAAGCAACTCTGACCGCAGACACAGAGTGAGAAATCTCTGACCTGTCACCAGGAGATCAAGTGTGTATCACAGATACAAGATCTACAGGGACTGTGACATCTGCGCATGAAACACCAAGATCTTACTTGGTCAGTGGACCACAGGGCACTTTAAGGAGGAATCGTCGCCACCTTGTGCCTATGTCGGAAGACAACAGCAATAAAACACAGGAGCACTGCAGGATACTGGAGATGTCTCCGCTCCCGAAACGCTGAGAACCAGGTCTGGCAGGTCTATCACAAAGCCGGATCGACTGGACCTGTGAGAACTGGAAAAAAGAAAAAGAAAAAAAGAAATGGAAATGTGAAAAAAAGAAGAGAAATATAAAATGTATTGGTGGGACAATACAAGGGGGTTTGTTAATGTAGTCCTATAGACCTTATGTAGCCCCGCCCCTTTTCAGCGCTGCGCTCGTTGTCTTTTGACTTCCGGTCTGTATTTTCACAGCGATTCTGCGTGTTTATTAATGAACGGCTCGTTTTAAAATATTCCCGGTCGACTGACATTTGTTAAGTCATCTGCTTTAAACATCACAGTCCTCATGATAACTTTCGTTAACTTTACATTAAGTAAATCCATTATATATACAGAGCGACCGCAAAAACGGAAGTTCAAAGACAATATTATAAAGATGGCGGCTCCCTCATTTCTTTGGCGCATAAGGTCTATAAGGGGTTAATGGGAGGTTAAATCTTGTTGTGTGTTAACGGTCTATGGTGGTTACTATGTGTTCTTTCGTAGCTGAAAGATGCCTCGAGTTCATATTCTTTAGTGTAATCCGGTTTCAATATGAGTTCTCAGGAAGGAAGCGTGTTAAATAAGCACTGTAAAGAAATGTGTTATAGTAGACCAAATGTTCACAGTGATACAAAAGTGAGATGTTGAGTTTGATGCAACCTGGGGATAAATGATGTAGGTCACAGTCTATTGCTCTTCAGAAAGGGAGATGTGGTGTGATCTATAATATTGTTATATTATCTGGGCACCAGGGGGCAGTAGAGGGGGTTCACGAGGTTGTGTTCGGAGTGAAGTGAATAAAAAGTAAAGTCATGTAAATCTACCCTGCTGCGTCTTTATTCGATATCTTAAGAACCCAACACGACACAAATAACAGCTTGACTTTTAGAATTTAGAAAAACTTTATTGTCCATCACTGATGATAGATATTTTTCTAAGGTTAAAAAGCTCTTAATCAATACAAATCAAGAACACACACAATTCAACAATCAACATAAACATACAATTCATTATTAAAACAGACATCTTAAAAAATGTATGTGTGTGTGGAGTCTGTAATAACAGAAGCTGCTTTCCTCTTTACTGCCATATTATAAAGGTCTGAGAGGTGAAGCTGCGAGAGCTAATAATTCTTGATCATTTGTTCTTATTTTCAGCTGAAAGTAAGCGATAGAAACAATGTTAAATGTCATGACTGACTGTTGTCATAATGTCAGAGGACGACGGTGAGGACATTCCTTTAGTGAGAGGAAGGAGTGTGTTATATTCGCTGTTGGTATATCAGTACCTCTTTCTCTCTCTCTCCAACACCATCAGCTGTAAAACACATCTGGTAAGGAATGGTGCTCATAAAGTAAAAGCTCTTCTAGCCTCTATACTGCATAGTTGGCCCATCGCTGAGGAAGAAGAGGTTTTGAACCCTTGGGTGGTTCACCTTCAGGAACTGAAGAACTGGTTCAAGTTGAGTCCAAATGGCAGCAGATCATGTTTCATTGAGGGTGACGAGGCTCAGAGTGTCAGTGTGTTATCTGTGGTGTAAACAGCGCTGTGTTGTCTTTCAGCTTTTTGTCATGGGTTCGATTCCCAGAGAAAGCAAGAACTGATAAGAATGTAAATGTGTTCTTGAAATGCAATGTAAGTCGCTTTGGATAAAAGTGTCTGCCAAATGCATAAACGTAATTGTAAATGTTGTCTGTCTATGAGATGCTCCAAAATGGACTTGCTGTACCTCGTTTGCACTGCCAGTTTTCTTCATAGTCAGTGTGAAGAATCACCTCGTCTGAAGAAATGCTTGCACACTTTGTCTTTCATTTTTTTTTCAGAATCCTCCAACAGGTGCTCTGTCCTTCCCTCACATCTCTGATTAACAGCTTTTGTCACAGTGATCTTCTCTCTTTTCCCATCCTTTTCTTTTTCATAGTCATTTTGACTGGTCTGACTTCTGCCTTAACCTTTGACATCGCTTTCTATATTTGTCTTCCGTCCTCTGCATTTCTTTGATCTTCTGTTCTAACTTCTGACATTTTCTATAGTTACTGATTTTTGCTCTTTTTATCCTTTTGCAGGGGTGTGGATAAAATCAGTCTCAGCCAATGGACTAAAACATTCACTGTTTCATTAGTGACATGAAAATGCGGGACACATTTTTTTACATAAAGTTTCATAATTTAAAAATAAAATATAAAATAAATAGATATATTTTTAAACTTCACTTTAAATATATATATATGTTTAAAAACAACAATGGAAAAAATCGCAAAAATTATTTCAATATAATTTTCACAAGTTGAAATTTAGAGGTTGGGTTCGGGACATCCACTTCCCAATTGAAAGTACCCAATAAATGATGAATTTATATTTATAAAGCTTACTGATATTTTAAATATTATTGTGGGTTTCAATAGATAACTGAAGGATCTTAGTAAACATCTAAGATTTGAATACTTAAATGCTTTTCATGTGTTTTTTGAATGGCCTGTTTGCCTGTGAAAGACGACCGAGCCAATCAGAGTGAGTCTGGGGCGGAGCGACGCGTGAATCTCTGCAAGAGTTAACCAGGTCTTTCTCTCAGATCAAGTCATCTTGTTTTTCAATTAAACAGAAAAGTGTTATTACATTTTAAAGCAGATCCAAGTGTTTTCTCTACAATAAATGTAATTCTTAGTACATTTTACACGCATTCTAAATACTTCACAAGCATGCACTACATGTCACGTGACTCTGACTGAGATTGATGAAGTATCCGCTTCGATCCTCAACAGTTTCTGTTTTCACTTCACGATTAACATTTTCCTTTGTAATATTTCCCAGTTCTGCGTGATTATGTCCACGGATGTTTTGGAAGCTACAGTAAGTAGATTAATTTGGCATTTTTTCATATTAATTAAAATAACACGCGGGCAGAGCTCACCTTGATTGTATTAGCTCGCTCATGTTGTGTGTTCAGTAGTTTTTAGTCCTCTTGTTGCATTCTAGCACTGTTGGGTAACAAATGAAACATTAAAACTATATTGACATACACACACTGTACAACTGACAAACCACACCGTAAGACGAAAGCCATTATATTATGAAGGTAGATTTAAACTGAAAGCATGTGGAGTGTGTTTTTGTATTTTTCATAAACGTCTAGTTTTCATATTGTGTTGTAATTTTATACAGTTTATTAATTACAATTTCTGTTGGCCAAAGCAATGCTTTGAGATGTCTTAACATTCCCATTTTCTGCTGTGTGTGTGTGTGTGTGTGTGTGAGAGAGAGTGAGTGTGTGTGTGTGTGTGAGAGAGAGAGAGAGTGAGTGAGTGAGTGAGTGTGTGTGTCTCTGTTTGTGCATCTCTGTGTGTGTGTGTGTGTGTGTGTGTGTGTGTGTGTGTGAGTGAGTGAGTGAGTGTTTGTGTGTGTGTGTGTGTGTGTGTGTGTGTGTGTGTGTGTGTGTGTGTGTGTGTGTGTGTGTGTGTGTGTGTGTGAAAGAGAGAGAATGTGTGTGTGTGTGTGTGTGTGTGTGTGTGAAAGAGAGAGAGAGAGAGTGTGTGTGTGAGAGAGAGAGAGAGTGAGAGTGTTTGTGTGTGTGTGTTTGTGTGTGTGTGAAAGAGAGAGAGAGAGAGAGAGAGTGAGTGAGTGTGTGTGTGTGAGAGAGAGAGAGTGAGAGTGTTTGTGTGTGTGTGAAAGAGAGAGAGAGAGAGAGAGAGAGAGAGAGAGAGAGTGAGAGTGAGAGTGTTTGTGTGTGTGTGAAAGAGAGAGAGAGTGAGTGAGTGAGTGTGTCAATAACAGTGCAAATGTTCAATAGTGGTTTTTGTGACTGTACAGAAGTTGAATTGTGAAACTAAACCCTGAGAAATCTTCACTGGAATAAAACTGTGATGTAAACTTCTCATATATGGATGATGATCCGTGTGTGAGTTCCTCCGTGTCTCGCGTGTCCCACAGGTGATGCTGGAGGAGTTTCGGGTCACAGATCTCCGTCTCCTCCTCTCTAAGATGGGCAAGAGTAAAGCGGGCCTGAAGAAGGTCCTGCTGAAGAGAGTCTCCGATCTCCTGCTGAAGGAGTGCAGTCCTGAGCTTCTGTCGCTCGTCCGAGAGCTTCACACACTCCGACAGGCTTCCAGAGACTCCCGGATCTCCAAGCCCAGTCCAGTCCACATCATCTCCATGCCGGAGTGTGTGTCGCCCGCATCTGTGTGTGCAGAACCACAGATGATCAAACTGCCCTTCTGTCACACGCTGGACACCATCCTGACCCCGACGCCTCTGGGTATGAGGATGATCTTTTCCAGTTTTTAGTATTTCTATTAATAAGGATTAGCGGTGTAACAATATATTGCAATACAAAAATGCCACAGTGTGTATAACTCACCCAAAATGAAAATTACTGTGCTTGAAGAAATGCAAGTTTTCAGAGTTTTAGTGTCAGTACTACATTAAACTACTATATATAATGTTGAATATAATGTATAATAATGCAATGGGGGAATATGTGTGTGGCCAAATGTCTGATGTTACCAGTAAAAAGTGGTTTTTATTATTTTAAATATATCTAGTCAGTGAAAGAGTGCAAACATATTCATCTTAAGTAATTCAGTATTTTCATCTTCAGAATCATGAATATTGTTATTCTGGTGTCTCTATTGTCCTGCATTGGGTTTCAGCACCAAGTCCAAGACTATTCATTTACACACACAATGCAACATCAAATTTTGCATTTTAATCAACAGTGCATTTTTTTGTTAACTTTTTATCATATATCTTGGAGTATCGCAATAATATCGTATCGTGATCTGTGGCGAATCGTGACATAAGGGAATCGTTACACACCTAAGGACACTAAACTGAATCATAATTATCAATTCCTCATGGACAAAATCAAGCCTCGCCCTACAGTTGTAGATATATAAGTCAGAAAAGGGAAGAAAAGACTTCCGTTTCATGACGACTTTAAGTGCACTACAATAATTTACTATAAATTAAATAATAAAACCTATTCCCTTATTTAGATCAATTTTTACCACATTGATTCTGATGACTCTTGTGTTTGATTCACATTGATTCGGATGACTCTTGTCTTTGATTCGCATTATTTCGGATGACTCTCGTGTTTGATTCACATTGATTCGGATGACTCTTGTCTTTGATTCGCATTATTTCGGATGACTCTCATGTTTGATTCACATTGATTCGGATGACTCTTCTGTTCGATTCACATTGATTCGGATGACTCTCGTGTTTGATTCACATTGATTTGGATGACTCTTCTGTTCATTTCACGTTGATTCCGATGACTCTCGTGTTTGATTCACGTTGACTCGGATGATTCTCGTGTTTGATTCACGTTGATTCGGATGACTCGTGTTTGATTCACATTGATTCGGATGACTCTCGTTTTTGATTCACATTGACATTCACACTGATTCACAAATTTACTATAAATTAAGTAATCAAAACTATTCCTTTATTCAGATCAATTGTAACCTAAATTCTTGATGTTGAAAGCATGCATGAGTGTGTATTTGCTCATGTTTTCAGTGCCCACGTTTGGAGGAATCATGCAAATCTCAGATTTCTTGATTCATCTCAATGCGAATCAACAGGCTCAGATCCAGAAGAGCCGGTGAGTTTCTGCTCGTCTTTATTCATTCATCTGAACATTAATGGACAGTGTTGTGCTGTTGTTTGTAGTGAGGGATTCATTACAAATATCTAAACATTATTAAATCAAGACACATTTACTGGAGAAGCAAAATCAAGTAAGATATTAATTGTTTTCTGAAAAAATTATCCAAATGAAGTGTTTATGCTTCAAAAAAGTATGTGGTCAGAAAATAATCTGGTTTTCCCTCTAAAATAAGTAGATTTTTCTGACCCCACTGACAGATATTTTATGCATAATTTTTTTGAGCAATTTTTCATAAAGTCATTTTGCTTCTCCAGTAAATGTATTTTGATTTAAGAACGTTTAGATATTTGTGCTGAGTAACCTTACAAAAGATCGCTTTTGGGCACATCTGTTTATTATTTTCCTAAAAGAGTGACCTCATCTGAATGCAATGCAGAATTCAAATGAAAAGAAAACTGAACCAAAAATGGTTAATGGTTCTGAAAAGATAAACCTGAGTGAGTCGATTCGGCGAGGAAGTGAGTTGAATGACCAATTGAGTCCATGATTCAGACTCTCTTGTGTTTGATTCACATTGACTCGGATGACTCTCGTGTTTGATTCACATTGATTCGGATGACTCTCGTATTTGATTCACATTGACTCGGATGACTCTCGTGTTCGATTCACATTGATTTGGATGACTCTCGTATTTGATTCACATTGACTCGGGATGACTCTCGTGTTCGATTCACATTGATTCACATTGATTTGGATGACTCTCATGATTGATTCTGATGACTCTCGTATTTGATTCACATTGACTCGGATGACTCTCGTGTTCGATTCACATTGATTCACATTGATTTGGATGACTCTCATGATTGATTCTGATGACTCTCGTATTTGATTCACATTGACTCGAATGACTCTCGTGTTCGATTCACATTGACTCGGATGACTCTCGTGTTCGATTCACATTGACTCGGATGACTCTCGTGTTTGATTCACATTTATTCGGATGACTCTCGTGTTTGATTCACATTGATTCGGATGACTCTCGTGATTGATTCTCCTCTCAGTCTGACCGTGTTTTACTGCTTCTCTGCCTCGTATTATGTTTGAACACAGTGTCCTCAGTATAATTACCGTATTTCATTATAACTTGTGTTCTTGAGATATTTAAAGCTTTTTTCTTGCTTCCGTCAGGACGACTCAGTCTGGCTCGGCATCTGTTCAGGTGGTGCTCAGGTGAATATTTACCGCAGAAGAATAAAATAAATGACATGTACTGCTGTTCAACCACATTCATTCTGAAAACGTGTTGTTAAATGTGTCTTTCAGGATTTGCTACAGTGAGAGTGTCGGCGTTGAAGAAGATCAGTATCCACCGAACATCAGTGTTTTAGTTAATCACGCGACCTGTCCTGTACAGGTGACGTATGGCAGATAAAGTATTAGATGCTTTGACACCAAAAAGGTGCTGTTAACATTAAATCTTCTGCATCACGTGTTGCCAGGCCAAGTTTACACATAAATAATCATATCCTGTGAATCCAGTTGTCTGGACAGTGTCAAAAGGCATTGAAGTTTTGAACTCACTTGTTAGTTATCAGTTGCCAAGACATTCATTTATTGTCCTCATTCATTTACACTGTTTAAAATGTGTTTTTAACACAGGTGATAAAGAGAAAGCAACATGTAGAGTCAAAGTTCATCATGAGTAGCTTTTCCATAAATGTATAAGGTGCATTCAGTGTCATAAAAATAAATGCAAAACACCATCATAACATACAATAATGCAAGAAAACAATATTAGATGTAACCTAAAACCCTGATGTGCATAACTGATAAGTGAGTTGAATGACCAATTGAGTCCATGATTCAGACTGATGACTCTCTGTTTGATTCACATAGATTCGGATGACTCTCGTGTTTGATTCAGACGACTCTTGTGTTTGATTCACATTGATTCAGATGACTCTCATGTTTTGATTCACATTGATTCGGATGACTCTCGTGTTTGATTCACATTGATTCGGATGACTCTCGTGTTTGATTCAGATGACTCTCGTGTTTGATTCACATTAATTTGGATGACTCTCGTGTTTGATTCATGTTGATTCGGATGACTCTCATGTTTGATTCACATTGATTCGGATGACTCTCGTGTTTGATTCACATTGATTCGTTTAACTCTCGTGTTTGATTCACGTTGATTCAGATGACTCTCGTGTTTAATTTACATTGATTGGGATGACTCTCGTGTTTGATTCATGTTGATTCAGATGACTCTCATGTTTGATTCACATTGATTCGGATGACTCTCGTGTTTGATTCACATTGATTCGTTTAACTCTCGTGTTTGATACATGTTGATTCAGATGACTCTCGTGTTTGATTCACATTGATTCAGATGACTCTCGCGATTGATTCTCCTCTCAGTCTGACCGTGTTTACAGCTCCTGTGCCTCGTATTACGTTTGATCACAGTGTCCTCAGTATAATAACTGCATAACTGATAAGAAGAACTTTTTCAATGGAGAACTGTCAAATGTGAGGATTCTGGGAAACTCAGGTTACAGTTTTTCACTGTGAATTATTATTATTATGCTGCTTTTTAACTTTCAAACACTGTAAATTTAACAGTATTTTAAATGTCCTGTCCAGTTTTTCACTGTGTAGTAAGGTAACGTAAGGTAAGCATTTTTACACACTTTCACTGTAGGATTTTTTAACAGTGTAGTTTAATTTTGTCTAATGTTTATGTGTTGTTCGCAGTGTTCCTATTCATCCAATAAAATGGGGACGGAACCTTCTCGTCCGTGTCGTCCGATCGACATCACACCCGATCTGTACATTTCATTCACAAACCGATTCTCAGTGGAGTGGGGAAACTTCGGCAAGGTACGTCTGTCTGACAGAATGAATCCCACATAATAATATTCATGAGGAGGCGTGTCTATTCATGTTTAGCATGTTTAAAAATCTATGCACTTAAAGTCCCCCTGTGGTGAAAATCCAGCTTTTAATGTTGTTTATATGTCTATGTGGTGTTTTTAATATGCTTTAAGACAAATCATGTGTAAATTCATAAGTCGACTCCATTGCTGAGTATTTTCTCCTTAAAACTGCAGTGAACCAAAGACAGTCTCAAAAACACGCTTTGAAATCGCTGGTGTTTCTGACGTCACAAACTACCTTGTAACCAATCAGATCATGTGTGGGCAGGCTTCACACCCAGGGGTTAAAGTTCCGGCACCTCAGATAAATTAATAAATAAATAGATTCATTAATATCAATGATAGCGCGATGGTAGGGTTTTGATGGTTGGCAAACACGCTTCCCAACGTTGTGTTCTCAGTCACGGCTCTCCTGTCTGATTTGAGTGCATCTACGCCGGTTCACGCATGCAGACAAAGTCCTTCCTCCCCTCCCCGCTGAACGCCAGTGATTACTAATGCGTGAAGTGCACTCGTGGTTGAGCGCGGTAAAGTTAGTTTTAGGTTCGATATTCGTTGGACATTTGTTTGCCCTTGCCAATGAGGGTCGGCAGTCTTACAAAGATATCAGTAGCAGGATTAGTTTTCACATTATGTAACCATTGTATATCGACATTAAATATTCATTCAAAATCACCTACACTCACCTAAAGGATTATTAGGAACACCTGTTTAATTTCTCATTAATGCAATTATCTAATCAACCAATCACATGGCAGTTGCTTCAATGCATTTAGGGGTGTAGTCCTGGTCAAGACAATCTCCTGAACTCCAAACTGAATGTCAGAATGGGAAAGAAAGGTGATTTAAGCAATTTTGAGCGTGGCATGGTTGTTGGTGCCAGACGGGCCGGTCTGAGTATTTCACAATCTGCTCAGTTACTGGAATTTTCACGCACAACCATTTCTAGGGTTTACAAAGAATGGTGTGAAAAGGGAAAAACATCCAGTATGCGGCTAGCCTGGGGGCGAAAATGCCTTGTTGATGCTAGAGGTCAGAGGAGAATGGGCCGACTGATTCAAGCTGATAGAAGAGCAACTTTGACTGAAATAACCACTCGTTACAACCGAGGTATGCAGCAAAGCATTTGTGAAACCACAACACGCACAACCTTGAGGTGGATGGGCTACAACAGCAGAAGACCCCACCGGGTACCACTCATCTCCACTACAAATAGGAAAAAGAGGCTACAATTTGCACAAGCTCACCAAAATTGGACAGTTGAAGACTGGAAAAATGTTGCCTGGTCTGATGAGTCTCGATTTCTGTTGAGACATTCAGATGGTAGAGTCAGAATTTGGCGTATTAACGATTTGGCATCGTTTAAATGCCACGGCCTACCTGAGCATTGGTTCTGACCATGTCCATCCCTTTATGACCACCATGTACCCATCCTCTGATGGCTACTTCCAGCAGGATAATGCACCATGTCACAAAGCAAATTGGTTTCTTGAACATGACAATGAGTTCACTGTACTAAAATGGCCCCCACAGTCACCAGATCTCAACCCAATAGAGCATCTTTGGGATGTGGTGGAACGGGAGCTTCGTGCCCTGGATGTGCATCCCACAAATCTCCATCAACTGCAAGATGCTATCCTATCAATATGGGCCAACATTTCTAAAGAATGCTTTCAGCACCTTGTTGAATCAATGCCACGTAGAATTAAGGCAGTTCTGAAGGCGAAAGGGGGTCAAACACAGTATTAGTATGGTGTTCCTAATAATCCTTTAGGTGAGTGTACGTGCGTTATTGCTGCATATTTATACCTGAGAATGCTTTGACGCGTTTCCACAGCGCATGATGCCTAAGGGAACGTCTGCCAATTCCACCAACTGCGTTAAACGTAGCCTATAATTTGTATTATTTTAAATTACTACTATTTTAAAAAACAGGCGTTTTCAAATTCCAAAGCTTGCAGAAGGATCCTATTGACAATACTGACTTAGGCTACAGCTTTCCTGGCAGCCTTGAGTCAATTACCTTGTCTAAGAAAATAATTCATAAAAACATAAATATCAGTTGAGTTTACTTTCTTTTCTGACACAGACGAAAATTAAAAGACTATCAAAGTTCAGCTTTGGGGGGGGAAGAAATAGGGCAGGATAAGGAGACTGAGAGAAAAAGATAGACTGGTGGCGATGAGGAGAGAGCAAGTATTGACAAATAATCGAATGCCCACTGACATGGTTTTAAAGCTATTTCTTATCCATTTTTGGATAAAAAATTGCACATATGTAGGTCAAAAAAATCCAAATTTTCTTGGGGGAGCATGCCCCCAAACCCCCCTATACTACATCACATTTGAATGCCCGTGTCTGGGCTGTGGATGGTAATATGGGCTGGTGTGGCTACAGTGCCAGGGCTGAATTTTTGTCCCAGTCCATTTTCAGCCCAGTCAATTTTAACATAGTATTGTCATCATATCAGTGTAGATGGGCCAAAATAAAAACATTCAAATATCAAGTAAATAAGTATTGTGATAGTTAGTGACACTCTTGTTAAAAAAAGTATTGCTATACCACGATACTCAATATGTTGTCCCACGGTGAGTCATTTTCCCCTGTTGCACCTACACAAAATTTGAGGGTTCCCCGACCTGCCAAATCCCACTTTAACCACTGCGATAAGATTCCAGCAACAAATAATGTGTCTGTCCACACTAGACGTGATGCGACTGCGAGATGCGTCAAAATCAATCAAAACCCACAGCCAATCAGAACAGCGTGTGGGCAGAGTCAGCCAATCAGAACAGCGTGTGGGCGGAGCCTCGCGGCACCTGAGTAATCTTGACGGCACTCGCAAGAAAATGGATAAGTCGCTACATAATCAAATTCACAAATATTACACCATTTAAACATTATTCAAATACATAGGCTACTGAGTTACTAAAACAAGCTTTGTCAAAGAATACACTTGTTTGTTCACAGTTTGAACGTTCTTGTTTCCATGTGTCTGAGGTGAATTATCCATTGTTGCTTTTACAGCTACAAAGCTGGAGCACTAAATGATATTCAGAGTCACATGACACGCTTTTAACATTAGATAAAGCACATAAACAGTCCCTGAGATTATCATTGCCAGGTTGTCAGATTGAGGACACGCAACAGGAGCGAGTGCAACTGACAATGAAAGCTGAGGAGACTTACACACTTTAAGTTGATGAGTTTATTTATCTGCATTTTAATATGCTCTCGTTCATAGAGATGTTTAAATGGATACGGAGGCTTTTTAGGTCGTGTGGAATCTGCAGTTTCTGACCCAGTTTGTTTGCTGGCCGTAATACGCTGTGTTTCCCGCCAACTGGAATCCCGGGCTGTCGGAACACTATTGGCTGAACCGACAGTGGGCGGAGTCACACAGAGCAAAACAAAAACACACATTCCAACACGGAACGCACAGTTCTTTAACTGTTTTTAAATCTTCTCTTAAAACCTACTTTCTTTAGCTATTAATTCATTGTGAGCTTCTGTCATGAATGTGTGTCTCTTTATCTTGTGTTGTGTTCAGCACTTTGGTCGGCCATGTTTGCTGTTTTTTATTGTGACCCTGGATCACGTCACCAGTCTCGAGTCGCACGGGTATATTTGTGGCAATAGCCAACAATACATTGAATGGGTCAAAATTATCGATTTTTCTTTTATGCCAAAAATCATTAGGATATTAAGTAAAGATCATGTTCCATGAAGATATTTTGTAAATTTCCTACCGTAAATATATAAAACATTTATTTTTGTGAGTGAATGAAGCACAATCTCGAACATAAATGAACAACTTTAAAGGAGATTTTCTCAATGTTTCGATTTTTTTGCACCCTCAGATTCCAGATTTTCATATAGTTGTATCTCGGCCAAATATTGTCCTATCCTAACAAACCATACATCAATGGAAAGTTTATTTATTCAGCTTTCATGTTATATATAAATCTCAATTTCAAGAAATTGACCCATGTGACTGGTTTTTGTGTTCCAGGGTCACATATAAATAAAAACAAACTCGAAACTTGATTTTAAAGTAAAATAACTGGCTGTAAAAGTGTTTTTCAGACAAACGAGTATGTGACTCAGCATGTGTCTTAAATATCTGCAAACATATTATGGTATTTTTATGCTTTAGTAGAGTGAAAAAGTTACATACAGCATCTTTAACTGTTCTCTGAAGCAGGGGAGTCTCAAGAGAATGATATATCTATGGTGGTAATGCAACCACGACATTGAATAATTCAATTATTTCACTTATACTACGGTCGCCACACCTCAAAACATTGTTCAGACGATGTATTTCAAGACATTTGTCAGGTTATTTACTTTAAAATGCTCTTGTGTGCAGGACTAATTTCTTACGCATCTCATCAGACCTCTGTTGCTAATTATAAATCGCCATTTTAGAGCTAGTAATGGATGCTTGAGCCGCTAGGCACGTTTCCATTACAGATTTGCGCAAAACTTTTGCGATTTTTTTTATTTATTTTTTATTTATTTATTTTTTTCTTCTAAATGTCCACAAAAAACTATTTCGAAATGACGGCGTTTCCATTAACCGATGTTATGCGACTAAAACATTCATTTCATTTTTTTCCTGTCGCGATCAGTAAAATCATTCCAAAAACCATGGCAACGGACGTTGGTAGGTTTATGTACTATATCCCAGCCACTGCACTGGCCATTATTATTAATGGAAGGAGATGTATGTGTGTGTGTGTGTGTTTTCCAAGCATTAATGGTAAGGAACGACCCTTATTATACTTGTGAGCGGCTCATATGAGGTGTTTCTGGGTGTTTCTCCCTCAGATCTGCTGATTGTGGCATTTATTTGAGGTTTAGAATCCAGTATTCCTGTAATTCTTTTGTCTTTTATGAATTTAATAAAGAGCTCTGTCTCGTATTCTGTCCAAACACACCGCATCATCTACGTCAGGTGACTGTAAATGCGCAAAAACTGTTTCCATTGCAGTTTTGCGAAATATTTCTTTTTTGAATTGCCTGAAAAACCTCCTCATGCGAGCAGAAAAACTTTTTGCGATAAATGCGAGTTTTTGCGAAATTGACGTGTTTCCATTGGCCGTATTTTCAATTTGCGCAATTTGAAGGGTAATGGAAACACGGCTACTGATAGCAGACTAATGCAGTTATGAGAGAGAGAGAGAGATTAAGTGTGTGTGAATCACCTGAGTGTGTGTGTCTCTCAACAGTGTTCATCAGCAGCGTCTCTAATAGTGAAACTGTAAGTTCATCTGCTTCAAGAACAGCGGCGTTATTCTCTCGCTAGTGAGAAACGTCATGTAGCTTTAAGTTGCTAAACTATTTTACTGATAAACTCATCAGAGCAGTTCTTCTGACAACACGTTTCTGTGCGAGTGTGTGTCCGTACTGCGTGTGTGTGTGTGTGGGTTTGACTGGGAAAGAGAGAGTATGTATTTTCCGTACATAATAAAACGTAATTTTATGGTAATTGTCGTTTTTATCCTACTGATAGCTATATTAATCTGCTTAGTGTCGCTGTGGGTTATTTTGCTGTTGTCGGCTGTAAAGACCTTTAAAGTAACTGGAATGTGTTGGCGTAGTGATATGGAGCTGTGATGCGGTCAAAACCTGCTGGAACTACTTTAGCTGTGAGTTTCCCTGATAATGACTGCACGCCTCAGAACGTTCGACAGCCAATCAGATTCAAGCATTCAACAGCCCTGTAGAATAAGATATAAACCTCTGTTTAGACACTTGTTAGCAAGCTTTAAAGAAATCACAAGAGGGTATTACTGATGTTATATTATATTGTAGAATAAATCGTGATAATACCCCGTGTTGTGATGAATACAATGCAACTGTTTTCAGGGTTTTGGCTTATAAAGATCCTCATCCCTGCAGCTCTACACCAGTTAGTGCTGTCTGTGTGTGTGTGTGTGTGTGTGTGTGTGTGTGTGTGTGTGTGTGTGTGTGTGTGTGTGTGTGTGTGTGTGTGTGTGTGTGTGTGTGTGTAGGATTATTGTGTAGAATTATTGTGTGTGTGTGTGTGTGTGTAGAATTACTGTGTGGCTGTGTATCTGGTGCGGCCGGTGTCGTCTCAGGAGTTGCTGGATGAGCTGCGCAGGACCTCGGTGGAGCAGCAGGAGCTCTGCAGACGCAGAGGTGTGAGTGTGTGTGTGTGTGTGTGTGTCTCTCTGTGTCTATGTGTGTGTGTGTCTCTCTGTGTGTCTCTCTGTGTGTCTCTCTGTGTCTGTGTGAGTGTGTGTCTCTGAGTCTGTGTGTGTCTCTGTGTGTGTCTATGGCCCCTATCTTGCACCCAGCGCAATTGTCTTTGTACACTGACGCATGTATCATTCCTATTTTGCACCCGCACAAAGCGCGCTTTTCCCTCCACAGAAGCACGTCGCTAAACTAGGAAATACACTTGCGCTCCCTGGGCGGTTCAGCGCAAAAAAGGAGGCGTGTTCCGGCGCAAACGTTCCTTCATGCTATTTTAAGGGCGCATGCTTGGCCATAATCAATGTAGCGTGTGCACAACGCGCACTTTGATTCTCTCATCTACACAGAAGCAGCAGTTTTCATTTTTGCAAATCATACATTATTATGATAGATAGATAGATAGATAGATAGATAGATAGATAGATAGACAATTTATTATAAAAGCATACATCTAGCTTACACATTTACCCAAATTATCATACGCCTTTTTAACCGAAGTTAATTTGGGTGTGTTTCTCCATCCCCAACGTCCCTGACGAGAGCGTTGCTCTCCTGTGAACCGCTCCTGGCGCGCGCCTGGCAAATCCGCCGTTATAATAGGAATCCGCTTTAGTACAAGCGCGCCTGCTCTTAAAGGGAATGTGAGATGACGCTCTGATTGGTTTATTTCACGTTACGCCCAAACCACACCTATGAATAATGAAGCTACTTCAGACCAACCCATTTTAGATTTGCGCCTGGCGCAAGAGTCATTTATCCCGCCGGGAAAATAGCAACAGCGCCAAGACCCGCCCACAAAGTTACTTGCGCTTTGCGCTTTGACACTTGCGTTTCAGATCGTTAAAATAGGGCCCAAGGTGTGAGTGTGTGTCTCTGAGTCTGTGTGTGTCTCTGTGTGTCTCTCTGTGTGTGTCTCTGTGTGTGTGTGTCTCTGTGTGTCTGTCTCTGTGTGTGTCTCTGTGTGTGTGTCTCTGTGTGTGTGTCTCTGTGTGTGTGTCTCTGTGTGTGTGTGTCTCTGTGTGTGTGTGTCTCTGTGTGTGTGTGTCTCTGTGTGTGTGTGTCTCTCTGTGTCTATGTGTGTGTGTCTCAGTGTGAGTGTGTGTCTATGTGTGTGTGTCTCTGTGTGTGTGTGTCTCTGTGTCTATGTGTGTGTGTCTCAGTGTGAGTGTGTGTGTGTGTGTCTGTGTCTCTCTGTGTGTGTGTGTCTCAGTGTGAGTGTGTGTCTGTGTGTGTGTGTGTCTCTGTGTGTGTGTGTCTCTCTGTGTCTATGTGTGTGTGTCTCAGTGTGAGTGTGTGTGTCTCAGTGTGAGTGTGTGTGTGTGTGTGTCTCTGTGTGTGTGTGTGTGTGTGTCTCTCTGTGTCTATGTGTGTGTGTCTCAGTGTGAGTGTGTGTCTCTGTGTGTGTGTGTGTCTCTCTGTGTCTATGTGTGTGCGTCTCAGTGTGAGTGAGTGTGTGTGTGTGTGTGTGTGTGTCTCTCTGTGTCTATGTGTGTGTCTCAGTGTGAGTGTGTGTGTGTGTGTGTGTGTGTGTGTGTGTGTGTGTGTGTGTGTGTGTGTGTCTCTCTGTGTGTGTGTCTCTCTGTGTCTATGTGTGTGTGTCTCAGTGTGAGTGTGTGTCTATGTGTGTGTGTGTGTCTCTGTGTGTGTGTGTGAGTGACTTCTTCTAATTGACAAATTTATTTTGTGTTTTGATAGTTTCTGAGAAGCTGTGCTCTGATCCAGAAAGTGAGATCACTACAACACGTCTGCAGATATCACTGATTTGTCCAGTAAGTAGGAATAATAAATATTTCAGAAGCAAAATGTTATTTCCTCTACTTATGAATGACATGATGCATTTGATAGCAAAGACCTGCATATTACAAAAGTCGAGTCAGGTCACCTTTATGTAGCACTTTATACAGTACAGATAGTTAGAGAGCAGCTTCACAGTGATGGACAGGACTCTGCGTGTGTTTCTCAGCTGGTGAAGGTGCGCATGAGCGCCCCCTGTCGGGCCCGAGGCTGCTCGCACCTGCAGTGCTTCGATGCTTCTTTCTATCTTCAAATGAACGAGAGAAAGCCCCGCTGGACCTGCCCCGTGTGCCACAGATACGCCCCGTATGATGAGCTGCGGATCGACAGGTAACATCCGCACAACCACTCTCTGACTGAGTTTCTCTCTGACTGAGTTTCTTGCATCTTTGCCGCCCTCTAATGGTGAAGTAATGTATGTAACTTCTGTTGCTGTTTACGTTCAGGGACTATTTTCTCCAGCGGAAGGAAGGCTTTTAGTGATTTTACTGCATGAAAGTTGCATTGATACATATTTTTGGCTTAAATATTTCTATTGTGTGGTAACCGTTTTATAAAAGCAGTAAGGTACTCGAGGCTAGTGCTGTCGTGAATAAGTCACGGCTGAAAGGCGTTGTTAGGCACGACGCGAAGCAAAGTCATGACTTATATAGGATATCGCAGCGGACATTCAAACAGATTTTTATTATGAATATAGGACTGACCTGAAGGAAAACACTATATCTACTCGTTTACGGAGAGCCTGGCCACTCCCTATTAAGTCCTATTGTACCGAATTGTGGTTGTAGTTCCACCAGATTCCACTGGGGGCGATCGCCCATGAGTGCAGAATGAATGGGAGTCTATGGCGCTAGACGGCTAAATTTGTCTCTTTCACCCGATTGCTGTTGAGAAATCTCAGATTTGATTGTAGGTTTTGCAAGTTCAACATGGGTTATAGGTCGAAAGTTGAATGAACGAGTACTTATGTCCTTTTGATTTCTTACAGGTTGAGTTGTTGTTAGGGCTGGGTTTCGATTCAAATTTCAAGAATCGATTCGATTCCGATTCTCAAGATCTTGAATCGATTATCATTATTCGATTCGATTCGATTCGATCCGATCTTCGAGATTTAGATAAGTGTTTTTGAAAAAAGCATTTTTTCCAGCTGTTACCTGAATTACAGGACTGTAGTTATGCAACATATTGATACTATTATATTATAGACATTCAACTGCAAAATAATGGAGTATTGATGGTTGTAAAGAACAATCCCCCTTCCAGTGTTAATACAACTGCTTTCACAAACTTGCACTGGTGTAGACGACAGAGGACGCAGAGGTATATCAGCAGCAGTAGACCAATTATTTAGACGCGAACCTGATGTATTAAAAATGACATTAAGATGCAAATTAACCTTTATTTTTTATTTTAATGCTCAACATTTAGAACACATTTGGTTACTGGCTTCACAGTAAACAGACAACATTACACAGAATGTAAATACAATTTGATTTGAACTTACAAAACCTTTTTTTAACTTACAAAAACTTACAAAAAAGGTTTTTTTGTGTAAAGTAAAACCAGGTATAAGACATTAAATTGCCTTTAAAGTGTATTTGTGTAAACTGGTCATTTTAAACTAAAATAGTAGATAAAAATAAATAAAAACTGGAAAAGGCCTTGCCTATTAAAGTGGAAATAAAAATAATCTGGAAATTAAACTTGTCTTAACCCAGAGTGTGAACTGCCATCACTCAGGAATGGAAAGATTCTTCTGCAGGAACAGTAGCTCATTGACATGCCCAGGTGTAAGGCAACTTCTTTTGGCAGTTATGATATCACCTGCAGTCGAAAAAACCCTCTCAGATGTGACGCTGGTTCCTGGGACACAGAGATATCGCTTTGCCATGCGAGCCAAAAGAGGAAACTCCTTTTCATTCTCCCGCCACCAGATGAGAGGATTGTCCTGCAGTCCCGCAGGTCTCCTTGCCCTGTACCTTTTGATCTCGTCTTCTGCCTCTGCCGCTTTAGTTTTCTGTGGTCCTACTTCCTGTTGTGGTCTGTAGGCTTCCCCAAGGAGAGACTCCAAAGCACTGGATTGCTTGAATTGCTTGGGTGCCGGAGGTTGGGGTTCCACCTCTTCCTCCACTCCATCAACTTCATCAGCAGCAGCATCTTGCTGTGTGAGAAGAGAGAGAGAGAATTTGTATTTTATGGAGGTGTGTGTGAGTGAAAGAGAGAGTGGACTTTTTCCACTGAGTTTCTTTTTAAAATGATTACTTACATTATATGCATCTTCCTCCATCCCACACACTGCTTCAGTCTGGAGTCTGGAGAAGGTCCTGTCTCGCTCCTCCTCATTCAGGAATGGCAGAGCTTTGAAACGTGGATCAATAGCTGAAGCTACGTACAGCATGTCCTTCTGGTTTACATACCTGGAATTTAAATTTCACACATTTTGATCAATTTATCCCCCCTGAAGAGGACAATAATGTCTTTAATGAAGTTTCCTTATATATATATACACTTACACACTCACTCACTCACACACACACTCTCACTGACACACTCTCACACACACACACACTCACACACACTCACACACACACACACACACACACACACTCGCTCACACACACTCACTCACTCACACACACTCACTCACACACACTCACACACTCACTCACTGACACACTCTCACACACTCACTCACTGACAAACTCTCTCACACACACACTCACACACAAACACACACACACACACACACACTCGCTCACACACACTCGCTCACACACACTCGCTCACACACACTCGCTCACACACACTCACTCACACACACTCACTCACTCACTCACTCACTCACACACACACACTCTCACTCACTCACACACTCTCACACACACACACACACACACACACACACTCACACACACACACACACACACACACACACTCACTCACTCACACACTCTCACACACACACACACACACACACACACACACACACACACTCACTCACACACTCACTCACACACTCACTCACACACTCACTCACACACACACACACACTCACTCACACACTCTCACTCACACTCACACAGAGGCCTACCTCGTGCTTAAGTTTTTCTTGATCTCATCCTTCATGTCCTTAACAACTCTGGAGTCTTCTGGGAGACTGGTCATCTCTTTCAGCAGCAGAGCATGCAGAGGTGCTATCACTGAGAGAGTTGGGCACTTTTCTTCTGACATCACTTGAGTGGCTGTCTTCATTGGCTTTAGAGCTCTGACCACATCTTCTGCATCTGTTATGTCCTCTTCCTTCAGGCTGCAAAGATCCTTTTCATTTCTCCGCACATCAGGTGAGAGCAGAGCGGCAGAGATCGCGGGTTGCTGCTCTAAAAAGCGCTCAAGCATTTCTAGTGCACTGTTCCAACGAGTCACCACATCAATTTTGAGCTTGTGTGCATTCAGCTGCAGTAGCTTCTGCTTTTCTTTGAGGATACGGGTGGCCGTTGTACTGCGATGGAAGAACTTTGCGATGTGCCTTACTCTCCCAAGAAGGCGTGCAACATTCGGCAGTTTGAGACCAGCTTGCGAGGCCAGGTTGATTATGTGCGCGAAGCAGCCGACGTGGGTTAGCCCCATAATCTCAACCGCACGGATCATATTCGCCGCGTTGTCAGTGACTATGGCTGGGTCTTTACCCAGCAGCCCCCACTCCTCCATAGCTTTGGTTAAAATTTCAGCTAGACTGACAGAGCGATGGTCCGTTTGAACTTCGGTTGTCTGCAGCACGTAAGACACGAGGTTCCAGAGCTCGTCTATGTAGTGTGCTGTCACACTCATGTACGATTCCGTAGCTACGGATGTCCAGGTGTCACTCGTAATGCCCACCCTCTCTGCGGTCTTAAGCTTACACATTACACCATCTTTTACTGTCTGGTACATGTTGGGGATCACTTCTTCAGACAGACGTTTGCGAGACACAATGACATAATTTGGTTCCATTACCTTCATTAGCCGCCTGAATCCCACATTCTCAACAACAGAATACGGGCGCATATCTTTGCAAACGAAGCCCGCAATCGCCTCAGTTATTTTGACAGAGCGTGCAGAATTAGTTGGCAGTTGTAGAGTTTGTTTCAGTGTCATCTGTTGCGGTCCGGTGGCGGGCTTGGATATGATGTCTTGATGATGTCGCATCATGTGGTTCCTTAGATTAGTAGTATTTCCACAATACTTCAACTCCATTTGGCAGGCTTTGCAAATTACTTTGCTTTTGTCAAGCTCGTTCTCTTTATTTGTTCTGAAACCGAAATGGTGCCAGATTGCAGCTTTTAGCGTTTCTGGCGTTTTCAAAGCTGCCATGTTCGTTGTTAATGTCCATTCACCTCGTGCGCATGCGTGAATTCAAAGACGCGTCAAATTAAAATTCACGGGGAAAATGTAGGCCTATTAAATCGATTCTCTGAGTTACGGATCGATCTTTAGAAATTAATATGAGAATCGATTCAGAATCGGTGAATCGATTTTTTCAACACAGCACTAGTTGTTGTTGCCCATAACATGCTAGCATTCTGCTAATGAACGCTGATTGGTCAGTGAAGGACTGATTACGACCAGAGATACCGCTTGATGGTCTTTTAAAACAACAAAACAAGAACTCTTCTAGCACGTGTGTTTGCCTGTGTCAGCTGTGTTGTGTGTTTGCCTGTGTCAGCTGTGTTGTGTGTTTGCCTGTGTCAGCTGTGTTGTGTGTTTGCCTGTGTCAGCTGTGTTGTGTGTTTGCCTGTGTCAGCTGTGTTGTGTGTTTGCCTGTGTCAGCTGTGTTGTCGATGCCTCGAGATAAAAGAAAGTGCAGAGCGCGAAAGCACCAAAGTGACTGAAGGATTGCCGTAAAGCAGTATCTCTGGTCGTACAATGTGTATGACGTCATTGACATTTTAAAAGACTTTTTAAAGCAAATAAGTGACTCTACACACTGCTGGGTGTTAGATTTTTTAATTTCTTTGCGTCTCCTTTCGAATACAACATTCAAATTACTAGACAAAAAATTATAGCCTGACAAAAGTGGATTTTGAGGGGTATAGCACCATAGATCTCCATTCATTCTGCACTCGTCCTGTGAGCGCCCTCATGTGGAGCCAGAGTGGAACTGCACTCGTCCTGTGAGCGCCCTCATGTGGAGCCAGAGTGGAACTGCACTCGTCCTGTGAGCGCCCTCATGTGGAGCCAGAGTGGAACTGCACTCGTCCTGTGAGCGCCCTCATGTGGAGCCAGAGTGGAACTGCACTCGTCCTGTGAGCGCCCTCATGTGGAGCCAGAGTGGAACTGCACTCGTCCTGTGAGCGCCCTCATGTGGAACCAGAGTGGAACTGCACTCGTCCTGTGAGCGCCCTCATGTGGAACCAGAGTGGAACTGCACTCGTCCTGTGAGCGCCCTCATGTGGAACCAGAGTGGAACTGCACTCGTCCTGTGAGCGCCCTCATGTGGAGCCAGAGTGGAACTGCACTCGTCCTGTGAGCGCCCTCATGTGGAGCCAGAGTGGAACTGCACTCGTCCTGTGAGCGCCCTCATGTGGAGCCAGAGTGGAACTGCACTCGTCCTGTGAGCGCCCTCATGTGGAACCAGAGTGGAACTGCACTCGTCCTGTGAGCGCCCTCATGTGGAACCAGAGTGGAACTGCACTCGTCCTGTGAGCGCCCTCATGTGGAGCCAGAGTGGAACTGCACTCGTCCTGTGAGCGCCCTCATGTGGAGCCAGAGTGGAACTGCACTCGTCCTGTGAGCGCCCTCATGTGGAGCCAGAGTGGAACTGCACTCGTCCTGTGAGCGCCCTCATGTGGAGCCAGAGTGGAACTGCACTCGTCCTGTGAGCGCCCTCATGTGGAGCCAGAGTGGAACTGCACTCGTCCTGTGAGCGCCCTCATGTGGAACCAGAGTGGAACTGCACTCGTCCTGTGAGCGCCCTCATGTGGAGCCAGAGTGGAACTGCACTCGTCCTGTGAGCGCCCTCATGTGGAGCCAGAGTGGAACTGCACTCGTCCTGTGAGCGCCCTCATATGGAACCAGAGTGGAACTGCACTCGTCCTGTGAGCGCCCTCATGTGGAGCCAGAGTGGAACTGCACTCGTCCTGTGAGCGCCCTCATGTGGAACCAGAGTGGAACTGCACTCGTCCTGTGAGCGCCCTCATGTGGAACCAGAGTGGAACTGCAACCAGTTCAGAAGCCAGAAGTGTACTGAGAGTGGAAGTTCTCCCCTTATTAGTGTGTAGTGTGTAGTGTGTGTATCTTTGCTCTGGTCTGCAGTTTGCTGTGTGGAGTTCTGGAGAGCTGTGGTGAAAACGTGGAGGAGATCGAGTTTCTGTCGGACAGCAGCTGGAGAGCCGTGAGACTCGACCAACACGAGTCTGATCCACTGCCTCTCAAACACAGTAAGATCATCTACAGACTCATCATATCGGCTGCAGAAAGACAATATTCTGAAGATATGCTTTATTATTATTATTATTATTATTATTATTAAACTATCTTATAAATGTTGTCTATCCGGGTACTCGGGTGGTTGCTAGGGTGTTTTGCGGTTGCTAGACTATTTTGGATGTTGATGGATGGATGGATAGACGACATTCAGATAGATAGACAGACTGACTATCTATACATCCATTCATCAACATCCATCCATCATCCTTCCATCATCCATCAATCGTTCCATCATCCATCCATCCATCCATCCATCCATCCATCCATCCATCCATCCATCCATCCATCCATCCATCCATCCATCCATCCATCCATCCATCCATCCATCCATCCATCCATCCATCCTTCCTTCCATCCTTCCTTCCATCCATCAATTGTTCCATCATCCTTCCATCCTTCCATCATCCACCCTTCCTTCCTTCCTTCCTTCCTTCCTTCCTTCCATCTTTCCATCCTTCCTTCCATCCATCCTTCCATCCAAGCTTTTAAAATCACTTTAAACTCTGGTCCAGTTTCTCAGTGTGTAGTTTCTGTGTGTTGTGAGCTCATGATCGATGAGTGTGACTGTGATTGGGTCTGATGTGTGTTTTCCCGTGACAGAAGGAAGTTCTAATCCGGTGGGAAGCGTCGTCGTGGATCTGACGGAGCTTTCCTCTGACGATGAAGATTTCCAGAAAGAGGAGAGCGTTTCTACACATCTAGAAGACAAATCTGTACATTTTAGAAAATCTGGCATAGTTAAAACTTCTGGACCCAAAAGTGAAAAACACAGGTCCGAAACTATTAACTGATTTTTTTTTTTTAAATGTATAATTGATAATATTCATGAATTACTTTGCCAATTGTTTTTAGCATATAAGGCTGAAGGACCAACTGACGTGAACCTTTTGTCATTTAATTTTGTTCTGTTTGTTGTTTTTCTTTGTTGTAAATCTTAATTGTGGTGGCAATAAAGTTTCTTTATGAGATGAGTCTCAATCAAAGCACTTGTAAAATCATTGTAACCTCACATTTTATATTTTATATTGTTTGAATGAAAATTGTACATTTGAATTAACAAAGCATTTGCAGCTTACATGCAATGAGTGCGCAAATAAAAAGAGTAAAATATTAGGAACATATACAATAAATTCAGTAAACCTATAATATTAACAAAAATATCAAGAAATTGGAACTGCGTAAAAATAAATGTTTTATTCTCTCGTTTTAGTTTAGCAATTTAAATTCAGTGAGCTTCACTGTAATGACAAAAACTACATATATTGACATTCATATTTTGCAAGAGCGAGTTAAAAATAGCATTAATGCAAATGGAGTACATAAGAATAAAATAAAACAATCATATGAAATAAAATGACATTGCAGCGTAAAATTTTAATTTAAAAACTATAGTATGACGTAGTAAAAATACATTGGTAATTTTATTTATTAATTTTGTTTATTATTAAGTAATTCTGATTTCAAAGTGCTTGTTTTAAAGAATCTAGTCAAAGCAAGTTTTTGTATTAACCTATTTTTATTTATTGGAAACATCTTCAAACAAGAATAGAATTTGTATTTGAATACAATTTCAATGTCTGTAAATAATAAAGCTATAAAAACATCTAAAATGTGTGCCATATTTAATATTCTTTTATAATATGCTTTTATTCATTTTTGTGCCCCCTTTTGTATTTTTCTTGCTTAGTAAAAAACCTCAGAGTAAAGCTGGGAGCTGAGAAAATATGAAAAATATAATATAAAAATAATAATAAAATATAATACACCGGTGTTTTGCCAGATGAGAAGTTTATCTATGTATCATCTTTTTACTCTTTTAATTCATTTTATAACTGTTTAATTTATCTTTTTTAATTCCTTTTATAACTGTTTTAATTTTCCTTGCTTTTATTTTGTGATGATTTTAATTTATTTCTATGTAAAACACTTTGAATTGCCATAGTGTATGAAATGTGCTATATAAATAAACTTGCCTTGCCATCACTTCGCAAATAATTTCCAATAGGTAAATTAAGCTTCTTTAAATATTTTTCTTGTTGTCTATTGAACTATAACTTGTCTATTGTTTCAAAGTTTGTCTGTCTTTGTATGTTATGTTTGTTAAAATTTAAATGCTCTTGAGCAAGTCTCGTCTCGCGATAGTTGCCGCGCGGGATCTGCAGTCTCTGATGTTTCCGGTAAGGGGCCGAAACTCACCGCACCCTCCGGTCCGGATCATCATCGTCCTTTACCGGGACATTCCGTTCACCGGGACCGGCTTCAAACCCACCACGGGGTTCGGGAACGCATTTCCCATCATATGAGAGAGACAGTGAGCGCTGACAGACGCTTTAAACCTCCGCAAACACACAGACTGAAGCTAGCAAGCTAACAGCATCCTCTCGCGCGGGCTGAGAAATCAAAACAATGTGTTTTTTTTATTACTTCTAGTTCATTTATACTCGTTTCACGAAGTTAATGTGCTTTTTGCTCAGTTTGAAAGAATGTCATGTGTGTTTAATGGGCAGTAGCTCATGCTGGTTATACGTTTACAGGTGATTTTACAGTTTGTGTGCAATATATCTATATAATACAAGATATATTAGAGTCAGTGTCATATTAGCGCAAAGTGAATGCTATAAATGTGATTTTTCATGATAATGATCAGATCTGGATAGGAAACAGGGTTTTTTTCTTCTGACCAGGTGATCTGGGAACTTGATCAGCTCGATGACAAGCTGTAAAATACAGTCATTATTGAGTAAAGCTCAGTGTGAGCTCGCCTTTTACTGTCCCAGAGATTGAAGGGTTTTTCACACATCAATCATGGCTCCCAAAAAGAGACCAGATCCCATAGTTATTACTGGATCCGGAGAAGGACAGACAACCTCTACATCCATAGATGCTGTATCAGAGTAAGTAATAAAGCTGTATATAGTCTGAAATACAGTAGTCAATATTAATCAAGGTTGTCTTAAGACAAGAACGGGTGTTGTTTAAAATTCATGTCTAACTTTGATGAAAGGTTTTGATCCACTTCAAGTGTTGGCTACTGTAGTTCCTGTAATAAACCCATCGTGTCGCTTCAGAAGTGCTAAATGACTTGCTTTTCTCAAACCTCAGAGCGAATCTCGAGGCCCTGCAGAAGAAGCTGGAAGAGCTGGATCTAGACGAGCAACAGAAGAAGCGTCTGGAAGCTTTCCTCACGCAGAAAGCCAATCTGGGCGAACTGAAAGATGATGATTTCCAGCATATCTGCGAACTGGGAGCTGGAAATGGAGGTGTGGTGAACAAAGTGTGCCACAAACCCTCTGGACTCGTAATGGCCCGCAAGGTGAGTCATCTTTATTTCACAGAGAATCATTTTGACTGGTTTATCAGATTGAACAGGAGATGTCTTCATTTCAAAGAACTACTCCATATGTGACCCTGGATCACAAAACCAGTCACATGTCGCACGGGTATATTTGTGGCAATAGCCAACAATACATTGTACGGGTCAAAATTATAGATTTTTCTTTTATGCCAAAAATCATTAGGATATTAAGTAAAGATCATGTTCCATGAAGATATTTTGTAAATTTCCTACCGTAAATATATAAAACATTTATTTTTGTGAGTGAATGCTGCACAATCGCCAATAGAAATGGACAACTTTAAAGGAGATTTTCTCAATGTTTGGATTTTTTTGCACCCTCAGATTCCAGATTTTCAGATAGTTGTATCTCCCAAATATTGTCCTATCCTAACACACCATACATCAATGGAAAGCTTATTTATTCAGCTTTCAGATGATGTATAACTCTCAGTTTCAGAAAATTTACCCATGTGACTGGTTTTGTGGTCCAGGGTCTCAAATATCTAGTGTTTCATGTAAGGGCTTGAAATACAAGCATCACATTTCAACTTTTAAACTGGGATTGTCCTGCTAGACTTCCATCGTAAGTGTATAGATTCCCTCGACAGAAACCCAATAGGAGTTTTCCATTGGCTTTTGCGTTATCGCAGCAAATAAGCTCTGACTGTGACTGATAAAAATGTATGATTCTTACTAGGGTTGCAAAGGGGTGGACAAATTCTGGTAAAGTTCAAGAAACTTTCCATGGGAAGTTTAGATGGGGAATTTTGGAAATATTCCATGTTGGAAACTTAAAGGAGAACTCCGGTCAATTTTAACATTGAGCTCATTTTTGTGTAAATTTGGAGTGCTGTCAATACAGAGAACAACGACAAAAATCGGTGTTGCCTACACCGTGTTATCCTCTTTTTAAAATTTGCACCCTGTTGACTTCAATGGGGCAAGTTTTAAACCTGCTTTAGCCTCTTAACATCCTTGATGTGTCATTACAAGTGCCCAGCCAATGTGAGTGATTCCTTCAGAGTGATCACGGGTGAATCTGACTGCAGTAGATGTGAAAGATATGAATAAAAATGATGTTATTTCAGCCAGCGCACATACCTGTATTTACATCCTGTTTTCGGTCTAAGTCCATAGTAATCGATTGCTGAGTTCACGCGCATAGGTTTAGTTACCTATGATCACACGCGTGAACTCGACAATCGATTACTATGGACTTGTAAAGGATGTAAATACAGGTATGAGCGCTGGCTGAAATAACATCATTTTTATTCATATCTTTCACATCTACTGCAGTCAGATTCACCCGTGATCACTCTGAAGGAATCACTCACATTGGCTGTGCACTTGTAATGACACATCAAGGATGTTAAGAGGCTAAAAGCAGGTTTAAAACTTGCCCCATTGAAGTCAACAGGGTGCAAATTTTAAAAAGAGGATAACACGGTGTAGGCAACACCGATTTTTGTCGTTGTTCTCCGTACTGACAGCACTCCAAATTTACAAAAAAATGAGCTCAATGTTAAAATTGACCGGAGTTCTCCTTTACCTGAAATGAAAGGGAATTCATTGGAAATTTGCGGTAATTTATGGGTCAATGACGTGGCGTGTCAATTTTGGTGTCCAAAGCATATTCATAATATTAAAAATGTATACATTTTTAAATGCACTTCATAAGTGACTCAACTTCCCCCTCTTTAATTACTCATGTGAGAATTTATTATAAATAATTAATCTTTAAGGAACTATTGAGCTCAAAAGTCCTAAAATGTCATTCCGGGTAACTGTCCCGGCTTAAAATCTGAATACAAAAATACACCAAAAATGTAAAAAATATAAATAAAAGTATTTAAAATCTACTTGGGCATAATTGTATTGATGTTTTCAACAATACCTACAAATATAGTGGTAATACTAAGCTTATTTAAATTTTTATGACAGAAAGACTTTTGTCTCCAAATTTAATGTCAGTCCTGGATAACAGACATCAATGACCATTTTATACCATAATGCATTTTGGTATGTCATGTGACATAATATTGTGTCAAAAAGAAGACCCCGAAGAAGCACCAGAACATGTGCAAAGGTCAGGAAGCGTCTCTTTTGATACTTGCGTCAGATTGTTAAAATAGGGCCCTAAATGTTTTAGCTGTATAATGTGTTGGACTATACCCTTGGCCATTGTTTATTTAGCATTATAATTTTACAGATTTACTATAATTTTACAGATTTTTAAATCATTAAAAATTTGTCAGTGTCTCTTACTTTGTTTCAAGTTTGAGTGTTGGAAAGAAAAATGATACTGAGGATGGTTTTTATGGTAATCCTGAAAAATATTGCAGAATGTCCTTCCGGCTAACAGTATGTCATTCTGGCTAACAATGACACGGGCAATTATTTTAACCCATATTTGTGTGTTAGATTACACAACTCAGTTTTTTGTTGAGTTAATGATAAAACAAGTTTTATTTACTTTATTGGAAAACATTTTTAAACATTTTCCAGGTTTTTTTTTTTATTTGGTTCTGAATTTTGAGTTATCAGCAGCCAAAAATGAGCCCATGTCTATATGAAATCCCAAATTGATTATATTAATTGTGATTAAAATGTAGTTTTCCGAGCACTAATTGTTTGTTGAGCTCCAAATATGGAGATCAGTACATTTGTATATGCCAACAATGGTAGAAATGTAGTTAATTTAAAAATTCATTACGTTACCCAGGAATGACATTTTCATGGGGAAAAAGATCTGATTCACCAAAAAAAATGATTAATTACATTCTTGAAATGTGTAAATATCATTGCATTACATACACAACACTCTAAAAAGTATAGAAAGTCCTACAATTTTTATTTTTTACCAATTTTAAATCCTTATCCGTCATTCACCCATATACAAACTGTATCATATTCAAAACATACATATAAACATTTTGTTTGGTCGTTAGCAAACATGCATGCAACTAAAGCAAATAAAAAAAAAAGGCATTTTTGACTGATTTATTTGTGAGTAGAACTTTACTGGCCCGTTTCACAGACCAGGCTTAAGATAGTCCCAGACTAAGATGCAGGTTTGAGCTGCCTTCACTGAAAACATCTAACATGATATGAGTAAAAAAATTAATTTAAATCAGTAAAATTGAACAATTATCAATACTTCAGCAAAATATAATACTAGATTAACCAATGTAAGAATAATTCCATAAGACAAGTAAACAGTCAGCAATACAACAAGAAGAAACTCATTACAAACAAAACCGACAAATAAATACAACAGAATGAAAATACAAATAAACAGCGTTTTAAGTTTTTCAGGAAAATGTAACAATTGTATTCAGATAAGTTATAGCCTACAACAAAAAATGTAATAATCAACTGTAAAATAACACTCAATGGTCTTACTGTTTACATTAAATATAGATTAATCCTTATTAAAGCTACTTAAGTTATTCAGTCAAGATCAGTGAGTGATTCTCCTTGGTCATTTGTTGTTTGATTATCATTAATAACTTCAGAGCGAATGCACGGATCCAATATACTGATACACACTCTCTTATTCGGCTGATTTGGATGTGAAGTTTGGGCTTTTAGGGAGGAACGAATGGATGGACTGTGGCAGCTGCACAATAATCGCTTTCCCCCAAATATCTTTTTATAATCGTCGAAAATAAATTATGATTAATCGCACAGCCCTACCAAAAACCCACTGACTTGTGCTAAAAATATAACTCGTCTCCGGGTTTTGGCCTCCAAAACTACATCATGTCTTCATGCTGTCCATAGACATGATGAGAATATCACGTTCACTCACGACACGTCTCTGTGTGCTGTATGTGTTTATCAATCTCTCTGTAGTTAATTCATCTGGAGATCAAGCCTGCCATCCGGCATCAGATCATCAGGGAGCTTCAGGTCCTGCATGAGTGCAACTCTCCCTACATCGTGGGCTTCTACGGCGCCTTTTACAGCGACGGGGAGATTAGCATCTGCATGGAGAACATGGTACGCTCAGAGCCTTATAGCGTCATCTTTATTGAGTACACTTAAGTTCCCAGGTGTTGATTTCATTTTAAAAGTATGTTAATTTACCCTTTTATTTGCAGTGTGTTTGGTAACTGGTGTGTGTGTGTGTGTTTCTGCTTGTCCACAGGACGGAGGATCTTTGGATCAGGTTCTGAAAGATGCTCGCAGAATTCCAGAGGAGATCTTGGGAAAAGTCAGCATAGCCGTAAGTGTGCTTAGTCTAATAACATTTCAAGTCAAGTCACATTTATTTATACAGCGCTTTTTACAACACAGAGTGTTTCAAAGCAGCTTTACAGAGATAACAGGAAAATAATGCAACAAAGTTTGTTTCCAGAAGAAAAAAGCGTCACAGTCCAGCTCAAGTAAGATCAGTGATGGTTCATTTTTGTTATTAATTTAGTTAATTTATATATATTTATATATATTTATATATAAGCCGCTCTGGAGAAAACCATCGTCATCGTCCAGCTCAGTTCAGTTCTCATATAATGGTGTCAATGCAGGCAGATCAATAATATTGTTGAATATTAAATTAAATGTTAAATTGAATTTATAAAATGTTAAATGAATATGTGAAAAGAGTTCGATTACGAAACCGCAACTTCAAAATGTTTCTGAGCGATGTGTTCGAGGGATGCACCAATACTCAGGCCTTGTCCACACTTATACGGTTTCGCTTGAAAACTCATCTTTTCTCTCCGTTTCGGCCTTCCGTTCGTTCGCACTGAGACGGCGTTCTTATTAATGAAAACGCTCTCCAAAGTTGATAGATTTGAAAACGCTGTTTTCGCGTTGTAGTGTGGACTGTGAAACCGGTGGTATTTGGAGGTCATTTAATTAAACTCCCAAATTTGCATGACTTTCTCCTGTGAAAGACAAAAGGAGCTGCTTTACACAATGTTCATGCTGCTCTTTTCCCAAACACAATGAAGGTGAGTGGAGATTTTACTCGAACAAAAAAAAGTTGTTTTTTTAGAACTTTTTATTTATATTTTTCACAGAACAAAACAAATAGAACATTATCTGAGACAAGTGCTAAAATAACAAGAATAATACATAGAAAAATAATAATAATAATAAATAAAAATATTCTGTATATATATATTGCTGCACCCTAATATGAATGTTCACATCTCAACAAACATGATACAATAATATACAGCCATATAATGATATAAAATATATATGTATAAAAAAACCCCACTTTTTTTAATTTATAGATTTAAATATTCTTTAACCATGTGCCATCTCTGATTAAAAAGGTCAGTTTTCAATTGTAATGATGCAGTCATTTTTTCCATCATATAAATCTGTTTTAGTCTCTTTTTCCATTCAGTTACAGTTGGTGATTTCACAAAAAGAAAGTCTTGCTCTTGTTGGATGGAAGGAGAGCAGTCTAGACATTCTGCTTAATTTCTCCTGTTGTTTTCTACAAGAAAAGAAAAAGCTTGTACATGTTTGCAACTACGTTCATTTTTAAATCTGAAAAAAAAAATATATATATTTTTTTTCCTTGAAACAGGTTTTAAGAGGTCTCGCTTACCTTCGAGAAAAACACCAGATTATTCACAGAGGTAAAGAAAACAAAATAAAAATGTTTGAATCTGTCAAAACATATATATCTGTGTAAAATGAGTGCTTTGATATAAAACATGTTCCTGTTTTTCACAGACGTGAAACCTTCAAATATTCTGGTGAATTCTCGCGGGGAGATCAAACTGTGTGACTTCGGTGTGAGCGGGCAGCTCATCGACTCCATGGCCAACTCTTTTGTAGGAACACGCTCGTACATGTCGGTATGTTTCATTCACTCGTCAACACTCCAGTGTTCATTTCAGGCCGTGAGTGTAACGCTTGAACTTATTAAAGGGGTGGTTGATTATGATTTAATTACTTTTTTATTTCTTTTCTAAATTTAGTTAGTGTGTAATGTTGCTGTTTGAGCATAAACAACATCTGCAAAGTTACAACGCTCAAAGTTCAAAGCAAAGGGAGATATTTGCTTTTAAAGAAATCGCTTTTTAAGGACTACAACAAACGGCTGGTAGAGACTACAATGAGCTTCTTCACGGGTTAGTGACATCACTAACCCTAAAATTTACATAAACCCCGCCCCCTGAACACGATTTATAGATTATCATGACAGAATATGCTAATCAATGACTAGAAGATAACTACACATCAGCTTCATAAAATCATCAACTAACCATTCAGAAATGTCCTGTTGCTTCTACATGTTGTCTCTTCTTCTCGAGTCTCTCCATCATTGTCTGACTCCGGTTTGAACATAAAAGGCTAAAAGTTTTTGGAATTTTCAGTGCATGTGTGTGTGAGGTAAAAGAACACGAGCTCTTGAAGCTCCGCCCCCTGTGCCGGGAGCAGCAGCTCATTTGCATTTAAAGGGACACACACAAAAAACGTGCATCTTTGCTCACCCTCAAAAAGTGTCAATTTTAACATGCTATATAAAAATATCTGTGTGGTATTTTAGATAAAACTTCACACACACACACACACTCTGGGGACATCAGAGACTTATTTTACATCTTGTGAAAAGGGCATTATACCACCCCTTTAAAATCCCTAAGCGAGTGACAAAGACGACATTTTCCATGAATATATGGAGGCCTTTAGAAGTGATGATCGTGTTTGAAGTGATTGTGCATGTTTGAATGAGTTAATGGTGTGTGTGTGTGTGTGTGTGTATGTGTGTGTGCTCAGCCGGAGAGGTTGCAGGGCACTCATTACTCGGTGCAGTCGGATGTGTGGAGTATGGGTCTCTCTCTGGTGGAGCTGGCCATCGGCCGCTATCCCATCCCTCCACCCGAAGCCCGGGAGCTGGAGGGCGTCTTCGGGAGAGCCATGATGGATGTTGGGGATTCAGAGACTCACGGCTCCTCTCCTCGACCCAGACCCCTGGGCAGACCCGTCAGCGGTGAGCAATCATTCACCAGGTTTTAGGGCTTTGTGCACATTTCCTTTTTTTTTTTTTTAGATGTGATTAAAAGTGTAGTGTGTATTTTCTGTGCTACTAACATCACTAAATGGAAATACTGGGCAAAAGTTTGGAATAATTAAGATTTTTTTTAAATGTTTTTGAAAGAGTCTCTTCTGCTCACCAAGGCTGCTTTTATCTGATCAAAAATGCAGTAAAAAATTGTGAAATATTATTACAATTTAAAATAAGTGTTTTCTATGTGAATATATAGTAAAGTGTAATTTTTTCCTGTGATCAAAGCTGAATTTTCAGCATCATTACTCCAGTCTTCAGTGTCACATGATCCTTCACAAATCACTCTAATATGATGCTCAGTTATTATCAGTTATTGTTGGTACTCATTTGTTAACAACACTTATTATTATTTTCAATGTTGAAAACTGTTTTTTTCTTCTTTTTTTTGGAAACTGTGATGCATTTTATTTTCAGGATTATTTGATGAATGAAGAACAGCAATTGATTTGAAACAGAAATCTTTTGTAACATTATAAATTGTCTTTTTTGTCACTTTTGAATGCATCATTGCTGAATAAAAGTATTAATAAATATTTTTTTTTAACTATCTTACCCCAAACATTTGTATATTAGTTATCAGTTTCCAAAAAAAAATATTAAGCAGCAAAAATATTGATGTTTTTAACATTGATAATAATCATAAATATTTCTTGAGCATCAAATCATCATATTAGAGTGATTTCTGAAGGATCATGTGACACTGAAGACTGGAGTAATGATGCTGAAAATACAGCTTTGATCACAGGAATAAATTACACTTTACTATATATTCACATAGAAAACAGATGATTTACATTAGAATAATATTTCACAATATTACTGTATTTTTGATCAAATAAATACAGCCTTGATGAGCAGAAGAGACTTAAAACATTTTAAAAATCCAGACTGTTGATCAGTATTATCAGTATTATCAGCAGGCATCAGTATAATAATAATAATAATAATAATAATATTAATAATCTTTATTTATATAGCACCTTTCATACATGGAATGCAACTCAAAACTAACATCAATTACGTCACATAAAAAAAGTAAACATATCGCAACATAGCACATAGAATACAGAATAATGGCAACATAATACGTAGAATACTAGTTAAAAGCAAGGGTAAAAAATAAATGTTCTTTTAAAAATATTAAGTAACTATATAAGGTTGTATATATTAAGCAAAGTATAATGTATAACAGACCACTGTTGTATTGGATACTTAAAGTCCTCCTGTAGTCAATAATTTTATCCCTTAAAACTTCATTTGATCACCAAAATGACATATTTAAAGATTTTTGCCTTAAAATATCTTGACTGTAACTCGACACCCTTGCCTCATTTAGTATGCACGGCTCTATGAATATGCAAATGAGCCCCGCCTCCACTCACTCACTCAGCTCAGAGATCCACTGGTTGACGATCACACGTTGATCTGATTGGTTACAAGGTAGTTTGTGACGTCAGAAACACCAGCGATTTCAAAGCGTGTTTTTGAGACTGTCTTTGGTTCACTGCAGTTTTAAGGAGGAAATACTCAGCAATGACTTATTGCATTGAATACATTGACTTATGAATTTACACATGCTTTGTCTTAAAGGATATTAAACACACCACATAGACACATAAACAACATTAAAAGCTGGATTTCTTGAACTGATGTGGCTGTTCTTCTTCAGGTCACGGGCCCGCCATGGCTATATTTGAGCTGCTGGATTATATAGTCAATGAGGTGAGAGTCTTTTGTTTTCAATCACACTTCAGCATATGATATAATAAACTAAATACTGTATAGGTGCTTATGGCAATGCTTTATGTGTCTGAACAAACAGAAGATTAAGTTGAAATATTTCTAAATGTTTTTTTAATGCATGAAAAAGTGCCACAAATTACACTTTTTGATGGTTTATTCAGTAAGATATATCAATACATAATGAGTGTATAGAGCACTGATTCCTTTTAAGGCACTGTGAATATGAGATCTGATGCTGTTATTAATGATATATGAGTGTAAAACCGTGTTTTTGTGTGTGTGTTTCCATCAGCCGCCCCCTAAACTGCCCCACGGCGTCTTCACGCCTGATTTCCAGGACTTTGTGACCAAATGGTGAGTTCAGTTCATCCATCACTGGTGTGATTTCCGATGTCAGTGAGATCTCGTGTGTGCAGACTGAACACTTCAGTGCCGAAATGATCATTGAAGCTGTTTTTCTTTGCATTGTGTTTCTAGTCTCATTAAAAACCCTGCAGACAGAGCGGACCTGAAGATGCTGATGGTGAGAACACATTCCTCATGTTTGCATGCAAGACCAGACTAAATCAAAATCAGCTTATAAATGCATAAATGCACTATTATTATTATTACAGTTACCAAGGTTGAAAATATCAACCAAAGCTAGGGCTCTCAGAGATATATATATATATATATATATATATATATATATATATATATATACATATATACATATACATATATATATATATATATACATATATATATATATATATATATATATATATATATATATATGAAGAATTTAGATGCAAAAGCCTCTAAGTGACATCTGAAATTTTCTTCTAGAATGACCAGATTTATAAAGCTTGTATATTTAAGTTAAACAATTTCACTTAAATGGCAATGCAAATTACCTATTAATTGTCATTTAAGTGAAATTATTGAACTTAAATATACAAGCTTTATAAAAATGATCATTGTAGAAGAAAATTTTTATATAAAAACACAAACTTGCAATTTTTGTTAAGAATTGTTGTTAATAAATTGTTGTTAATTTGTATTCAAGTTTCATGATTTCAACTAATTAGACATGCTTTTTGGTTACTAAAAAAATTATTTAACTATTAAAATTAAAACCGAAAAAAAAAATGTGATCCAGAAAACGGGAAAAACAGAATTTGGGAAAAAATCATGTTTCATAGAGCCCTACATATCCCACTCTTCACAATCCAATTACATCTGATCGGATCTAATCAACTGTTGCTGGACGTTATTCACTATGATCATATCTGGTTTTATTCCACAAACTGCATCAGTGTTTTCTGTTCTACATCTCATGTCAAACTTGTGTCTCTTGCACAGAACCACACGTTTATCAAGCGCTCCGAGGTGGAGGTGGTCGACTTCGCTGGATGGTTGTGTAAAACCATCGGGCTCAATCAACCCAGCACACCCACACAATCAGCCGAATGACCCGCGCACACACACCTGACACACACACACCAACGTTTACAGCGCGTCTGATGGAACACCTGCAAAGCTGCTGCTTTTACACTTTCATATTCACGAATCTCATGAAGCATGTCACAGCCAAAACCAACAAATAAGACATTTTGCTGAAAGGAAATGAAGCGTTTTTAGGATATTTTTGCCCACAAACTTCCCATTACTGTAAACATAATATATTATTAAATTGCGAAATTAAGTTCTGTATATTCTGGTAGTATTATACTGCCTTTAAAGGACCTGTTACACCCTTTTATAAAGTCTTGATGTAGTTTTCAGGCTCTACTAGAACATTATGATTATTTTCCTCGTATTCTCCATTGTTGCGGCTCCTCTCTTCCCGGTCTGTCAGTAACGTTCAGGAGTGTGTTTCCCGAAAGCATCGTTAGCCAACTGTGTTCGCAAGTTCTGTCGTTATCAGCAGTTCAACGAGTCTGTGTTTCCCGAAACCATCGTTCTAACGAACATTCACACACAGCATCGCAGAGTTGTGTGTTTGAGCGACAGATCTCGACCTGTGGTTAGAAGCAGAGTTTGTAGTTTTCATGTCACGTGGACTCAATAAATCCTGATCTTGAGCCAAATAAGCAATCTGACATTCATTACAATCTAGATCTTTTATTTAGAATACATACAAATGTCATTTATGTCTTAGTTCATCAAGAGATTTAAAGCGTCGTTATTAAAGAGTGTGCATGTGTGAACGAGCTCTAGTGTGTAAGAACGAGTCTATGATTGAATCTGGAAATAAAGCAAAATAACTGAGAAAAATTAGAAATATTCTTCAGATGTCATGTCCGTAATTTATAGCAAAACCTCTCTAACAGATTCATTAACAGTAGTTATTACTCCACCACCTGCGTGACATCATTAACCAACGTGGTTGAACGACCAATTTGCGACAAAGCGGTTTTGGGAAAATTTCTTCAACGATGCATCGTACTATTGTAGTTAAACAGCGAGTTACGACGTTGTACGAGAAACGCATCCCTGTATTGTGTGTAACTCATTACAAGTAACTTGAGTTATGTAATCAGATTACTTTTTCAAGTAACTAGTAAAGTAAAAAAATTACTTTTTCAATTTACAACAAAAATATCTTTGTAAAAAATATCGGAAAAGTTACTTTTCCGGCGTTGTATGGGAAACGCACCCCTGTTTAGTTCCTGTCTCTATGAAGCCCCTCCTTCTGAAAAGCACACTGTGCTCTGATTGGTCGGCTGGAGCAGTGTGTTGTGATTGGTCGAGTGCTTTGTGTGTTTGGGAAATGCCCCGCCCCTTACCATAACCACCAGTTTAACACACTACTAACTAACTCAACCAGGCCCCGCCCCTTTATTCTGCGTATGAATTATTATAATGAGGAATATTGTGACGTGTTTGTTCCCGGGAGAAACTCAAGACTACAATGGAGGCATTTCAGGAGTTCAGAAACACTGATAACAGCAACATTACACACTAAACACAGATGAACATGGTTTCATCTTTGATGAAAAACAAACTTTTTCTCATGCATACTATTATTTCAATACTAACACTGAAGTACAGTAAGTTTCTACTGTAATATCAAAATACAGGACTATTTAAATCACCAATGAAAATTACCAACAACAAAAAAAGTTGAGTTTTATGCTCAATTTTCATGCAATAAAAATCTAAATGGTCCTAAGAATAAGCTTCATTTCTTTAAGCAAAATATAAGTTCATCTATTTTTCTTCTGATTTTGTAGTGAAATGCGACCTGAGAATGTTTTGGTGAGATTCGTCACATGCACACGCGTGTTCTCAGTTGATCTCGGTCATGTGTAACGGAGTTCATACTCACTGCGCACACTCATGATTATTTCTGTATGTTCCTTCAAACGTTTGCCACAAACTTCAACTTCAGACAGTTGTTGCTTTCAGACTCAATAAAGTGATTGTAGAGGGGATGAACTGGTTCTGTTTTCATTTCTATTTGTACATTTCATTTGTTTTATCTAATAAGTGCAATTGTAATACTATGGAAGCTTGTTTCCACCACAGAATAAAACATAAAAGTAATTGCGACTTTTTATCTCACAATTGTGTGTTATAAAGTCAGAATTGGGGGGGTAAAAATGAGCCAGGAAAAAGTCAGTCTTTTTTTCCTTAGAATTGGACTTTATAACTTGCAATTGCGAGTTTATTAAATAATATTAATAATCTCACAATTCTGGATTTATATCTCGCAACTCTGACTTTATATCACGCAACTCTGGCTTTATATCACGCAATTCTGGCTTCATATCACGCAATTCTGGCTTTATATCTCGCAATTCTGACTTTATATCATGCAACTCTGGCTTTACAGTGAGGAAAATAAGTATTTGAACACCCTGCTATTTTGCAAGTTCTCCCACTTGGAAATCATGGAGGGGTCTGAAATTGTCATCGTAGGTGCATGTCCACTGTGAGAGACATAATCTAAAAAAAAAAATCCAGAAATCACAATATATGATTTTTTAACTATTTATTTGTATGATACAGCTGCAAATAAGTATTTGAACACCTGTCTATCAGCTAAAATTCTGACCCTCAAAGACCTGTTAGTCTGCCTTTAAAATGTCCACCTCCACTCCATTTATTATCCTAAATTAGATGCACCTGTTTGAGGTCGTTAGCTGCATAAAGACACCTGTCCACCCCATACAATCAGTAAGAATCCAACTACTAACATGGCCAAGACCAAAGAGCTGTCCAAAGACACTAGAGACAAAATTGTACACCTCCACAAGGCTGGAAAGGGCTACGGGGAAATTGCCAAGCAGCTTGGTGAAAAAAGGTCCACTGTTGGAGCAATCATTCGAAAATGGAAGAAGCTAAACATGACTGTCAATCTCCCTCGGACTGGGGCTCCATGCAAGATCTCACCTCGTGGGGTCTCAATGATCCTAAGAAAGGTGAGAAATCAGCCCAGAACTACACGGGAGGAGCTGGTCAATGACCTGAAAAGAGCTGGGACCACCGTTTCCAAGGTTACTGTTGGTAATACACTAAGACGTCATGGTTTGAAATCATGCATGGCACGGAAGGTTCCCCTGCTTAAACCAGCACATGTCAAGGCCCGTCTTAAGTTTGCCAATGACCATTTGGATGATCCAGAGGAGTCATGGGAGAAAGTCATGTGGTCAGATGAGACCAAAATAGAACTTTTTGGTCATAATTCCACTAAACGTGTTTGGAGGAAGAAGAATGATGAGTACCATCCCAAGAACACCATCCCTACTGTGAAGCATGGGGGTGGTAGCATCATGCTTTGGGGGTGTTTTTCTGCACATGGGACAGGGCGACTGCACTGTATTAAGGAGAGGATGACCGGGGCCATGTATTGCGAGATTTTGGGGAACAACCTCCTTCCCTCAGTTAGAGCATTGAAGATGGGTCGAGGCTGGGTCTTCCAACATGACAATGACCCGAAGCACACAGCCAGGATAACCAAGGAGTGGCTCTGTAAGAAGCATATCAAGGTTCTGGCGTGGCCTAGCCAGTCTCCAGACCTAAACCCAATAGAGAATCTTTGGAGGGAGCTCAAACTCTGTGTTTCTCAGCGACAGCCCAGAAACCTGACTGATCTAGAGAAGATCTGTGTGGAGGAGTGGGCCAAAATCCCTCCTGCAGTGTGTGCAAACCTGGTGAAAAACTAAAGGAAATGTTTGACCTCTGTAATTGCAAACAAAGGCTACTGTACCAAATATTAACATTGATTTTCTGAGATAAGTCACAATTATCTTTTAAAATGTTTTATTCTGTGACGTAAACAAGCTTCATAAATACTGATGCACTGACTAAGTCTAATAATTGTTTTTATTAATGTCCCTCAGAGGAAGTGTTGGATGATTTCCTGATTCATAGCATACATATTCATAAGCAAAGCCTGTTTAAGGTAAGAGTTTGCCAAACTTCAAACCAGTGATGATAGTGCCATACACTCATGCTCACGTGTGAGTGATGCAACAGCTCGTCCCGGCCATCAGGGGGCAGTAGAGTTATTAACACACTTCACCAGCAGCTGATCACAGTTCAGTGTCTGAGGCCACAGAAATAAACTAAACAGGTTTGTGTGATGTTGCACCAAATATCTCCAAATAATAACATGCCTATTTATTTAGATGTTCCTTCATCTCCTATTTTAAACAATGCTTTTGAACTAAATTCTGTGTAAACACCCTGAACATGTGTTGAGCATCAATAATGGCCGATTGTTTTGAGTCCTGTATTTCAAGAACTGACCTGCTACAACATGATATTTTTAAGGTCTCTGGGTTATTGTCATGCATGCATGTGGAATTTTGGGGGTTTCTTTTACCATCTTTAATTATTTGGTACAATATATATATATATATATTTTTTTTTTTTTTTAACGCAATTCTCAGTTATTAGAATATTTGATATTTTGATATTTGAATATTTGAAAAAACAAAAAAAAAAGGTGAATATAGACAACCTATATTCACTAGAATGTTATTTTATTAATCAAAATGATTGGTTTTCTACCATTAGTTGATCTAATGACATGTAAACTAAGATTTTTAGTTGGTCACAATGCAGCGTAGCTTCTAAACAAATGTTTTATAATACAATATATTATTGTGATCAGCAACCCTCTCATCATTATTAATGCTCATGAAACGCACTGCAAGAAAATGTTCTTCCTCAGTATTTCTGTCTTGTTTCCCAGCACAAATATTTATTTGAGAAGAAAACTTGAGGTATTAAGTCTTGTTTTCTGACAAATTTATCAAGATTAAATGAGTTTGTGCATAAAGGTAAGAAAAATAATTTGGTTTTCCCTCTGAATTTTTTTTTACCCCACTGTTATTTTTTCCTTTTTTAAAAGGGTGTTTTTTTTTTATTGCCAATGTATGAACAGTTTGTAACGCAACTTAAAAAACGAGACGTTCTGCGACCTCTTAGCTTGTCTATGAAAGCCTGTAGACTGATTTTTACGTGAAGTACTCGGGGCGTTTTTGCCGGGAAAATCAAACGGATGTGACGTTTACGCGCGCCCCTGCGAGCCGCTTTTCTGTTCTATGATATGAAATGAATGTAAAAAAGCCATTATGTACTGTAATGTCAACGTGTCATGCAAAGAAAAAGCGATTAATTCAAATTACAGTCTCACATAGTCAGATCTATATAGTTTCAAATATACTATATAATCAACCTGTCATAACAATGTAATTTTAATGACCTCATCTGTCGACATGATCCCGGTGAATTTGGACTTTTAATCACGTTCAGTCTCTAGTTCGTTACGTGTGCACGAGCAATAACTTACAGGCTGCAGTTCACTTAACGGCCACCGGTGGCGCTATCAACAAGGGTTTCTGAGCACAAAGTCACTTCACATGTACACATTTGTCAAAAATCAAGACTTAATATAACAATCATTGTGCTTCTCCAGTAAATGTATCTTGATTTAAGAATGTTTAGATGTTTGTACTGGAAAACAAGACATAAATACTGAGGAAAAACATCATTTTTTGCAGTGCATCACTCATAATAATTCATAACATGCTCTTTACTAGTTTTGTCAGCATTACTGGCTTCTGCCCCCAAAAACTGTCTGTGAAAGCATGAAGGTTTTGACCCGCTCTGTGATTCTACTAGTGGTCCATGTACCGAGTCGTGATGCATCGCGTCTGGGTTTCACAGTGATGCTGTGTGTGTGTGTGTGTATTCATCATGCGAGAATAAAGACAGGGTGACTTTAAACCCTCGCTCACTGCCGCAGTCAGACAGCAAACTCTGCAGTCATTAATATGCAAAAATGCAAATGAGTGGGTAATTAAGAGCAGGAGTTCCACAGAGGCTCTTTGATTGCTAATGAATTCTAATCTGCAAGAACGGGGGGATGGGTTGATGAAAAAAGAATGAGGAGAGACACATATGAGAGACGGTGTGAATTCAAAACCTCGCTGATAAATTGGGGATTTTGTCTTTGGTTTGATGACCAGCTGAAATAACCAAAACTAAACCCGCCTGTCCTGAAGTAAACACTGCATGCACGACAACAAAAACACAGTGTGACATTTAGAAACACAATGAAAATTGATAGATTCTTCATGCAAATATTATAATGATGTGATTTTGATTGCGGAACATTCTTTGCGTTCGAATTTTAATCTAAAATCATGACTTGTATTGAGTTTGTATGTCAAACGGTTTAATCAGGTTCACCTTCAGTATTAATTATTTATTATGTAGCTTAGATGCATTACTTAATAAAACATGATAAATGATGTTCCCACGAGGCCTTGTGTGTGTGTGTGTGTGTGTGTGTGTGTGTGTGTGTGTGTTTTCCAGGCCCTGATGCCATCTGACCCTCAGCGAGTGGCTTTCGGTGTCTTGGCAAACCCTGAAACTGCAGCATATGTGTTGCAAAACCCAAACGATGTCATATTACCATTTTGGCAAGCCGTGACATCACATATGCACACGGAGACAGAGATGTTGTTTAGAGCTCCCCTGACGCCCGCTTCTCATCTGTCTCTCTCTCTCTCTCTCTCTCTCTCGCGCATTCTTTCACTCGCATGGTGGATTCATGTGAGCAATGCATGATGTTAGATGCAGAACGGCTCTTCTGTGTGTGTGTGTGTGTGTGTGTGTGTGTGTGTATGGTGTGGGTGTCGTTGCACTCAAGTAAACCATTCCAGTTTTTAAATCTGTGACTGTGAGAAAACCCAGTCATCACTTTTATATGATCCTAAATCAAATCTTTCACATTCTATTGGACTTCAAGTTTAGGATATATATCCAGTAGGGAAAGACATTTCAATTTGAGACGCATCCTTCCTTTTCTGGAACTACTGAACACTTTACTGCCTGATTTTTACCTCTTAATTCTATCTGGAAGTTTTTAATTGGCTTTCAGTGAAAATTAATAATATTCTTAGTTGAATCCCCAGTTTTCTGACCATGTGAACATGTGGATTGAACGCGTACCAGATGTGGGCCGGATCTGGGCCGACACTAAGTTGCTGTCACGGTAATTTTGGTGCGTAAATGTAAATGGAAGAAATGTAAACCTTTCTTTGCTTTATTTATTTGTGATTTTGTGAGAAAGTTTCAAATACTGCAAAAAACAAAGTAGAGCGATGGAAAAGTTTTGCTCTTCTATATGGCAAAATATTTGCTGTTTTAATGCTGCTCTGTTTTACATCTTTGTCAAAGTCCCCCTGTGGTGGAAATCCATCTTTTAATGTTGTTTATGTGTCTATGTGGTGTTTTTAATATGCTTTAAGACAAAGCATGTGTAAATTCATAAGTCGACAGCATTGCTGAGTATTTCCTCCTTAAAACTGCAGTGAACCAAAGACAGTCTCAAAAACACGCTTTGAAATCGCTGGTGTTTCTGACGTCACAAACTACCTTGTAACCAATCAGATCAACGTGTGATCGTCAACCAGTGGATCTCTGAGCTGAGTGAGTGAGTGGAGGCGGGGCTCATTTGCATATTCATAGAACCGTGCATACTAAATGAGGCAAGGGTGTCGAGTTACATTCAAGATATTTTAAGGCATGATGAAACTCTTTCCAAGGAAAATGTATTTACACACAGGCAGTGTCACTCCTGACCATAAAGAGGGTGTTATGATAGATTGTGAGTCATGGTTTATGAGCATCAGTGATGACAACTCTCACGCATTCACCGTGAGACTCACCAATTGACACTTTTCACATGCTCTCACGCCACACGTCCATTTTCTCACATGCACAGAAAACAGACTAGACAGAGCAGTTACTTATGATATAAAAAAAATCTCAGCTCTCAGATTCTGTCAATTTTATTACGAAATTCAAACAATAAATACTGTTTTGGCGCTTGTAAATGTGACGTGACAGATCGCTAGCGGCACGTGAACCGATCATCTCTACAAGCTAATAGTAAATAAACACGAATGAACAATGTTGAAAGATACAGTACAATTTACCGAAATGTATATTCCTCATACATAATATCGACCAATCAGTGTTTTTCATCCTCGGAAAGGAGTAAATAAAACAGCTGGAGAACAATTATGTTACACAACATTTACCTCAGAAAAGCCATTTAATGACCATAATATAGGCTAGCATGTTATGGCTAAAAAAAGAGTTATAGAGAGTATTTTGCTAAATATGTGTACTATAGTACATATTCATTATATTTTTACTTATATCATTAAATAAAGTTGTTATTATAATAAAAAACGCATTATATTTATTTTGAGTTATTTTTAACCTTGTGTACCTAATATTTATCCAAATGAGTCAATATTGAATCAAATCACAAGAATTTAATTGAACTGAAGTCATGAAATTTGTGTCAAGCATGTCACTAAATCTAATAAAATACATTTTAGTTAGTAAAATGTTTTGACAATCATAATACACTTATATTCACAATACACAATCCCCCCCCCCCCCCCCATAATTTTCACTCTAAGCTAAACTCAAAAGCTGCATCATTTGTTTTATGAAGTAATATGAGTGGTTATTGAGCAATATTGAGCAACACTGAAAAGTTGCTTTAAGGCTGGAATACACGACTCTGAACAGATTTTAAAAGCGTAGGCATCATTCATCTGTCGAGTTGTAAATGTTACAGAGCATCATTCACTGAACGACTGCGGATCACACACTACCAGACTTTCAAGTCGTTCCAAACGCAACAAACTCGCGCGCGGATATGCGTTACAGATGTAAACAATGCGTTCTAAAATGGACTCAAATATGTTTGATGTGTTCCGACCGGATGGAATGAGAATCTGAAAAATATTATGTGCGATTATGATTCATGACGCAATTTTCTATCTGACAGTTTTTTGGGGGGAACTAGCATCGAACCATTCCAGACTTTATTCAATGGTAAAAGCTGTTCTTAAATCGAGCTGATAAACCTCTCTGCTTTGATACACACGTCACTTCCTTTCCTCATCAGCGCCGTCGCCGCCGTGACCGCAATTTTGCACAGTAGCAGCGTTTCTCAGGAAGCGTGTGTGTGTGTGTGTGTGTGTAGATATACTGTAACCTGAGCGTGGGTGTTCACACACACCGGCTCTCCCCAAAAACACTCGTCAAGGGAACCCCGGCTTACGGGACAGCTGAAAACCGATGCCTGAGAGACAGCGACATCTGGCCAGAGAGAGAGAGAGAGAGACATCTGCCCTGAGAGAGGGAGAGAAGAGAGAGAGAGATTGAGTGTGAGAGAGACATCTGCCCTGAGATAGAGTGAGTGAGAGAGAGAGAGAGAGAGAGAGAGAGAGAGAGAGAGAGAGACAGACATCTGCCCTGAGAGAGAGAGAGAGAGAGAGAGAGAGAGAGTGAGAGACAGACATCTGCCCTGAGAGAGAGAGAGAGAGAGAGAGAGAGAGAGAGAGAGAGAGAGAGAGAGAGAGAGAGAGAGAGAGAGAGAGAGAGAGAGAGAGAGAAATGCTGTTCCAGACATGAAGATTCCTCAAAGTGTGTGTGTTGTTGATGTGTTGAGAAGATCACTGAGATGTGAGGGTGCAGGACCTGTAAAACTCCTTTAGAAACCAGCCCAGATAACGGAAACGTTAACAGGAAACGTTCTGGCAAGGTTCTCTCAAAGTTATGAACAAACGTTCTTCCAGTAGCGTTAACAGAATGTTCGTTTCAAGTTGTTCAATGAACATTCTATTGAATTCCTAGTATAGAATGTTCATTCTTTAATAATGTTCTCAGAATGTAATTTTTTTTAAATGTTACTAGTTTCGGAATGTTCAGAGAACATTCAAAAGTAACATTCCCATAATGTTTGCAGAATGAATGATCAAATGGAATGTTCCTCAAAGTTCGGCTTTTTTTAAAGTTTTTTTTTTTTGAAATCATATTTTTTTAGAAAAGACTTAATGGGAACGTTTTTTTTTTTTGCAGTGCTGGGTAACGATCACGATCACATCCAAAATAAAAGTTGTGTTTACATAATATATGTGTGTGTACTGAATAATTATTTTGTATATATAAATACACACACACATGCATGTATTAATTTAAGATAAATGTGTTATATGTATATATAATGTGTTATATGTATATTTAATGCGTTATATGTATATTTATATATAATATATATACAGTATATACATGCAAATATTTATTAAATATATATACATGCATATGTGTGTATATATACACAAAATAATTATACACAGTACACACGTGTATTATGTAAACAAACTTTTATTTTGTATGTAGCACTAACTTTTTGTTAGCTGGGAGTTTTGCACAGACAAGCGCCACTCACTCACACACACACACACACACACACACACACACACACACACGCACACACACACACACGCACACACACACACACACACACCCCTCACTCAATCACACACACACACACACACACACACCCCTCACTCAATCACACACACTCACACACACACACACACGCACTCACGCACACACACACACACACACTCACTCACGCACGCACACACTCACTCACTCACACACACACACTCTCACACAAACACACACACACACACACTCACTCACTCACTCACTCACTCACTCACTCACTCACTCACTCACTCACTCACTCACTCACTCACTCACTCACACACACACACTCCCTCCCTCCCTCCCTCCCTCCCTCACTCACACTCACACACTCACACTCACACTCACACACTCACTCCCTCCCTCCCTCACTCACTCACATTCACTCACACACACACTCACTCACATTCACTCACACACACACACACACACACACACACACACACACACACACACACACACACACACACACACACACACACACACACACTCACTCACTCTCACTCTCACACACACACACACACACACACACACACACACACTCACTCACTCACACACACACACTCACTCACTCACACACACACACTCACCCACCCACAAGTTCTTCAGGAAATGCAAAAACCTTTTCATTTGTACCTTAAAAATCCCTCAGAACTTGCAGGTCGCGGATGCATGAGACGTCTTGAGAATCTGCAAGTGTCAGAGGATGTAGTTCAAGTGTGTGAACTAGAGTAAGAAAAAGCCCCTTTGAAGTTGTTTGCGCGGTGGTCTCGATGCATGTGTGTGTTATGCATGTGTGTGTTAGACGCTGCTGTCCCCCTCGGCGCTGGTTGGTTTTTCTTGAGAAACATAAACCACAAGCCCAGAGACACGACTGCCAGCGTATCATCAAACACAAGATTCGCTAGAAACAGGTGCACAATCATCCCACAACATTAACACTGTCGGCTCTGGTGACAAACACACACCTCACCACACCTGACCAATCTCACTGCACATCAACTCATATTCCACGCCATATTCTCACTATATGCTATTATATTACTGTATATTATATATTATAGAGTGCGTGAAGCTGCCAGCAGTGATCTGGGTCACATGAACGCTGTTTTCCTGTTCGCTGTAAGTCTGGTTGAGGGTTTCAGGGTGGAAAACCCAAACTGTGAGATGACTCTGCAGTCTCAGGTGCACCTGTCAATCAACCTTCCTTTTAGCAATATGACATCTTGATATTAAAGGTGCAATATGTAAGATTTTTTGTAATAAAATATCTAAAAATCACTTGCACAGTTTCATATATTTCCTGCAGTTGTGTACTTACGATATCCCAAAAGTTAAATTTTCCAATTTTGTAACTATAGTAATGCCATAGTAACCATGGCGACAGACGTGGACAACTGCGTTAGGTCTAGTGTCTTGTTGTTGTTTCGTTCAAACATTATGGACCATGGCAAGCAGACTTTGGGACAAAAGGAGAACTAAAACAAGGATCAATATCAGCGTGGTGTTTTCAGATGCCGAGAGCTAGCGTCCGCGACTAACTTCCACTTGACAGAGACGCCGCTCTTGCATGAGCTTTATTAGACAGGTGAGCAAATGTACATAAAACTAAACAATGTTATATAACATTAGCTCAACATGATAAAATGTTAGAATATGATCAGTATGTTATGCTAATGTTGATCTAGCTCACTGCACATAGAATAACATAACTTTAACACACTCAAATGCAGTTTAGTGTGATAGTGTAGAGCAAGTGAACAGCGCCGCGTTACCTCACAAGTTTCATTCGTCTAATAAACTGCCCTGTGTGAGTATTATTCAGCACTTGCGGGTACGTTAGTTCGGTAGAATGAAATGTCCTCATTCCTTTATATCCGCGGGACTCGCATGTGGCGCTGATATCTGTCTCTCATTAGCACTCGCGCTCTGCTTCATTCCACAGTCATGTTAAAAACATCAATGCATTCACTCATCCGTAACATTATTAGATCCATCGGCATGACGACAAGTTTCATAATTCCGCTTATGCGTCATCAACCTACGCCTTTGTTATTGTAAGAGGTTAGCGACCCCTAGCAGCGAAAACAATTACATATTGTAGCTTTAAGAATTACATTGATATTCTGCAATCTTATCGACTGAATGAGAACAAAACTTGAGCTGAATGATGTCTTCTCTAGACCTGCTTTACAGCTGAAATTTAAGTTATTTATTAAAGCTGCTTAGAAGCAATCCATATTGTATTAAGCACTATAAATGTGACTTGACTTATATTAAAACAACAAAGCCACATGCAGTTTGACTGTGCTAAAGTCATGAGGGTGAAAGAAAGCGTCAAACGACGATGTACATCTCACTACAATCACTCAACGCTATGGCCTCATTATTTTCTCTCTAATATTTAAATGCATTTAATTCAATAGTCCACTTCACACATTCTACTAACTATAAGAATATTTGCACCTACATGTCAACTAACTCTCATTAGACTATTAGGCTAGTAGACGGTTAGGTTTAGGTGTTAGTAGAATAAGTTGACATGCACTTGCAAAGTAGTCAGTCGAATGTCTGTTGGGAGCATCAAAATAAAGTATATTAAGCAGACTAATGACTAGTTGACATGTAGGGTGAATTGCCCTAATGTGGGACATTTTTTGCACTTCAGACTTCTGTGACATATTGCGATGTGTGACCAAAACATTAAATCCACACCCAATACCATTTTAAAAAACCCAGGATGTATCCTAATCAAATCAAAAGAGAAAATTCAGATAACCCATTCATAAGATAAGTTATAGACATATTAGTGCTCTTATTGCAAGTCGTCTGAGAAAATCTGCAGCTTCCTAATGTGGGACAGAACGTGTCCCCAATGTGGGACACTGAAAAATCTATGATAAAAGACCAAAAATCACATTGATACATGTAGAATAGTAAAATCTTTTATTTTAGATTCACTGGAGAGTAGATAGGGACATTCCATGCCCTCGCCAACAGTCTCAGCTGAGGGACCCCACCATCCTCAACAATACTCCTCTATGGCTCTTTTCATCCTGTCCTGCCTCCACTGATTAAGTTTCTTTCTCTTATCCTTTCCCTGTTTCTGCCTCTCTTTCTGTGACAATCTGTCCCTGTCTTTCTCACCTTTGCCACTGTGATCTAAAATACATTTCATTGAATTAATCAGATGCATAAAATAAAGTGGAATTGCTTTATTTGTTTTCTACTGCATTTTTAAATTCAGAGCTATTTTTCATTTTAAGTCAACAATACCTTTTACACATACATGGCACATACATGACACACACACACACACACACACACACACAGAGAGAGAGAGAGAGAGAGAGAGACATATGTAGGCATGCACACATACACACAAAAAAAGAGCCTTCAAACCGCCCTTCAAGAATAAAAAAATTCACATTACTGTAAAAATCTGCATTAACAGTATTGTAATATTGCATTACAAGACTAAAACCATTGTAATTAACCATGTTTGTCCCACAAACCATGACCCACCACACATTTCTGACTCATTGAAGTACTGTCCCACATTAGGCTGATCATGCTGTCCCAGATTTGGAAACCATACTTCCTAATGTGGGACACTAAGAAATTTGATAAAAATATAAAATATATAGTTTATACACACAAAGTTAGACTATTTTTTGATGGACAAACATTTCATAAGCATATTAGGCTAAAAAGTAGCAGGATTGCATTGTTTAAAATGTATTTAACTCCTTAATATCAAACTTGTTAAAACTCTATGTAAATGGCCTTCGGATGGTCTTCACACAAGGTGCCTCCTGTTTGATGATTGCTCCACCCTCAAATATGATTGGACATTTGATAGGTCATGTGATTTTGATCACATGACACCACAGCTTTGTCTAACCCATAGTTTCACTGTCATTCATGTATTTATGGGGGACCTACAAACACTAGACCTTAGGTGTCCCACATTAGGGCAATTCACCCTAGTTGCAAAGTTAGGCTACTTATAGTTAGTATATATGTCTAAAGTGGACTGTCGATAGTGAAGTGTATGTTTGGTCGCGAGACCGTCTTTAAACTGTAAGAAATCGGCACGATTGGTCATCTTTCATCCTACAATGTGTAAGAGCAAACATATTGAAGATTAGCCGAAGGACTGTCAATTAATTAAATAAGGTATTTCCTCACAATATCGGGGTTTCAGCGTAGTGAAGCCTCTCCTCCACTGACATCCATTCAAAACACGTTTTTTTGGCTAAGGTTGCAGGCTTGCCTTCAAGTGGTTTGACTGTAAGTAGACAGACTAAATTGCATGACACATTGACATTACAGAGCTCCTTCGGCATTAATCTGAACGTATAAGCATTACTTTCATTCATGTGTCATGAACGGAAGCGAGGTTTTCAGGACCGCGCGTAACCGTCAATCACATCCTTTTGATTTTCCCGGCAAAAACGCCCCGAGTCCTTCTCATAAAACTCAGTCTAGCGGCTTTCATAAAGTCGGGGAATGTTAAGTTTCGTTACTTAAAAGCTGTTAACATATTGGCAATAAAACAGCGATTAATAGCTACATAATAATTCTTACATAAAGCCCCTTTAATTGGCCATATTAGTCCATTCATGTCCTGAACAGCTGCCACGGTCCGTCTCAAAATATCATACTACTTTCTCGTCATCATCATCATCATGTGTGTTTTGACTCTTATCTGTTCTAGCGTTCAGCGTATCTCTTGTCTCGAATGTGTCGGTTGTGCGAGGTTCCGGTTGCCATGGTTTCGATGGTTTTGGCGGATGCTTTCAGTTAGCTAATCCTGCTCGATGCTCTCCAAACCCTGAGATGAATGCACTCGATGCCAGACACAGCTGGCCCTGCATTCAGGCCTGCACATTCACGGGCCCATCGACTCAATAGAGCAGCGAGTCAGGTGAGTGTGTTTGTGTGTGTGTGTGTGTGTGTGTGTAAACATCAACACCCATCCTCACTGAGCTCGAGATCAAGCCGTGCAAAAGCAGCGATGTTATTCGTGAAGAGTGTTTGCTCTGGCCAGCACATCATTTAGCTTTGCTATCAGTGTGTCAGATGTGAAATGTGAAACATACTGTATATTCCCCCCAAAACAACAACTATTTGTTGTTGCAGGGCTATTATAGTTACAAAAATAAAATAGATAAAACTTAAACTTTTTTTTCAACAATAGCTGACAATGCAATATTTCTCATTTTCTTTTAGTTTAGCTTGATGCACTAAATTACTAGCCTATAACTGAAACTGAAAAAAACATTAATGAGAACTATATAGACGAGTACTGTCAAATCGATTAATCACATCTAACTTAAAAGTTTGTTTATTTAATATAAATATACTGTACTGTATATGTGTGTGTCTGTGTGTGCGCATATGTATGAGTATATATATATATATATAAACTTTTATGTTGGATGCGATTAATCGTGATTAATTGATTTGGCAGCACTAATAAAAGACAAAAAATAAAAAAGACAAAAACACACAACAAATTTTTTAAAAACTTTAACTTAAATTAAAATGAAAGCGGGAAAATTATTAACAGAAAAACTCATTAAAATTTTAATGAAAACTATAATAGTATCTAAAATAACACTGATAGCAACTTTTGCAAGGGCAAAAAAGCACTCACATTTTCTTTAGAAATGATGAGAAATTTATTTTAAAATAATAATTAGGTATATAATTTTAGCATGGTATAATTCTATAAATAAAAAATAAATTAGTAAATAAATAAAAATAGTTATATTTAATGGACCCTTTACACAGACTGTGACGACGCGTTTTAATGGTCATCAGCAATCGTAAATCCTGCAAAGTTTTTTTTATATATATATATATATTTTTTTTTATATATACATTCATAACACTATACTTTATATTATTATTAGTATTATAATATATTATTATTATTAGTGTTATATTACCTTTGTATGAAATAACAAAAAAAACTAGTTAACGCTGCGTTATCAATCTCTCTATTTTTTTCCCCTCTTTTTTGAAAGTTGTGAAAACACTATTATGGAGTTTTTCTTTTGCTATTTGAGCAAATGGGAACACACACACACACACACACACACACACACACACAAAAATAATAATTTTAACATAGTCTCTAATTCACAGCTATAGAAGTTTACCCAACTATGACGACTTCTGAGAAACCCGTAAATGTGAAAGGCTCGATTTGTAATTATTATTCAGAATTATTTTATTTTATTGTTTTAGCTACTGAATCTCTGAAACAAAGGACTGTGGATTGTCTGGTCGCTGGTGAAGAAGACAGCATGATGAAAAAGTTAGTGCACCCCCACACAGGGGTTAGATTCTCACACACGGCTCTATTCATTGTGGGGTTAAACTGATTGACATGCTCCCTTTACTCGTCCGTGTTTGTGTTTCCAGTGGATTAGTGTTTCACTGACATGATGTTGCTGGTCTCGTCTGGTCCTTTCATAAATACAACACTAAACCTCTATAATCAGAACAGACATGCTTCATTTACTGTGTTATCCTGAACTTTATAAAGGGGAGAGAGATATTTATGACCTGAATGTTTGGGCTCGATGAGGTCATTTTAAACCATAATGTAATATTCACAGATTTGTAACGTTATCCGGCGATGTCAAGCATTCGCAAGCTTGCTTCCGTAATATGACGCATTTATGAGAGAATCAGGATATTCAACGAGAAAGAAACTTGACTGCATTGTAAAATGTGCCTATAAATAACTATTTTTGTAGGTTTTGGCCGAGATTGACGTCAGATGAAAAGGAAAGTTATGACATTTTGTATTATCGTACATATCTGCCTGTACATATACTGCATCATTTTTGTCTTCATTCATATATATATATATATATATAACGAGTGGATTTTTGAGCTGCTGTGAGTGAGTGGAGGCGGGGCTCATTTGCATATTCATAGAACCGTGAATACTAAATGAGGCAAGGGTGTCGAGTTACATTCAAGCTATTTTAAGGCATGAAGACATTGTTTTCAAGGAAAAAACGCTTAAATATGTAATTTTGGTGATCAAAGATGAGTTTTAAGGGATAAAATGATTGATTACAGGGAGACTTTAAACTGACTTTTAAAAAATGAGTTGAGTCTTGTGTAGCTTACAAAGAAAGTTGAATATTACTTAACTCATTTTGATGAGTTAAAGCAATGTAAAAACGTGTTGTCATGACTTAATGATCATATTTTTGGGGGGTTTAGTATATATATGATGATTTTTTAGTTAAAAAAATCATTTATACACTGTTAAAAAGTTGCTGCCTTAATTTTAATCCACCTGTGGTGAAAATCATGCTTTTAATGTTGTTTATATGTCTATGTGGTGTTTTTAATATGCTTTAAGACAAAGCATGTGTAAATTCATAAGTCGACAGCATTGCTGAGTATTTCCTCCTTAAAACTGCAGTGAACCAAAGACAGTCTCAAAAACACGCTTTGAAATCGCTGGTGTTTCTGATGTCACAAACTACCTTGTAACCAATCAGATCAACGTGCCGACGGGCTTTAGCATATCATTAACAGCGAACTAGCAGTGGAGTCTCAAGAGAAGCAGGTTATATTTTTCTGTTGATATGAAAAATCATCTAGATTTTGCAATATAGCGGGTGTATGATGTATATTACGATGTTATGATGAACTGGATGCCTTTCATGTTTTTTTCAACTACATGGTTTGTATAACATTAGCAACACATTATTAGCTGTTTGATAACATAGTCAAGCAAAAGGCTAATTATATTAATTACCGTTATGTGTCCGACGTTGTAAAGAGAGAAACCATTGTGCAGCGAGTGGAGGCGGGGCTAATTAGCATATTCATGAATCCACGTATACTTATGAGGCAAGGGTGTCGAGTTACAATCCAGCTATTTTAAAGCATGACTCATTTTTTTTCAAGGAATTTTTTTTTAAATATGTCATTTTGGTGATCAAAGATGAGTTTTACGGGATAAAATGATTAACTACAGGGGGAATTTAAGTACAATAAACTTGGATGTTTAAGTCATTTCAACTTAAATTAAACCGAGTTGAATCTTGTATCACTTATTTTAACTTATCCTGATGAGTTAAAGCAATGTAAAAATGTTTTCATAACTTATCGATCATATAACTGTTTACAGTGTACGAGTATTTCCTAATTGACGTGTCTGTTGTGCAAATCTATTTCACATTTACTTTATTTTTAATTCGGTTTGTTTAAACGGCTTTATTTCTGTTATTGCTATTTCTTGAAAACTATAAAACACAGGTATGTAAAATGATATTTGATGTATTATTTGCACTGCTGAATCCTTCACAATAACACCAGGGGAACATGAATCAAGAAAGCAAATAGGGTCAATTTGGATTTCATGTTTATACTTTAATGTCAGGGTTTGCCTGGACTGATTTTCATTAGAAAATGCCATAGTTTCAATGTCAACACCTGAGGACAGATATATATTACACATATGAATCATCAGGTCGCTGTTTGCTCATATTAATCTCTCCCCTGGTGTGGTTTCTGTACCACACTGACCTCAAAAGAAAAACACCAGTTAAAGGGCTGAGATGCACACGGGGGCAGAGCTTCTGTTTTCCCACCACAACACCAAATGTTGTCTCTTCCTCCGCTTTAGTGGCCCTGAAAGCCCTTCTCACACCTCCAGTCAGAAGCCATTTGCTTCGCTCCCATTCTGATCATGGCTCATTCAGTTTTAGATTATCCGAGGTGTTTGCTCTCCACATCTAAGATGGATTTAGGAAGTGCTAACACCTGCATGCTGTTTTTACAAACTCAAGGTGAAAAAAGAAACAAGTTTATTGCTTTTGCATATCAATATGTCATATGTTAGATCTCAAATAAGATCCGTAGTGCCCCAAAGAATACCAACAATGCAAAAAAAAAAAAGGCATAGTAATCCTACTTTTTGTCAGTATGACTAATTAGAAATGTTTTATTCTGAATATAGTCCTAATGAGGGGAATATGGGTCTATAAATGGAGTTAAACTCCATTTGTGTGTTTACTGTCTGTCTCACTATACTGTACTGTGGCGGGACCAGAGATCATATCAGATGATTATATTTTCACGTATCAGAACATAGTTTTGAATGATTACCATATTGAATTATTTACATGATATTCCAAAGAATATCACGATATTGCAACATCTAAACACCTTGGTAATACCATGGTACTTTTATTAGTGCTATAGCGTGTTTTATCTTAAACATGCCTGCTATCGTTATATAATCTTTAGCTTTGTTTCGAACGAATTTCGAAACTAACTAAGCATCTGCGATCTCGTTTCTACGACTGAATTAGCAGCATACGTTTTTTGTTAAACAAAAAAAAAAAAAAAAAAACACACACACACACACACACAGTATTCCATGGCTTCCTGTTGCCATTCTTTTAAAACCTTGGTAGGGTGTGCAGGGAAGAGAGGTTTGGCTTTAGTGTTAAAAAGTGCTTTTATTGGCCATTGAATGTGTCAATCAAGCTTTCCTGGCTCCCTATTGGTCAGTTCGGTGGGTCTATCGTTCCATCTCGCACAGTTTCTCAGTCCGTCTGTCTTCAACAGTGCGTCGTCTCATTCCGCGCGTTAGTCTAGTACGGCACAATTTACAGCAAAATCCTGCTCATATTGCGATAAAGTTAGATATACTGTTCTCCGTTGTATTAAGTATTTTAATTGTGCCGCGTGTGTAGTAAATATCAAAGTAATCGCGTAATCTACACAGTCCTAGTTTTCTGGGCGTTTGAAATCGGACACCGCTATAACGTCTCCCCTCAGCGCGGAGGGATACACTATTGGGGCTGACAATGTGGACGGTGCTAAAATGTCTCCTCGGAAGATGAGATGTTACATTTGTAGCGCTCAAAAGAATTAGAATAGAACTTTAGTCAGAGTTGTATTTGAGCACAGTTACATTGTAACAACTCTTGACGCGGATTGTTCGCGTTTCCTGGGAAATACGACCCGTTTTGCACCGTGTTTTTGCGGGACCTGAGACACGGAGGGGGGAAATTTTGTCCCCCAACTTTTCTGTTTTTCCTCTCAGGCTGAAGCGCGTTTCTCTCCCGCTGGATGCCGCGCGCGTGACGGGAGAAACGGTAAATATGTGCCACGTTTATCATGTTTTATACGCGTAAATGTGCACCATTTTGACTTTTACTCGCCTGTTGTAATTATCGAACTTTTGTTGCATAGTGAATGTGTGTGAAGTGTTTTGTCTAAGAGCTTTGGTGTGTGTATGTGTGTGTGTGTGTGTGTGTGTGTGTGTGGGGTTCGAGTCCAGAGGAAACGGCTTCTTTGTTCAATACTGCCAACAATGTCAAGTTTAAAACACCATTTATAGCTGCTTTTTACCACGGTAAATGTGTGTTTACAACTTTATAGTGAATCTTCTGCCTGTTTCACTTGTATATTTGCTGCAATTTGGGTATTTTTGATGGTTATAACAGATGAAAGTTTGCACTGGGGTTACATAAAGTCATCTGTGAAGTTAATTTGACGTATTTACATTTAATTTGATTTGTTGTGTATTGAGTTTCTTCTTATTTGCAGTTCGTCTTGTGTCCTGGTCTGTTTATTTGACTTTTCTTGGGAAACAACTTATCCTTATTGCATTTCTGGGAATAGCTTTCCCACCTTTTCCTGTGTAGAATATCCATATAGGTGTTTACATGCTTTTATCTGCTCTGTTCTCCCATAAAGAGTGTTTGTACTTGTTCTTGTGTAGTTTTCAAACTTTGTGTCGAGGACCGTGTGTTTCTTTGTGTTGGAGAGGTTGGGGAAGGGGGGGGGGGGGGGGTGTCTTGTTCACCATTTAGGGTGAACGTGGCCTGAAAAGCCTTCATGTGATTCGGCCTGTTGCTGATCATTCTGGTTTTGAGACTTATGGATTATATTTTATCTTTTTGATGTTGTATACTGTATAAAACTGCGGTTGCACGTGTTGTAGAAGATTAAAGCTTTGCCCTAAAGCAATACAGTTGTGCTTTCACAGATATATATATATATTTTTTTTTAGTGCTACTGAATGTTAATTTTGGTGTTTACTTCTAAGGTTCTTTAAAGATGTATAATGATATTAACATGCCATTATCACCACATATGACCTTAAACAACACTCCATAGTGCTTAAATATGATCCTAACACTAGTGCCATGTAACATACATGTCAATAAGTCCATGCACACATGCAACATGCCTAAAAACATGATGCTAGCCTAGTATGATATCAACATTAATGTACTATGGTTTAAGTTGCATTAAAAAAAGATATACAACAGGTTTTTGCAATGTTATTTGCCCTGAAAACTCTGGTATTTCCATGGCACACACTACTGTTCAAAAGTTTAGGCTCTTTAAAAGGAATTAATATTTGTATTCAACAAGGACACGTTAAATTGGATCAGAAATGACAGTAAAAATATTTCCAATAAATGCCGTTCTTTTGAACTTTCTGTGAATCTTGGAAGTGAAATGTAGATTTTTCACACAAATATTATTAACCGTTTAAAACCGATCAGAAATATTTCATTAGCAGCAAATCAGCATATTATAGTGATATCTGAAGGATCACGTGACTGAAAATGATGCTGGAAATCCAGCTTTGAACCTCAGAAATAAATTACATTTTACAGTATATTCACATGGAAAACAGCTGGTTTAAATCGTAAAAATATTTCACAATTTTTACTGTATTTTTCATCAAATAAATGCCACTTTGATGAGCAAAAGAGACTCATAAATGTTTGTGCATGTCCTAAAATCGCAGTTTAATCATACTACATAATGCACTTTCTGATATTCCTTGATAAACAAACTGTGCATCCCATATGAAAAAGTAAAGCAATATTTGTGCTGGATTCTTTGCAGTGTTTTGCGATGATGTTTCACAGTCCTCTACCTGTTGATCATCAGTGGAGGTGCTGATTATGATTCCAGTGAAGGTGTTATTGGCGCAGTGATGATGATGAAAGTATTTTTGGATGAAGCTTCTCACTTGTGTCTGTGTGATGCAGTGCTGATGTTTAATGAGTTGGTTCATGAATTAAGAAAAAAGTGTAAAATCACAGCACTTCCTTTTTTTAACTGGTGAAGTTGATGTGACATTTGTCTTCTGAGAGCAGCCAAAATTAGTTTGCAGTTTTGTATGAAAAGCAAAATATATGCATTGTACATAAAAATAAATAAAATTGCAAATAAGAGTCCTAATATCTATTAAAATGTTCCATTTATGGAAATAAACGTCCATATTTCATGCTATGGAAATGTTTCACATGCAGTGTTTCATTCCAGGAATCATAGTTGTTTGTGCAAACTAACTTAGTTCCCGTACTTTAGGTGTGTGTAACTGTGGGTGGGTGTTGGAGACTCGCTGGTGGTCTCTCTTGGTGGTTAACTGAGCTCATATGTGGTGCATTCTGGGAAAACACTACATTAAACCACATCTCTAATGTTGTGTAGCTCTTCGGATGGAAGCCGCAACCGGATTATTTTGGATTGTACGCGTGATGCATGTCAGATTTGATTACTAGGCCCAGATACATTTAACCTGAGCTTCATAAAGCACACTTGTTCATTACGCATCTCCTTCCCCGGCAGGATCATAAACCTGTTTGAGCCGAGAGAGAGAGTCGTCGAGCAAGAGAAGCAGATCAAGAACACACAGGATCAGGATGGCTACGGTGGGAACCGACTTGGAGCTGAACGACCTGTTGGATTTCAGTATTGTAAGTTGATTGGCTGTTCTGCTGTTAATAATACTCATTAATATTGGGGAGTCAACATCAGATGTCAAGCGGAGTGATTAAAGTGCCCTATTATGCTTTTTCTAGGAATGCACGATATGAAAAATTTGCCCAATACCGATAATTATTTATATTTGAAAGCCGATAACCGATATATATTGCCCGATAAATCTGAATTCAAATTTTTTTTTTTTTGAGAGCCTGATTACAAAAACAAGTCTTACCATTAAAAGCCACGTCCCAAACACACAATTATGGTGTTCTCATTATAATGTTATGTAGCCGATATGACAGACTTGCGCTGCACATGTTGCACATGTTGCACTTTACTGTATTTTCCTTTTTTGAAGTGATTCCAATCATATTTCAAGCAATTCAAAACCATCATGTTGAACAGTGCGCATCTGAAGCGTCTCAGCTGGAGGAAATAATACATTATTTATCAGCTTTAATATATCGGCCAATAATGATTATCAGGCTGATGATGGCATTAAAAATCCCTAGCTTTTTCGAATATTACCTTTCATGCAGTGTGTAATAGAGCTGATTGTGAATGGAAAGTTTTAAAAGTCACAATGCACGACAAATGAAGTGATCTCCTGAAGAGAACAGACTCTGAACTGCTGAAATGAGCCATTCGCATTGCATCTCCAGTCTCACGTACTGTTACAAACTTATGTAACAATGTAACAAATTTGCATAATGCCAGCCTGTGGTCTTCATTGGCTGCCGGCGAACAGCGTCTCCTTTGCTCCGCCCTCAAACACTAGTTGTAGCTGAGACTGCAAGAGTTTGGTTTGTGTAGTCGACGCTAGTTTTAGCGAATCCACTTTTCTGCACTTCAGAAGAATATACGGAAAAAACGACGCCATCGTTTGTATCGCTGTGAATCAAGTGTTGAGGAAGAGCTGAAATCCAGATATGGTAATTGGGTGTTTTGTTTACGATGTGGACTGTAAGCGGTCGACCAATCACAGCAGACTGGGCCATCTGACCAATCAGAGCAGAGCTGCTCTCAGAGAGGCGGGGTTTAGAGAGACTGGATCTTCGAATGAACCGTTTCAGACGCTGAGAGAAAAGAGCTGATGCTGCAGTGGAGATTATGAAGAAAACTAAAGTGATTTTTGACCATGGATGCATGTAAACCTGTTGTTAAAGACTCCAAAACACAATCAAACCTTAAAACACCTTAAAATAGCATAATAGGGGCACTTTAAGCAGTAAAGGTACAAGAGACTGTGCTGTACTAATGGCCAAAACATGCATATGTACTTCTATACACTGCAAAAGGTGATGTGTGTGTGTGTGTGTGTGTATATATATATATATATATATATATATATATATATATATATATATATATATATATATATATATACCTTTCCGTAACTTTTCACTTCAACTTTTTATTAAACAAATTCATAAAATGTCATAGACTAAAAATATAAAAATATAAATATTTGGTGTAGGATTTGTTTTGAAACCATTTCCTTTCATAAATTGTTCATTTCATAATTCATTTCCAATAAACAATTGGAAAGTAACACATTGAATTAAACGTGAATTTTTAAAGTAAAACGTGCTCCAGTTATATTTACAACTTTGAATTTTGTGTAGCAGATTTGATTGTGTGTGTAAATGGTTTCACATCAGAGCTGTTACTATATCGTGTGTTTTAGGAGTTTACTTAAATGGCAAAAGGTGATTTTACACTTAATTTCAAACCTAAAACCTAGAAACAAAGATATTTGTCAACTATTACTGATGCTTTTTTCATGTTTTTTTGAAGCTGTGGTGTGTGTTTTGAAATGATATTTTCTCTCTTCGGTAGATGTTCCCTCATCAGATGCCAAACGGGAAGAGCCGAGGCCCTTTACCCAGCAGTCAGTTCGGTAGGCACTTTAAAATTATTTACTTCGTTATACCATGACTGATTCAAGATGGCGGGGAACTTTCACATTGTTTGGAAGATTCACAATATGGACTTTAACATGGTAGCAAATGAACAGGCATTTGGTGGAAATTTGGTGCTCCGGTTCTGCAGAAATCGGCGAGTGTTTCCGCACACGTGTCGTTGTCGTTATAATCCCAGTGTTTGCGAAGCCTGTCTGAACCTCGTCATTCGGATCTGTCTTGCTCTCGCCGTTTCATGTTCTCAGCTGTCGCCCCTCCATCATGGGGGAGGAGAGGATGATGGGAAATGAGTCGTCCTCTCAACCCCTGCGAACAATGTCAACAAACATTAAAACAACAGGCAAAACACCCCCCCCCCCACCCCCGATGCACCATCTCCCCCAAATCCAGTCTCCGTTCGCTATGGAGGTTCAGATTCAGAAGTCTTGGTTTATGAGTGAATCTCCTGAAATCCAATTTCTTTTTGCAGTGTTTTAGTGTTTTTAATGTATTTTTGTGTAATTTAGCATTCATCTAAAACGGACGCATTGGACCGTGACACTATATACTGTTGCATTTCGGCAAATTCTGGATGAATAAATAATTTTACTATTTCATTAGAGATGCACAGCTCTTCACGACAGCCCGCCAAAATAAAAGTTTGGTTTAACTTGAAGAAATTACAGCAGAATGTACGTCTCAATGTAATCATAACAGTAAAATTATTAATATTTTATTTTTTAAAGAATATCATATAATTTTTCCTCATTGTTTTAATTTTAACAGTAAAAAAAAAAAGCCAAAAAATGAAAGGACATTTTCGTTTAATTACGTTTGTTTTATGTCTTAATTTGATTTCCACCATGATAAGAAATTTGTATTAAATCAAAAATCTAGAAAAGTAAAACGGTTAACATAATTGCTGAAAAAACGAAACATTAAATATTATTTAAAAAAAAATTATTATTGTTACAAAAACAAATATCGTTAACAAAAAAAAAAAGTTGTTTAAATGTTATGAATTAATTATGCATGCTTTTTGATTTATTAATTTAATTTAATTGTGCCATTTTTGTTTTAATGGTTTAATAAAAATTTCCAGAAAAATGTAAACACGGAAAAATAGAATTTGGGGGAGAAAAAAAAATTAAGAAATAACATTTAAATTGTATACGTTTAATGATTTCAATTAATTAGACATGCTTTTGATACTGAAATAATGTAATATTTAAAATGGGGAAAAAAACAGAATTTTGGAAAATAATAAAACAGATTTTAAAGGGCCCTATTATTGTCACTGAAAGTCAATGGTGTCCAACTTAGTGTTTTTCAGAATATCATCTTTTGTGTTTCGCTGAAGAAAGTCGTAAAGGTTTGAATTGAGTAAATGATGACAGAACTTGCATTTTTATTTCTTTGTGTGTGAATTACTCCATTAATCTGGCGTGAGCGGCGATCTGTGTGAAATGAGATCTGGTCCGGCGATGATGGTCTCCTCTACGGCAGACGGTTGGTGTCATTGTCCAAATCCTCCATGCAAAGGACAAAAAGTTCTTCACAAGTCAATAGATGGCATGTGGAAGAGAGTATAGTTTCAGCATGGCGCTGATTGAGAGAATATGAGTGTTATGGCTGAAGAATCTGCTCGTCGTTAGATCAACACAAAGAGTAAAACCACATGCTTTCTTTTTGAACTCTTGTGTTTGAATAGCAAGTGACTCGTCCTGCCCAACTTCTTCGCTTTGTAATTTAATACTTGATTATTTCCCATTTTGTTGCCAATTGAGTGAAAATCCTTGTGAATTGACACGATTAGGATTTCAGTGTTTAACTCGTTGTGAAGTTTGAGGAGGGTGTTTGTGTGAAGATTTGAGTCTGTCACCGGCCACAGAGTTTCACTTACTGACTACCTGAAACTGAGAATAAGAGAGATATTTATAACAGCAGAACTCGTGTTGGAAACACAGAGAAATGCAAAGTTTTCATGAATAGGAAAGAAAAATCGTCATCCTGGCAATAGCTATTAGTAGAGCTCTTTTGACATCATTCACTTAATGAATTTGCTTTTAAATAACTTTCTTTTGAACCGTCATTATTGCAGTACTAAGTAAAAAAAAAAAATGTAATGCAAGAAATACACTGTAAAAGTCTGTCTATACGAGCACTAAGATGTAACATGTCAAATTAAAGGCACAATATGTAAGATTTGATTAAAATATCCAAAAACCTCTAGAACAGGGTCGTATATGTTGTGTACTTGCCAAATGTTTCCAAAAATGTTAAAATCCAGATAAATACACAATTTTAACTGTCCGTGACGTCATATTCGCGTTACCCTGGATTTATGGTTTTACTGTTTTTAAAAAAAAAAAATTATTAGACAGGCGAACAACTGTTTAAAGCTTTATCAACAGAATATATATTATATATACAGAATATCATTGTTATACAGCTTAACACAGTTAGTCTTATTGTTTGAATCTTGTTTTCTTGATTTATCACGAGTAACATGTTTGTACCAAGTATTAAGTGTCGAACAGCATAATCAGAAATAGCTTTATTTATGTTAACAGTTATTCAGCATTTTCTCCACCATGCAATGATTTAAAATCAATGACATGCCGTTTAGCAAAACAAGTCATCCGGCTTTTATAACTATGATATTCTGATATTGATCCAGCTTACTTCAGCAAGTAATGCTATAACATTACTTTAATCACACTCAAATATATTTTCCGTATGGTTGTTTCGATCAAATAAAAGTGGTATTTACCGTTATTTCACAAAGAGGACTTAATCAGTCGCTTCTGTTTCTGTTTATTTGTAGTCACGGGACAGTGTGTTTACATCACATTTAGAAAGAACGATCATTTCTGCACATTTTCCACCCGAGATACGACATGAGGAGCTTTAGCACAGTCCCAGTACGGTTGTGTTTTGACTTTTAACGGAGGAAGCTCCTGAAAAAACAGACTTGCTTTATTTTATGACAAATGCCAAACTAAATATGAATATATCAGACAGTCCGGTGTAAAGAGACGAGACATAGTGACAGATAAAATAAACATGATTGTGATAGCCTTTATGATTTCTTCAAGCGGTCGTGTTTACCATGTTTACTATGGTAATGGTTCATGCACAAAGTCTTTTGCGTCGCATATCAATATTTCTGCTTTATACGGTGATCAGAATCCACGTCGGATCACAAACAAGTTATTTCAGACGCTTGCTGCTGTTTGAAAGTGAGATTTGAGCTAAAATGATTTTTAAAGGGGTGGTTGATGATGATTTGACTTTTCTAACTTTAGTTAGTGTGTAATGTTGCTGTTTGAGCATAAACAACATCTGCAAAGTTACAACGCTCAAAGTTCAAAGCAAAGGGAGATATTTGCTTTTACAGAAATCACTTTTTAAGGACTACAACAAATGGCTGGTAGAGACTACACCACATTCCTCCCGGGTTAGTGACATCACCAACCCTAGAATTTACATAAACCCCGCCCCCGGAATACGATTTGTAGATTATCAAGACAGAATATGCTAATCAATGACTAGAAGATAACTACACATAAGCTTCATAAATTCATCAACTAACCATTCAGAAATGTTGTCTACATGTTGTCACTTCTTCTCGAGTCTCTCCATCTTTCTGACTCCGGTTTGAACATAAGACTAAAAGTTTTTAAAATGTTCAGTGCATGTGTGTGTGAGGTAAAGGGACATGAGCTCTTGAAGCTCCGCCCCCTGCGCCGGGAGCAGCAGCTCATTTGCATTTAAAGGGACAGACACAAAAATGGTTTTTGCTCACCCTCAAAAAGTGATAATTTTAACATGCTATATAAAAATATCTGTGGGGTATTTTGAGCTGAAACTTCACACACACACTCTGGAGACATCAGAGACTTATTTTACATCTTGTGAAAAGGGCATTATACACCCCTTTAAAAAGTATTTAATGCTGATGTTAGCTGGTACATGAAATCAGCCGTTGGCCCCGGAAGTGACAGTGAAAACACGGCTATTGTTTTTATATCACTAAAATCATCCCACATGTTATAAATACTCAATATAGCGCCCATCCCTAAACAACAAGACTGATATTATACACTAGTGAGGCGTTTGATATGCAGGCTGAATCAAAATAACCTGTGATAAGCTTATGAGTCACATGTGAGAACTAGTAATAAATCAAGTCGAGAGACTGTCCTGTTGAACACGATGTTTGAGTGTTTGTGTGTCTGGGACCCTTGTAGCCCATGACTCAAGTGTGACTCGCTCAGCGTTTCTCTCCTCATAATTATAGCTCTGGTGTCTTCGTGTGAATGTATCTGGCCTGAGTCACTCCGTTGGCTCACGACTCGCTCACGATCCCCGCAGGCCTGAGACTCTGTCATGTGTGTACCGTGTAATTAGCGTGTGTGTTCGGGCAGGTAGAGCTCAGGACAACACAACACGACTCTCGCTAGCGTGATTCATCTGCTCATAAATGGACAACCTGCTCTTAGCGATGTCAAATATCTACTTTTATTTCATGATAAAAAATGCACTAATTTACTTTTCTAGGGTCAGAGCTCCAGACAAAAATAAAAAATTAAGGAGCCCTGAGGAAATAAATAGGCGCCAAATAAATTTTTTTAAGACCCCCTGAGGTCAATAATTGTATTATTGATCATTATTATTATTGATTAAGATTATTTTATAATCTTTGATCACCAAAATTACACATTTAAAGATTTTTCCTTTTCTTCATGCCTTAAAATATCTTGAATGTAACTCGACACTCTTGCCTCATTTAGTATGCGCGGCTCTATGAACATGCAAATGAGCCCCGCCTCCACTCCCTCACTCAGCTCAGAGATCCACTGGTTGACGATCACACGTTGATCTGATTGGTTACAAGGTAGTTTGTGACGTCAGAAACACCAGCGATTTCAAAGCGTGTTTTTGAGACTGTCTTTGGTTCACTGCAGTTTTAAGGAGAAAATACTCAGCAATGCTGTCGACTTATGAATTTACACATGGTTTGTCTTAAAGCATATTAAAAACACCACATATAAACACAAACAACAATTATGCACCACAAAAGAATACATTTTTTATTTATTTTTTCTCGTGCATTTTCATCCATCTTGTGGATGTCCTGAACTAAGTCGAAACTGAATTGCTTTTCCTACTCGAGAACTACATACACTCCTTTTAAATCATTTAGCAGATGAGTTTCCTTTCTCTAACAGGGTCCATCAGGAGTGTTTTAAAGCATCCCAGCTGGTTGATGAATGTCCAAGAACCTCAAAGCTCAAATATAACACAACATGACACGATTCCCATTCGATGGTCTGTTTTATTCGATAGCGCTGGCCTCCCTGTCAGTGTGAGACGTGTTCAGACGCCCGTCAGGTCGTGTTTCTCACTTGTTTGTGGTGTACATAAAGCGTGGTTGTGATCTGGAAGGTCGCTGGCCCCTGCGGAGGAGGCAGAACGGATCAGCTGTAACCATTAGACGCTCAAACACGTAGCAGACGCTTTTTATTGGGCCTGCAGAGCAAAGTTTTGTTTATTCAGGTGCGGAGGGGAATGTCTCATAACTTCAGCCGTTCGCTATTAATGTAAAGAGATCTTTATGGACGTCTGGAGAGCGAAAGGGGCTTTTTCTGAATGAATTTCTCACTTTTCCTCCCACTAATCAGTTTGTTAATTGGAGTGAATGTTCAGTGCGCTTATGAATATGGATCACCTCTATTTTTGAGGGTTTTTTTCATACTGTGCTGATATGTCATCACCCTCCTGTTGTTTCTCACACAGTATTTCACAGTATTAGCTGTCTTTCATCTCTGTCTCTCTTTCCCACCCGCCACGGATAGCTGAAAATACAAATCTCACTTCCCCTGTACCTGAAACGCTCCACATGATCCAAAACTGACCGTACTTACTGGAACTTTATTAATGCACAGTCTTGGTCTCATTGTTAATGATTCATCAGTTCACGTTATTCTAAAAAAATCCTCATTTTTCATTAAAATATAATAACTTTATAGCTCCTCCAGTGAAATGACTTTCTTTTTGGCTGAAATCTGAACTTGACTGAAGTCCCCTTGCTTACTCTCACCCAGAAGCGAGTGAGCTGCCTATTTATTCATGCATTTATTTATTAATGTGTTTATGTATGACTTTAGTTGAGTATATTTCTGTATTTACGCATTTATTTATTTGTGCATTCATTTTTTAATTTATACATTTATCTATTTATGCATTTAAATGCATTTATTTATGCATTCATCTTTTTTATGCATTTATCTATACATTTATCTATTAATGCATTTAGTTAGGACTTTATTTACAAGTATATTTATACATTTGTTTATTTACTCATGTATTTATGCATTTATCTTTTTTATGCATTTATTTATACATTTTAGGCATTTATTAATGCATGACTGTTTATTTACATGCATTAATTTATGAATTTATGCATTTATTTATGCATTTTTATGCATTTATCTATTTATTTATTTACGCGTTTATTCATGCATTTATCTATTAATGCATTTATTTATTTATAAGTTTTATACATTTGTTTATGTATTTATGCATTTATTTATTTATGCAAATATGCACTTATTTATGCATTCATTTATGCATATTTCAATTTATGCATTTGTTTGAGTTTATTTATGCATTTATTTATTGTTGCATATATTGGTCAGTGTAGGATATATATATGTATATATATATAAATATATATATGTATATATATATATATATATATATATATATATATATATATATATATATATATATATATATATATATATATATATATGTGTATATTTATTTATTTATTTATTTATTTATTTATTTATTTATTTATATGTGTGTAAGCCAATATTGATGATAATCTTCCTATTTTTACATTTTGATTACCTCAACCGTCATCAAGCGTTCACTTAAAGCTAATCTTCAGTAACACAAAAAAAATGTAATAACACGCTTATTTTAATCTTCAGCAGATCTCCTAATAATTACCCATCTTTCATACTTAATAATATAACATTTAAAAAATATATATTTGTAGTATGATATACTATTTACAAAGTTTAGTATTTTTAACTATACTTTTTTGTCCGTGAGCTCATTCTGCGGATGCTGTCTCGTCTGCGATCCTCAGGATGATGATCCACCGGCTTCAGGAAGTCGCGTTATTGTTAAATCGTAATGAACTTTCCGTCCTCATTGTGTGGGAGCAGCTCGTCTGCAGTAAAGCAACGGTAGTGCTTGAATAATTCTTTCCTGTTTTGCTGGTTCTGCTCTGTCAGTGGTGTGTGTACTCGACTGTGTGTGCTGTTGTGTTGTCCCTTGCCATTTTATTGAATTTGCTGACACAAGCCTATGACCCCCCCCCCCCCCACACACACACACACCCGAGGATCGTGGAAATGTCTCTAAAGTCGTAATTCACTCGTCCGCCGTACTTCTGTTCCGCTCCATCGCCGGCTCTGTCGTGATCGCCCCCCCCTTTCCCTCTTTTTAATTAGACAACAAAACAAAAATGCATATTCATAAGCAGAGACCTCATTAATATGCACAATTATGCAAATCAGCACACAATTAAGCTTCTCCTCTCCAGAGATGTTTGCGAGCGTTAAGGCGCAGACGGGGGGGCGGTTTCGGGAAATTTCTGCACCATCAATCTTTAAAAATCTTCCGTTCGGTGTCTCTCCTGCCTTTGTGTGCCTTTTCTCCGAGTTCCAGCGCAAATATTTCGGTGACATTTATGGTTTAAAAACCTTTGAGGTTTTGGTCGACGGCTCACCTCACGCGTCAGATCTCACAGAAGCGGGCAGATATAGAGATGCAACACACAAACACAGTTTCGCCCATCGAGCTTCAGTCAGGTCATCACCTGACCTGATAATGCACCGCTCGTGGGGGAGATCTGACAGTGTGAACCAACGCTGCCGGAACATCTTTCTGCAATCTCTTTGTGAAAGAGGCTTAAGATACTCGTCTTATGGGGTTTTCCAGTAAACCTCAAATCAGCCTACAGGGCTCGTTAAGATCTATTAGTGCACGAGCCATTCAGCCAACCCACTGACTAATTAACTTAACTTAAAATATATACGTTTTGCACACATTTCTAACTGAACACTCTTTACTGTGGCAGGGTTCATTTATCTTTTATACATTTATGCATTTATTTAATGCATTTATGTTTGACTTTATTTGAGTTTATGCATTTATTTGTGCATTCATTTATTTATAAATGTATTTTTAATGCTTTTTTATGCATTTATTTATTAAATGTATCTAATGCATTATGTATTTAGTTATGACTTTAGGTTTATTTATGCATTTATCTAATAATGCATTTACGTATCTAAATACATTTATCTATACATTTGTTTGAGTTTATGCATTTATTTAATGCATTTATGTTTGACTTTATTTGAGTTTGTATTTACGCATTTATTTGTGCATTAATTTATTTATAAATGTATTTTTTAATGCATTTATTTATTAAATGTATCTAATGCATTTATGTATTTAGTTATGACTTTATAGGTTTATTTATGCATTTATGTATCTATTTATGCATTTGTTTATTTGAGTTTATGCATTTATTTATTTATTGTAGCATATATTGGTCAATGGTCAGTGTTGGATATATTAGCAAAGATTGATGATAATCTTTCTCTTTTTACGGTTTAATTACTATATTTCTAACTGAATTTATTTTCTGTGACAGGTTTTCAAAAGTGCTAAATGACTATTTGTCGTTTTTACTGTGCATTTTTTTGATGCATTTATTATATTAATTGCATAAAAAAAATACAGTATCTATAAAACATTTTTGTGTCAGATTTTTGTACAGAAATCAATACTTTTATTCAGCATAGACACAATTAAATTGATCAAAAGCGACATTTATTATGTTACTAAAAATTCAATTTAAAATAAATGCTGTTTTTTTATGTATTTTTATCAAAGAATCCTGAAAAAAAATGCAGCATCAAATCATCATATTAGAGTGATTTGTGAAGGATCATGTGACACTGAAGACTGGAGTAATGATGCTGAAAATTCAGCTTTGATCACAGGAATAAATTACACTTTACTATATATTCACATAGAAAACAGATGATTTACATTAGAATATTTCACAATTTTTACAGTATTTTTGATCAAATAAATGCAGCCTTGGTGAGCAGAAGAGACTTTTCAAAAATCTTACCGACCCCAAACTTATGTTAGTGTAGATAAAACGGTTTATGTCCAATTGATTATTGGCCGTGATGTAAAAGCAATTATTGTTTGTTTGTGTTTCAGGTTTAGATGAAAGAAGCGGCTCAGGCACTTGGGGTTCAGGAGAAGCGAACGGTCCCTCGTTCGGCGCACGGGTACGAACACACACACACACACACACACACGCGCACACACACACACACACGACACTGACTCACACGGTGTTTGTTCATGCTTCGCTTGTACCATTTAGATCTTAATCCCTAAAGCAAACAATCCCGACTGGACTAGTTATCCGGTCCACTTTAAGACGACTCCTATTTAGTTTGAAGGAAACTGGTGTGTATCTTTAGATCGTAAGCTCAGTAAGTGTGTGTGTTTGTGGGTCAGTCGGTCAGTGTGGGAGATTAGCGGACCGTTGCAGGTGATCCTCGTGTTTACCTGTTCGGTCGAGCGCTGATCTCTCACCTGTCAGGCTGCATGAATGTTGGACGCGTCACGTGTGTGTGTGCGTGCGTGTGTGCGTGCGTGTGTGTGTGTGCGTTAGAAAGATGTGTCCGGTTCTGTCCCTGCTCTATTTTGCTCATTAGCTTAGCGCAGACTCTTGTGATTTTTATCAATTCTGTCTTCCATCTATAATGTTAGTTACGGTACCAGCATTTTCATGACCGTCTCTGAACTTAAATATTAAACAGGGTTTTTTCCCTGCCGAACGTGAAAGTGTTTTTATTTAATTTATACGAACGTACATGCGTCCGTCCATCCATCCATCCATCCATCCATCCATCCAATACATTTTAATAATTATTTTTTTATAAATTAAATGTAATTTTTTTTATTTTTTAAATAGTGTGTTTGTGTGTGTGTGTGTATGTATATATGTATATATATATAAAAAATTGCGTACGTGAAAGTCTTATCATTTATATGAAGAACAGCCATTTAAATATTTAAAAGTATTTAATAAAAAATATATATTATATATTTTGTATTTGACCTGACCTTTTTATAGTTATATATAATTAATATTTTAAAATGTAAATAGTAAGTTTTATATATATATATATATATATATATATATATATACATACACACACACACACACACACACACACACACACACACACACACACACACACACACACACACATATATTCATGCATACATACATATATTTAATTTAAATATAATTACATTAAAAATATTACTTATTCCAGTAAATGCTGTGAGTACATAATGTTACATAGTATAAAACTTTCAGTCATATCGATATTTGACGGCATAACCACGTATAAATGTGTATTCTCGATGCGGCTGTTGTATTTGACTGTGTGTTTGTGTGTGTTAGCTGTACGGAGACGGGCCTCACTACCCGGAGCACGACGGCATGTACAACCTGGATATTGACGGTAAGTTAACGCAACACTAAAATCAGAGCAATCACCCGCAAAATTTCACACAATAATTTTAGGGAGTTTAGATTTTTGCAATGATGGATTGACCTTATGGATGAGGTGTTTTTGGAGACTCTTTAGCCCTGTTCCCACTGGATTAGCATTGTCTGCGGACCTCGTGTGATTAGAAATCAGCGAAGCCTGTGATTTTACTCGAATTTACTGGCGTATCTCCCGGATATGATGTCAATAGGCTATTGCTTGGAAATGTCTTGTTATTATAGGTCTAGCTGTATGATATATCATGTTCCTCACCACATGCTGATACACATGTCCTCCATCTCCATCTAATCATTCTTTTTGTTTTCTCGCTTCTGATGATTTTCAGCTTTCTCTTTCTGCAAATTGTATAATTGTATCGTATGGTGTATAGCGATATGACCCAGCACCCACAATACTATCAAAACACTCAAACGCAGCATTTATTCTTCACGAACGATGGATTAAAAAAGCGCACTGGAAACAAAAACAATGGAAAAATGATATACAACCCTGTCAAATCACGGAGATGCCGATTCGCACGGGACTAATATCACAGACAACCTCCGCAATTATTACGAATGACTAGAGGTCACCAGGTAATGCTTATCCCGTGCGAACAGGGCTTTAGTGTGCGTTAGTGACAAACTATACATCAGATCGACCTCGTTTCCCCAGCAGATCAGCCTGTGCAGCCGAAGCGCTCGAGCGCCCGCTGTCCTGAGCAGGTTTAGGTCACGCAGGGATTGTCCTACAGGGGGTTTAATCCACGCGCCGCTCTGGGCTTTAAAGCCGGGTGGGGGTTGCTTTTTTTTAACTAATTACCACTTAGGCATTTATAATGGGACAATTTGTTGTTTGTGCCCAGTGCTAAGCCCATAACCGGCGCACCTCGGCCCGGCGAGGGCACACACGGACAGATGGAGCCGGCAACCCTCAGACCAACACTATCAGTCATGAATAAATCACAAGCACCAACACAACCTTTCAGATCTCATGCATTCATATGTTGTAATGTTAGTTTACTAGTACCACAGCTTCATCACTTTTATATATATATATATATATATATATATATATATATATATATATATATATATATATATACATATACACACAAACACACACACACACATATATATTAGGGCTGGGTAAAAAATATCGATTTCTCGATTTTAATCGATTCTCATTTTTACGAAACTATATCGATTCTTAAATCCCAAGAATCGGATTAGTCATCCTGTTTTCAGTGATGAATGAATGGAACATTGTTGCGCGCATTCCCATTCAATAAATCGCAATAATATTTGTGCTTTGTTATTATTAATATGAAACAAAGTCTCAGATTTCAAATTACGTCCATTTTCTTATGAAATTCAAAAACATAAATACCGTTTTGGCGCTGTGGCGTGAGATCGCTCTGGCTCAGCTCAAGGGAAGCAGCAGCGCGGAGCGCACATGATCTTCTCTTCCGCCTTAATAATATCCGTTACAGCGCGAGATAAACATGAATGAGCATCTGAAAGTGTGTTAAAAGGTAGAGTACAACTTATCGAAGTCCGTATCATGTCACATGGAATCGCTCAATCAGTGTTTCAACCATGGAAAGACGTTAGTAAACAATGTCGTGTAACGTCACATTTACCTCAGAAAAAACATATCCAGTGACCATAAACTCGTTAGTCAGCTAGAAAAATTAGAGGGTAGCATTTTGTTAAATATATGCACCATATTACATATTCATTATAATTTTTAATGTTCTTCAATATTTAATGCATGTTTGAATAAATCTGGAAAGTTTTTTTTATGACAGCCTCCATTTAAATTTGTATATAATTTAATATAACTTTATTATTATAAAAATAAATAAGTGTATTTTAAGTGTTTGTATACAAATCAGTTATTTTTTACCTTCAATATCAGAGTAGGCTAATGAAGCCTATAGGCTACAACTGACTCCCATAGTTTATAATAGTTAAGAGATTTGTTTTCCTTGAGAAAATTTGCAATGTATTGTACCTGATATCCAAAATAATCGATATTGAATCGAATCGAATCGTAATCGAAATCGAATCGAATTGCAAGCTTGTGAATCGAATCGAATTGTGAAATTTGTGTCAATACCCAGCCCTTATATATATATATATATATATATATATATATATATATATATATATATATATATATATATATATATATATATATACATATATATATACAGTGAGGAAAATAAGTATTTGAACACCCTGCTATTTTGCAAGTTCTCCCACTTAGAAATCATGGAGGGGTCTGAAATTGTCATCGTAGGTGCATGTCCACTGTGAGAGACAATCTAAAAAAAAAAAATCCAGAAATCACAATGTATGATTTTTTAACTATTTATTTGTATGATACAGCTGCAAATAAGTATTTGAACACCCGAGAAAATTAATGTTAATATTTGGTACAGTAGCCTTTGTTTGCAATTACAGAGGTCAAACGTTTCCTGTAGTTTTTCACCAGGTTTGCACACACTGCAGGAGGGATTTTGGCCCACTCCTCCACACAGATCTTCTCTAGATCAGTCAGGTTTCTGGGCTGTCGCTGAGAAACACGGAGTTTGAGCTCCCTCCAAAGATTCTCTATTGGGTTTAGGTCTGGAGACTGGCTAGGCCACACCAGAACCTTGATATGCTTCTTACAGAGCCACTCCTTGGTTATCCTGGCTGTGTGCTTCGGGTCATTGTCATGTTGGAAGACCCAGCCTCAACCCATCTTCAATGCTCTAACTGAGGGAAGGAGGTTGTTCCCCAAAATCTCGCAATACATGGCCCCGGTCATCCTCTCCTTAATACAGTGCAGTCGCCCTGCCCCATGTGCAGAAAAACACCCCCAAAGCATGATGCTACCACCCCCATGCTTCACAGTAGGGATGGTGTTCTTGGGATGGTACTCATCATTCTTCTTCCTCCAAACACGTTTAGTGGAATTATGACCAAAAAGTTCTATTTTGGTCTCATCTGACCACATGACTTTCTCCCATGACTCCTCTGGATCATCCAAATGGTCATTGGCAAACTTAAGACGGGCCTTGACATGTGCTGGTTTAAGCAGGGGAACCTTCCGTGCCATGCATGATTTCAAACCATGACGTCTTAGTGTATTACCAACAGTAACCTTGGAAACGGTGGTCCCAGCTCTTTTCAGGTCATTGACCAGCTCCTCCCGTGTAGTTCTGGGCTGATTTCTCACCTTTCTTAGGATCATTGAGACCCCACGAGGTGAGATCTTGCATGGAGCCCCAGTCCGAGGGAGATTGACAGTCATGTTTAGCTTCTTCCATTTTCTAATGATTGCTCCAACAGTGGACCTTTTTTCACCAAGCTGCTTGGCAATTTCCCCGTAGCCCTTTCCAGCCTTGTGGAGGTGTACAATTTTGTCTCTAGTGTCTTTGGACAGCTCTTTGGTCTTGGCCATGTTAGTAGTTGGATTCTTACTGATTGTATGGGGTGGACAGGTGTCTTTATGCAGCTAACGACCTCAAACAGGTGCATCTAATTTAGGATAATAAATGGAGTGGAGGTGGACATTTTAAAGGCAGACTAACAGGTCTTTGAGGGTCAGAATTCTAGCTGATAGACAGGTGTTCAAATACTTATTTGCAGCTGTATCATACAAATAAATAGTTAAAAAATCATATATTGTGATTTCTGGATTTTTTTTTTTAGATTATGTCTCTCACAGTGGACATGCACCTACGATGACAATTTCAGACCCCTCCATGATTTCCAAGTGGGAGAACTTGCAAAATAGCAGGGTGTTCAAATACTTATTTTCCTCACTGTATATACATAAATGTAAATATAATCACATTAATTTTCATTGTGTATGTGTGTGTATATATATACATATATATATATATATATATGTGTGTAATTTAAATTTTATTTATAACATTTAATTATATTACAATTTGGAGTGTGAGTGAACTAAAGGGGGAAGTTTTAATGCCTTAAAAGTACTTTAATTATGTTTAAATATTAACATTAAAAATATTTATAAATAAATAAATGTATATCTCCATTAAAATTAATAAATTTAATTTAGTCATTTATTTATATATATATATATATATATATATATATATATAAAAAAAAAAATATTCCAGTAAATTGTGTGAATGAACTGGAAGTTTTAATGCATTAATATGTTGTAATTAGGGCTGCACGATTTGGGGAAAATGTCAAATTGCGATAATTGAGGTCAATATTGCGATATGCGATATAATAAACAAATAGTTTCATGAGTCAACTTGCTTGGTTCTCAAGGAAAATAAATGCACACACAGATTAGTGATAATCAGCCTAAAGAAAAAAGTTCGTTAGTCAAGAGCAGTGAGTGTTTTTCTCTGTTCCCGGCCTTTGTTCTTTGATTAACTTTAGCGACAGATTTTTTTTATTATTGCATTTTAACAAGAACAAAACATAATTTACATACAAGAGTACATATTACCATACATGTCAGGGGTAAAGAAAAATAATAATAATAAAACAAATAGAAAAATAAAAAAGAATAACTTTAGCGACAGATATAATTAGTGGCTACTGTGTACTGTCCCTTTAAGACCAGCCGCTGTCAGAGACGCGGATCTCACACGCGCCTCATTCTTTCACGAGTCATCACAACTCTTCACGTTCATCATAATACTACTCTTATGTTATGAAGACACTCGACAAAAAGACATTTTGGCATAATTGTGTGTGTTATTGTTCGTTCAAGCTCGAAAGAGAACTGTATTCTGTCATGCTGTTTTGTGCGCACGCACGATATTAGCGCGAGTCTTTCTGTCTGTCACAGTCACAGGCAGCGCGTTCATTTTGTCATAGTGCTACATGTGTGTTGTTCGTTCTACCGCGAAAGAGAACTTGATACTGGCACGCGTCTATCTGTGTGTGTGTGTCAGGAGGACATTCACAGGCAGCTCGTTCTTTTATGTCTTATCGCGCATGAATGGTTTAAAAGCATTTGCATTAATAAGTGTGTTAACAGCGCTAATTTGTTTATTTAATATAAAATCGCAGCATTTTGCGTCATATAATCGCGTAGGCTTGACATCGCGATTGCGATTGCGATACGATTAATCGTGCAGCACTAGTTGTAATGTTAATTATCAGTCATACAGCTCCACTACCGTATTTAATGGCAACATTAAATCAGACTTGATTAGCTTTCATCATTTAATTCTGTGAGTCCTGCCTTTTCTCGTCAAGTGTCCGGTTTCGCTCAGATTTGCGCCAAATTATTGAAGTTAAATGGGTTACTAATGCTTTCTCATGTTGACGTGCTCAATGCATTCCCAGATATTCTTAGATGTTTCATACAGCCAGCACAAAAAAAATATAAACAACAGCAAAAAATAATTTTAGTAATTAGTAATCCAAGTGTAATAATTGATTTTTGTGTGTGTTTTTCCCAGGGAAATCTGAAAGAGGCTACCCTGTTACACAGGTAATGAACACACAAAATCTGCTGTTATGAAGTTGTTGACCAATTTTGGGTTTCATCCTCATAGAGCTCTTCTTTATTTGTAGCCGCAGCTCTTGCCAGGGGATATCAACATCCCAGGGTCCGACGGGCTTTCCTCGCCGGGCATGAAAGTCTCCTCTCAGTTCTACAGTCCTCACCGCCGGAGGCCGGCCGACTCCAACATTGGTGAGATGAGATACAAATATTACTGGGTATTTTTTAATCAACATCATTTAAAAAAAAAAAGTTAAGCGAAAAATATTTTTTTCCGCCCAGCCCCAGATCCGGATCGGTGCATTTCAACCTCATGGCTTTGGGTTTGATAGACATGCTGGCTTGTGATTGGTTGGTTGTTAGCAATATTTGCATAATTCTCTAGTCTTTCACGTAGCCAGACCTTTTCAAAGCTGAACGATGTGGGAAAAACTAACTCGAAGTGATCATAAAGTTAAAACAAAATCTGTTTAAGTTTTCATAGGCAGTTTTTGACCAATTCAGTATGAATATAAAATAATACTATATTAATAATGATTTTTTTTTTCTTTTTTTTTTTTAGTATTAAATATATATTTTAAACAAAATAAGAAATATATTGTAATAATACTAATGTACTGTAAAATAGCTTTTATTCTGACGTGTTGCTGATAAATATATTTATCAGGGATGCACTGATATTAAACTTTTGACCTGATACCGATAAACGATAATTCTTCAAAATCAAAATTTTTATATAATTTTTGTAAGCCTGATTACTAAAAAAGTCTCATGTCCCAATCACACAATTATGATGTTCTCATTATAATTGTATGTAGCCGATATGACGGACTTGTGCTGCACTTTTACTGTATTTTCCTTTTCAAAATCATTACAATCATATTTTAAGCGATTCAAACCCATCATGGTGAACAGCGCATCTGAAGTGTCTCACCTGAAGGAAATAATCATTATTTATCGGCTTTTGATACATCGGCCAAATTTTATTATCGGGCCGATAACGATAACATTAAAAAATAAACGCATATCAGCCGATACTGATATAGTGGCCGATTATCGTGCATCCTTAATATAAATGCGCTGCTGGTTTCAGAGTGAAGCGCGGCACTGTGTGATTTACATGCATGCAGTTCATTTATTTAAAGGGTAACTAAACCCTAAACCAACTTTTTTTAGTTAATGATCTGTAAGAATGGGGCTTTATTAGTGCTGTTCATTGATTCGAGTAACTTTTTTGACATTTGGGTATAAAGTGTTTTAATTCTACAATATATGGTGTAAAAACGTCTGAGTGCTGCCCTCTTCAGGTTGAACGGTGGCGACTGCAGTTGAATTTTCCTATTGGATGTTTGCGGTGGCAGGTTCCAGCTCACCACGCCCTCCCTTGGTACGAGCTAGCGTAGATTTATCTGTATTTAGTACAGTGGGCAGGAGGGTACGTAGGTGTAGTGTTGCTGGTTGCAACAGCACTGTTGGACTGCATAGCTTTCCAGCAGACTTGGAAATTAGGCGCCAGTGTTTGCATGCACTTGGCCTGGAAGACTGTGAGTGTGAAACCTGCATTTTACGCAGGATTGCTTTTCCAACGCAATAGAGGTGGAAATGGGCTTCTCCACACAGCTCGCGCTGAAAAGCGACGCAGTGCCAAACGCTGCTCCTCCTGCATGGACTGTGGTTAGGCTAAAGTTAATCCTCTGGGGTCGAGAAACGCGCCGGCGTATTTTGCTGGATTTTTTTCACATAGCGGCAAAATATGAATATGCCTATGGAGAGCGCGCGCTATTGACATCAACTCGATAAAACTCATCAGATGCATGTACTTTACGTCGTCTCGCGACCCTGTGAGTCACTCTCCATTTTAGAGGTCTCAGGTGCACGCCCCCCCCCTCTATCTCCGCTGGGGTCTGCCCACTTCTCTAGCACTTTTCAGATATTGCCAGTGGGTGGAGTCAGGCTCTGACCAGGGGTTTAGTTACCCTTTAATAAAATCGCAGTATTATTTTGATGCCTTGCTGCCTTACAGGCTCGTATTATATTCAAGTGGCATATTTTGTGTAGGCCTGTCGCGATAGTCAATAAATCAATTAATCGCACGATAAAAAAAAATGAGCTTGATAATTTTTCCGGCCGCGATAATTCCATTTGCATGCTTGTTTGTTTTCCTCGTCTCTCTCTCTCTCTCTACCAAAGAGACTGGATGACCACTCTCGGTTCCTTAGCGTATAGGAGGAGTGAACCCTCTTGTCAGTTGCATGGTCTTTGTGTGGGGAGGCGGCGCCGCGGCGCTTGTCAGTCACATGGTCTTTGTATGGGAAAGCGCCGGCGGGACTGCTTGCGGTGACTGCCGGGAGAGAGAGAAGACGCTAGTTGTGAGTTGGAGGGGAAAAAAAAGAAAAAGATGGAATTGGTTTCAAAGCCAAACGCGACAGCGAGCCCGATCTCATGATCTATACCACGAATGTTATTTCTCGTGCCATTTATACGCCAAAATAGTTTTTGCGTGCATATGATATGCACTTTATGGCGTGTAATACGCACGCACTCCTCACCCCTAATCCTAAACAAGTATTTTCAGTGCGTAGCATACACGCAATAAAGTGCCGACAGTACACAATCACTCGGGCATTTAGTCGACAAAGTAACAGGAGGACAGTGCAAAATGGTGTGATATGGCCTGTTGAGGCTTTTTTTTTATTTGTTTACAAAGGTCTTAACTGGCAGTTTTGCCTGTTATGGAATGTATCACTATTTATGCTTAATGTCTAAAGCCTAATGTTTAATATTTTTTGAAGTGCAATTTTGTTTACATCCATTTTATTTATTAACAGACATTTAATTTGTTAACAGACACTAAGAGTCCATTGCTTTTATTGTTTTTGGTTGTTTTGTTCATTTTTTTTTCCGTTTTCAATGTTTAATATTCTTTAGAAATAAAAGTTTATAGATCGTTGAAAAGGTGTACCTGCATTATTATGCCATTATCATTATATTAGATGAAAATGGTCTCAGAACGACAATATTATAGTTTATCGCAATAATTTCTTGGACAATTTATCGTCCAGCAAAATTTGTTATCGTGACAGGACTAATTTTGTGATATGTGTTCATGGGCACATGCAATGACGACACTGAGTCAGTCATGAAAATGTGTGGTTTTTGAAAATCATGAGGTGTCGTCTTTTGCATCAGCTCATCAGTCATGATCACCTTAATCAGTCTTTAGCATGCATTTGTGATCTGCTAATGTTTTCGTTTCAGATCCACTGCCCAAAAAGATCCGGAAGGTTCCTCACGGATTGCCGACGTCTATTTCTTCGGTGAGTGTCGACGTGGCCTCATTAGTGTCTGAGCCCAGATTATCATGCCACGTGCCATCAATCTGACCCAAAACACACATGCACACACACACACACACATGCACTTTCTGTAGTGCTCATATCACACACACAACATGCACACTGTGAGCCGCCTGTAGTTTCTCCACGGGAGTGTGCAGATGTTCTCTTTCCCTTTATGGTTGCGTTTGTTGTGCATGCAGTCGTGCATTCATGCTTGCATGTGCATGCAGTCACAACACCCCTCCCTCACACACTGCCTTTGCAAATCTCTTGCATGGACAAAGTGCTCATCCACTAATTCCTCCGAGGGCTTGGAGAGTTGACGTGGGCAGCGGTGCATGTTCTGTTTCCTATTTAAAACTGTTCGGTTTTCCTAGTTTCCAATACAGAGCAAAATAAATGCAATTTACCGTATTTTCCAAAAGCTTAGTCATGTTTTTATTCGGGCGTGTAACGATTCCCTCATGAAACAGATCACGATACTGAACTCACGATACTGAACTCACGATACGATATTATTGCGATGCTCCAAGACATATGATAAAACAAAAAAATTACAGTTGATTAAAATGCTAAATTTGATATTGCATTGTGTGTGTAAATGAATATTCTTGGACTTGGTGCTGAAACCCAACGCAGGACAAAAGAGACACCAGAATAACAATATTCATGATTCTGAAGATGAAAACACAGAATTATTTTAGATGAATATTTTTGAACTCTTTCACTGACTAGATATATTTAAAATAATGAAAACCACTTTTTCTGGTAACATCAGACATTTGGCATTATCAGGACACACAAATATGCCCACATTGCATTATTATACATTATATTCAACATTATATATAGTAGTTTAATGTTGTACTGACACTAAAACTCTGAAAACTTGAATTGTTTCACAGTCATTTTGATTTTGCATGAACTTTCCACGACACATAGTTGCATTTTTGTATAACAATATATTGTTTCACTCCTAGTTATCGTCTGAAACATGCTGTGACTTTATTCAGTTCACATTCATTTGTATAATGCTTTTCACAATACAAAACAAGCCAAATGAGAGACTCATACGTGAGCTCAAGTTTAACTGTATAGTGTATTTCCCCTTTTTTTTTTTACTTCTTTTTGTTACTTCTGAATGTAATGTTTTTTGGTTTCTATCAATAATGCAATTTTGACCCAGTGCGACTTATAGTCAGGTACTACTTATTTTCTGGAAAATGCAGTAATTATATAAGATGTACGCACAATAGCTGATATTAAATGAATATTTGACACAATATTTACTCACAAAGTGTTAAAAACCAGCAAATGTAGACTGAATTTCAGACTTTCTTGATGCAAAGTTGTCGTCATTCACACACACCCTCATATGATCGTATGATTTTCTTTCTGTGGAAATCGAGCTTCTCAGCCGCTCTATTTATTTTAATAAAATCATCCCAGTGATCAGGAGCCGTCACAACATTTGCGTTTTCAGTGAGTAATAGTTTGTGTCTGTCGAGCCAAGAGCAACTCTGCAGAATTTCTCGTTTCATGTTCCACGCAAGGAAAAAAGTCATAGTTGTTTAGAAAGATGACAAAATGATGACTTAATTTCCATTTTCATGAGTAAACTCCCTTTAATCGCTCATTTGGTCACAGCTGATAATCTCAAATAGGCAAATTTGGTAACATTTTATTTTACAGTGTCCTTGTTACATGTACTTACCGTAGTAATAACAGTAAATAATGCATAATTACATGCAACTAACCCTCATAATCCAACCCTAACCCTTTAGTAAGTACATGTAGTTGCTTAATATTACTCAGTACTTAAATATATAATTACACTGTAACAATGACACCTTAAAATAAAGTGTAACCCCAAATTTTACTATTGTACGCTTGTTACAAATGAATGTAAGTGGCATATCAGTAGGATTCCTATGGAAGCTTGTTTCCACCACAGAATAAAATATTAAAAAAGTATGCGAGTCTATGTCTCACAATTCTGAGAAAAAAAGTCAGAATCTAAAAGATATGAGAAATAAAACATTAAACACTTTCTTGGAAAAACTAAAATTCGAATGTTTATTGTACTGATGTCACTTGCATATTAATTTACAGCACAGTCTATATCTCACGGTTATTATAGTTACTTAAACTTAAACCATAAAAACAGTTTTGTATTCTAATCACAAATAAGTTCAAGGTCAGAGCAACCAACATTTCTGCACTAAAACATTATTATTTAATGCAGTATTTCTGCAAAACTAGAAATACTTAGACTTATTTTATCATTTTTAAATGATTGTTGTCCTTGATTGGCCCTGAAAAACTTAATTTTAGCATTTGAAACATGCATCTTCTGTAAAGCTGCTTTGAAACGGTCTGTACTTGATGCACTAAAGTAAGACAATCACTGATAAAAATAACAAACATCAGCATTACTAAAATAACTAACATTTTAAAAGAAAATTGAAAACTGATTCACATTATATATAAAACTAGAGCAGCATCTCAAAGAAATTGCACTGGTGTATTTTCCTGTAAGCTCATCAGTTTGTCCGCGTATGCCCCGGTTACTGCACTACTGTTCTTAACACTGCTCTTATTGTCTCTACGGCCCTCAAATAGTCCCTCTATTTTTATTCTCCCTGTCCTCATCTATTTCTCTTTCCTTTCATTTTTCCTCCTCGTTCTCTCCATGCGTCTCCAGCTGTCTGCGGTGTTGGCCGGTCTCCAGGAATGGGCAGATGGCTCTGTAATTGGGAATGCATCTCTTTCTCTCTCTCTCTCTCTCTCTCTCTCTCTCTCTCTCTCTCTCTCTCTCTCTCTCTCTCTCTCTTTCTTTCTTTCTTTCTTTCTTTCTTGTGTGCATGCATCATCTTCGGCATCTTTTCTTCTATTTTGTGCCGTTTATTTATTTTCTTTGGATTTTTACTGTCTCTGACGTCCGATCACTGGAGCGTTGCTTGTGTTTGACCCCTTTGTTGTTTAATTGGCTCGTAATTCGGTCACATGTTCATGATATTAGCACCCTTTGATGTCTAGACAGGCGTGCTTTGTCATTTGTATAGTATCGGTGAAAAACAATGTATACAGTGTTTTTTTTACATGATGCCTTTGTTAACGCCAACTAGGGATTACTAGTTATATCGGTTTAATCAAACCCTGATCAGATGCTTTTCACATCAGACACTTGATTATTATTATTATTATTATTATTATTATTATTTAAAGCGTTGAACATGGAGCGCAACAAAATGCTGGTTTAATCTCTCATTGTGACTCATCTATGAAATCAGTTTTAATTTTTTCCATATTTCGTTCCATCCATTTGAATTTTTCTAGATTACGCCCCCCAAACCCCCCGGTTTAAATTTTTTTGGACTCCCATTTTAATGGTTAAAGTAAATTTTAGTGATCAAAAAGCATATCTAATTAATTGAAATCATGAAACTTGTACAATTTAACAACAATTTATTCAATTTTTTAAATAAATTACTATGAAATGCTTTTTTTTTTTTTTTTTTATACAAAATTGTGTTTTTTGTTTTAAGTTTTCTGGATTCCATTTTAATGGTTTAATACCATTTTAATAATCAATGATTAAAGAATCAATTCTAAAAAAAAAATATTTTTTTTTCCCCCCCAGAAATTCTGTATCATGTATTTAAATTTTTCTGGCAATCAAATGAAGGGATAAAACATTAAGTTAATTTAGCTTTTAATCATACGAAATTAAATAAACTTCACAGACACTAGTCTATAGTGCGATTTTAATTTAAGTGTACTGACCTGCTTTTGATTTATTCATCCAAGATTTGTCAAATTTATCAAAGTTATACTAGGAAGTTATACTATAAGTTATTCAGGAATCAAGGCATAAAATAGGGCCCTACTCATCCTTAATCGAGCCTGAAATTAGCACTTGTCAAGTGGCAAATGTGTGTATATATATATATATATATATATATATATATATATATATATATATATATATATATATATATATAAACATTTATAACTTGGAGAAGAAAAAATATATGTATATGTAATAAACGTATAAATATATAGTAGTGTCATATTTACGGTAACTCTCGTCCATTGGCGTGTTGTTGTAGTCGGTTTGGTCATTTTGTACTTTCCCTGGAGTCAGGATTCGTTCTCTGATCTCCGATGAATGTTTCCTAATTTATTGCACATGCACACATACTGTGGCCTAAAGCAGAACCACATCTTCTGGACGATTCCACATCGCATCCTCGTGACCTAAATCCCAGCTTTCCCTCCTTCTGCTTGGCAGGCCTATCCCGGCTCCACCGGTGACGACTACAACCAGGACGGCGCCGGATACCCCGGATCTAAAGCGGGAAACCTTTATCCAGGCTTTTTTAACATGCAAGGTATGCGAACACACAGGAGATCGAGCGACACTTTAGTTTAGGGTGCAATTCTCACTATAAACTAGTTGTTTATTAGCGTGCAAATTACTAGGATATTGGCTGTTCATTAGTACTTGTAAAGCACATATTAATGCCTTATTCTGCATGAACATATTTAACTCTAATCAAACCCAATACCTAAACTCAACAAAAAGCTTACTAACTGTTAATAAGCCGTAATTAGGAGTTTGAGGCAAAAGTCGTGGATGATAGTGAGAACTGGACCCTAAACTAAAGGCGAGCGAAGACGGTGTTTTTTTGCTGATTTGTTTTTTGTATTTTTTTTGCGATCTTAATATTCTTTTTTTAATTATTAGTTTATTATATTTGGTAATTTTCCAAACAAAACCCATATCTTCCAATTGATTGTTACATTTTATTTTTATTTTTTTTATATTATATTTATTTATTTTTTTTTCAACTTATTTATCGCTAGATTGCTACATGCATTTTTAAATAAACATCATATTTATTATCTTATCTAAATGTAATGGAAAACAATACACCTGGTTAATAATTCACATTTAATTTAATAAATGTATTTAAATAAATTGATTTACATTTATTTACAGTAGGCTTTTCCAATTGTTCATATTTGGCTCAGATTGTGTGTTTCAATTCATGTTAGACTATTTAAATGCATAAATATTAAGGTAGATGTAAAATCTAAGGCAGTGAATATTAAAAATAATCTTTTGTTGTCAAATATTTGACGCCAAACCCGTTTTTCATATGTTCTAATATTTATTTTCTATTCTAGTTTTATTTCTCACAGTATAATGTACACTCTCAGCCCTTCACGTCCATATATTTGATGATTATTTGAATTGATGATTATGAATTTTCCAGTTACTCTTCAAGACGGTTTCATTTGTATTCCACGTTTCTCCATGAATAACGCACGCTGATGAAAGGGTCTTGTTTTCCCAGATGGACTCCCGGAGCACTGGGGTCAGTCCGGTTATCCTCCGGTCATGAGTAACTCGCCGCACATCGGTCAGCCGGCCCCGTTCTCCTCCATAAACCCACAGGTGAGCCTCGAAGATTTACATCTGACTATTTCTAATGTCATCGAACTGAATAATGACTCTTATCTTCTGTAGTTTGAGTTTGCTTCATATCTAATGAACTTTGCATTATTCACACATCAAACTTGAGCTGAATCTGCGTTACAGATCAAATTGAAGAACTTTGCAACATTGATACTGTTATTTTCTTGTTTATTAATGTGAAGCTGCTTTGACACAATCTGTAGTTTATAAAGCACTATATTAATGAGTGACTTGACTATTCATTAGGAATGAGGACAATAAAACATGATCACGATCTGTTCATCAAATTGTTTTGAAAACTTCATTAAATTGAATGTTTACTAAATTAATGTATTGTTGGTACCATACTACAGTGAGGTTTCATTTGTTAACATTAGATAACATGAGCAAGATATTTTCAAAGCATTTATTAATGTTAGATCATGTTAACTAATGCTAACAAATGAAACCTTATTGTAAAGCGTTACCTAATTGTTTATATAATATATTGAGTAGTGCTGTCTAATCGATTAATCACATTTAACATAAAAGTTTGTATATGTATATATATATATGTATGCATGTATGTATATATATGTATGCATGTATGTATATATATGTATATATGTGTATATATATATATATATATATATATATATATATATATATATATATACACAAATATATACATACCGTAAATCCTCTAATATAGGCCGGGGCCTTTATTTTACTCAAGCGCATCGCGGCCCAGGCCTTTATTGGAAGGAGGCCAGAATTAGAGACAGGCCTTTATTTGTATTTGAGCAAAACGGACTACCAGTAGAATGAATAAAAACGAGATTTTGTGTCTATTTTAACCTATAAAATACTAGGTTAATTTATTGAAAACGTACAGTTATTTACCATATAACATTATGGTATGCATACAGAACATTAACAACAAATAAATACAATATAAATAAAAAATTTTGTGAAAAGCAATGATTCATTTTGAAACAGTATTTGTTCCAGCAGTAGTAACGTTAGCTCCACAACAGCACGCATCTGTGCATTCATTGATTTCATTCATTCATTCACACACTAGAAACGCGTGTCTTTTTGCGTGTAACTTACAGACACTATTGCGATTAGAACAAAGCAAATAGAACTGACCTATTTCTCAGCTGGATCCGTTGCTCCTCGAAATAATACTTCCAAGCACTTCTGAGGTAAATTTTCCAGGATTATTATTACTTAGATAGATGTGTGTTATCCAGCTGATTGTGGGCGTTCAGGTTTGCGTGGATCGCCTCAGATTATTTGCGTTTGAATAACGCGCGCTCTCCGTAATTAAGAGATCAAAGTCAACAGAGTATTTTGAAACTCGTTTGCACTTAAGAAAAAAAGCGAGCCTATCGCGCCAGTGCGATTGTCGATCAACAGCGAGACCTGCCAATGTTAGAGACCCGGCCACTAATGGAATACAGGCCACTATTAGAGGATTTACGGTATGTGTGTATGTATATATTTATACACACATATTAAACAAACTTTTATGTTAAATGCAATTAATTGATTTGGAAAAACTAATATTGAGTAAAATGGAGCATTCTGTAACAAAGTGAAAGTTAATTTATTATTAAATAAGCTGAATATAAATTAAATGCAAGTTTCTGTGTGTGTTTCGATCTGTGATCAAGTTTCTAAAACCTGATCTTCGGATCATTCGGTCAAAAATGAGATCCTAAAGATGTTTTTCCCCCTTTCTAATGATCCAGAGACACAGAAAACATGCAGTTAATTGTTATAAATACAAACCATTGTTTTGGGAACTTCGTAAAAATATATATTGACAAAACAAAATTGTTGTTTATATAATATATTGAGTTAAATATAGGAGCGTTCTGGACCCATAAAGTGAGGTTAATTTATTAAATGCATCAATGTCCTGCATATATACATCTGTGATGGAGTTTCTGAAGCTTAGAGATGATGTCATCAGGACCTATTTCCATGTTTTTTCCCCTTTCTGATGAGTCAGAGACCACAGGGAAAAAATGCAGTTAATTACCGCATGTGGAAAAGCAATCGAATGTTTCTAATGTCTGAATGGCTTTTTGGCAGCACCAGATCCGGATGATAAATGGATACAATTTGCCACGTGCTCATGAATAATTTGGTGTCTTGGTTAGTTAGTTAGTTACTTAGTTAGTTAACCTCTATTTAACCAGGCAAGTCACTTAAGATCAAGTTCATATTTTCAACAACAGTCTGGCAGGAGAGTTAAAATCTCCCAATTCAATTTTAGAAACGGTTTCTATTTTTCTGCGACGTCGCGCTGGAACAACAAACACAAAGTGTGGCGATGATAATCTCAGGTGCTGTTTATGTGCTTTATTTAATGTTAAAAGCGTGTCATGTGACTTTGAATATCATTTAGTGCTCCAGCTTTGAGGCTGTAAAAGCAACGATGGATAATTCACCTCAGATCTTGAAATTAAACAAATGGAAACAAGAACGTTCAAACTGTGAACAAACAAGTGTATTCTTTGACAAAGATTGTTTTAGTAACTCAGTAGCCGATTATCAATTATGAATTTGATTATGTAGCTACTTATCCATTTTCTTGCGAGTGCCGTCAAGATTACTCTCTGGTGTCGCGAGACTCCGCCCACACGCTGTTCTGATTGGCTGACTCCGCCCACACGCTGTTCTGATTGGCTGACTCCGCCCACACGCTGTTCTGATTGGCTGACTCCGCCCACACGCTGTTCTGATTGGCTGTGGGTTTTGATTGATTTTGACATGTCTCGCGGTCGCGTCGCTTCTAATGTGGACAGACAAATTATTTGTCGTTGGAATCTTATCGCGTCTGGTTAGGACACAGTGTTAGATAACGTGACACATTTGCCATATGCTAATGACTAATAATTTCGTGTGTGTGTTTGGTGTGCAGAAGCGCCAGCCTTTGCCCCTGTCGCCGCAGAACTACCCTCTCCACGGGAGCGAGGTCAATATTCCCTCCAGCTTTCACTCCACTTCTGCTGGATACAGCGTTCCCAACCACACGCCGCCCATAAACGGGAGCGACAGCATCATGGGTAAGACTCGAGCACAACCAGAGCTTTACTGCGGTGACCTGTAAACATGAGCTTCATTCTCTGTCAATGCAAAAGAAATGGTATAATATGACGACTTGTGTTTCTTTGCTTGGTTTTATTGTATTTATATGATATTTGTATTTTTGTAATTTATTTTTTTTGCCATGAAACAGCCTTAGATGCTGACATGGCATTAAATAAAACTATCTATCTATCTATCTATCTATCTATCTATCTATCTATCTATCTATCTATCTATCTGTCTATCTATCTATCTATCTATCTATCTATCTATCTATCTGTCTCTCTATCTATCTATCTATCTATCTATCTATCTATCTATCTATCTATCTATCTATCTATCTATCTATCTATCTATCTATCTGTCTCTCTATCTATCTATCTATCTATCTATCTATCTATCTGTCTCTCTATCTATCTATCTATCTATCTATCTATCTGTCTGTCTATCTATCTATCTATCTATCTATCTATCTATCTATCTATCTATCTATCTATCTATCTATCTATCTATCTATCTATCTATCTATCTATCTATCTCTCTGTCTATCTATCTCTCTATCTATCTATCTCTCTATCTCTCTATCTCTCTATCTATCTATCTATCTATCTATCTATCTATCTATCTATCTATCTATCTATCTATCTATCTATCTATCTATCTATCTATCTATCTATCTATCTATCTATCTATCTATCTCTGTCAATACAGTAAACAGAAGTGGGAACGCGGGGAGCTCGGGCGCAGAGATCGGAAAAGCTCTTGCTTCGGTGAGTTTGGCATCATTTACAGTTTAATGTGATGATAAACTAGTAGGGGTGTAACAATATATCGTGTCACTATATATCGCAATGCAAAAATGCATCAACATGTATCGTGTATAGTTCACCCAAAATGAAAATTACTGTGTGAGAAAAAATTCAAGTTTTCAGAGTTTTAGTGTCAGTACTACATTAAACTACTATATATAATGTTGAATATAATGTATAATAATGCAATGTGGGAATATTTGTGGGTCCTGATAATGCCAGATGTCTGATGTTACCAGTTAAAAGTGGTTTTCATTATTTTAAATATATCTAGTCAGTGACAGAGTTCAAGCGTATTAGTCTAAAATAATTCTATTTTCATCTTCAGAATCATGAATATTGTTATTCTGGTGTCTCTATTGTCCTGCATTGATTTTCAGCACCAAGTTCAAGACTATTCATTTACACACACAATGTAATATCAAATTCAGCATTTTAATCAACAGTCCATTTTTTGTTAGCATTTTTTATCATGTCTTGGAGTATCGCAATAATATCGTATCTAGGGCTGTAGTCAACCAAAGAAATGCTTAGTCGACCAAAGTCCTGTCCTGCGCAACGATTAGTCGACTAAAAAAAAAAAAAAAAAAATCGTGATGTTTTGCATTTTGATTGAACATTTATTAAACAATTGTCATAGAGCATTTATAAAACAACAACGAAAAAACATCAATAATACATAAACCAATAATAATAATAATAATACAATTCTTTGAAAATTAAGTGATTTTTTTTTAACTGTAAAGTGGAGCTCTGTCCTAGGTCTATAGTGACAGTCACAATCGCGCACCTGACCACACGCTACAAAAATATAACTGCTAAAACTGCCAAATAATGAAAAATCCTAACAAAAGCTCTCGTTTATACATATATTCTTCTTTACTTTCAAAGGCTATGGGTTAACTTTTGTCCAGCCGATCTAGGCATTTTAAAACAAACACACAAAAAACCCAAATAGCCTTAAAAACAATCCTAATAATAATAGGCTGTATAGTAGGAAGGCCTATAGGTTTATTTTCGTTTTGTTACATTATTTAGGCTATTTTCAAACGCGTCAAGTGTACAAATAAAAACAAAAGCATAAGAAAACACGATCTATTGAGTCAGCATAATAAAGCCGGTAAGGCTACTTATGGTGCGTTCACACCGGACGCGAATAGCGCGTCAGGCGCGAGTGATTTCAATGTTAAGTCAATGCAAAGACGCGTGTAAAAAATTCCTGCGGCGCGAATGAGGCGTAGAGCGCGGCGCGGTAGATCTGCAGGCCTAGTCCACCTTTTTTATGTTGTGGGCCAAAAACACTAACATGTCCACATTCTTAGGTAAAAGACAGCTCCTCGACTTGTTAACAATAAATCCTGCTTTGGAAAATATGGGCTCTGCAGGAGTGGAGGTTGCAGGGATGCAGAGCACGCGTTTGGCTGCCCGAGCAAGTCGTGGATATCTCTCCTCTCCTCCACCTTAGCTATCCTCATAGCTTGCACTCCACAGTCTTGTCGTCTTTTTTTGTAAAATGCAGCCAGACAAAAGATTTAGATTTCTTGGACATTTTGTCGACTAAAGCCAAAACAAGTAGCGTTCTAACTGAATGAATACAGCAAAACTACCTATATTCCTTACTGAGCGCGAAGCAGCAGTGCAGCCAGCCACTGGTGCGGTTCACGAGTGTTCTACGTGGTGCGCTAAACTGTGGCTGTTACAAAATTTAAAGTTGCATTTAAAGTTGGGGATAAAACATAGGCTAATTATATTTAGAATACAGTAATATATAACTGCTTATAAAGGAATAAATATCAAGAAGTAAATCAATAAATTTCTTTATTGGTGAAAAAAAAAAAAAAAAAAAAATGCAACTGGTCGACCAATGAGAATGTCAGTCGACCAAGACGGCATCGACCGATTAGTCGGCTAAACGACTAAAGTTGACAGCCCTAATCGTATCGTGAGTTCAGTATCGAATCGTGACATGAGGGAATCGTTACACACCTATAATCTAGTGGTTTATAAATGTTTCTGGAATTGCATTGTTATATGATATTTGAGTGATGTTTTAAAAATAACTCTGTGATAAACACAAAAATCACAGATCTCTTACAGCTCAACCCTTTAATTAATATTCTCTTGTCGTTTTTAGATATATCCCTCTGACAATAACGGCAACAGCTTCTCCTCGACCCCTTCCACCCCCGTGGGCTCTCCTTCAAATGTTGCTGGTGGGTTTCCTGAAGCTTTTTCCTTGTGTAAATGGCTCTGTGGTGCCATCTGCTGTGCGACGCTATCAGCGGCGTTTCAGCCGGGCTGCACTGGGCTTTATTGACTTCTGTGTTTGTGTCTTTAGCCTCTGCGTCTCAGTGGCCCAAAGGTTCTTCTCAGCCTGCTCCATCGCCTGGATTTGAGACAGGACTGCAGGCACCGGTATGTTCAACTGTGTCACCAATTATCAAAACCGTTGCATTGCTTTAAATATATGACTTTGCAGTCCTTGTGAGCACACAAGTTAATTTTACACTAGAGATTTTGCTGTGTTGCACAGGATATATGCATGCGTATGTGTATGCGAGCCTGTGTGTATCAGTGTATGCATGCGTGTGTGTATCAGTGCATGCGTGCGTGTATCAGTGTATGCATGCATGCATGCGTGTGTATTATTGTATGCACGCTTGTGTATATCAGTGTATGCACACGTGTATATCTGTGTATGCACGCTTGTGTATATCAGTATGCACTCATGTGTATATCTGTGTATGCGAGCCTGTGTGTATCAGTGTATGCATGCGTGTGTGTATCTGTGTATGCACACATGTGTATATCTGTGTATGCACGCGTGGGTATATCTGTGTATGCACGCGTGTGTGTATCTGTGTATGCACGTGTGTGTGTATCTGTGTATGCATGCTTGTGTATATCAGTGTATGCATGCATGTGTATATTTTTGTATGCATGTATCTGGGTATGCATGCATGCATGCATGTGTGTATCTGTGTATGCATGCATGCATGTATGTGTGTATCTGTGCCTGTATATAAATAAATAACATTTTCATTGACGATCACAGTTGCATACTGTCTTGTGCATTTGATAAACTTTGCCTCTGTGGTGCTTTGAGTAATTTGTTGTCTTTGCAGAGTAAGATGGATGACCGTCTGGGTGAAGCGCTTCATGTGTTGAGGAACCATGCTGTCGGCTCAGACATGCACAGTTTACTGAGCGCAGCCGTCTCTGGACTTCCGGCTGGTGCCGCGGCCCTGGGCTCCCTCAGTCAGGCCTTCGGGCTCGTCAGCCGTCTCCCGGGCCTGGTGAGAGTTCACCTATTACCCTGGCTCTGTCTCAAACCTTAGCGAGATCCGTGACATTTTATTTTCCCCCCAAATTCTGTTTCATTAAGATTCCATTTTAATGGTTAAAATAAATTTTACAAATCAAAAATCATGTGTAATTAATTGAAATCATGAAACTTCTATAATTTAACAACAATTTATTCAGTGTTAAACAGAAATAACAGTATTAGGGCTCTATGTAATCCGTTCACCCCCAACAAAAATGTTTTTCTTTCTGTATTCCGTTAAATTTTAAGATTCAGCAAAGACTGTTTGATTAATTGAATTCATAAAGCTTTAAGAATTTAATACTTTTAATTTTTGTTTTTACAAATAATAGTACCATATGAAATGTTGAAATTTTTTCTGTGTTTTATATGATTTAATATGAATTTATTATTAAAAACTGGTAATCAAAATAATGCATAACTTTAACAATTTAAGTAATCTTGTTTTTTGGCAAGCAAACCACTACACAACAGCACTACTGTTCAAATGAATGAAAAATGGTCTGATATTCCTTAAATAATGTTTTAATAAACTATTATTGTTATAATTACTTTGAGAAGTGCATTCTGCTATACAATAGTTATATATTTCTTAAACCAAGTTAAACCAGACTTTTATTTTGACAGGTTGTAGTGAAAACCTTTGAGTTTCTGTGTGCATCTGACGATAATTTTCTAAAATGAAATATTGAAATGCTGACTCTCAGATGAAGTTGATGTCCTGATATAGTGATATGGCAGATGCTCACTATCAGTGTGTGTATGAACCCATCTCCTGCTCTTTTCTCTAGATGCAAAGTCTCAGTGACGACGCGGCAGGTTTACCACTGCAAGGACACCATCAGGCTCCGCCCACTTCTCAGTCCGACGTCTTTACCAGTCAGTGCATCTCTATGAATCAAAATGCTCAGTTTGTTACATTGGATTGATTTATATTCATAAATGATGTGCTTTGCATTTTAATGGACAAGCATGCAGCAAGATTTTTTTTGTAGCATTCATGCTTTTCAGATGCAACTCATAAAGCTTTCCTGTGGCTCAAAAATAGTTTTTGCAATGCAATGGGTTCGATCCCCAGGGAATGCATGAACCGATAAAAAATAAAATGTAAAGTTGCTTTGGATAAAAGTGGCTACACAGATACACACATGCATGCATACATACCCAGATACATGCATACAAAAATATACACATGCATGCATACACTGATATACACAAGCATGCATACACAGATACACACACACACATGCATACACAGATACACACACGCGTGCATACAGATATACAGGTGCATAAATGTAAATTAGTGATGCATTGAAATTTCAGCAACCAGAAATATTTAAAAAGGCCAAAATGGTTTCACATTTACTCCAAAAAGCCATTCAGTTACCATAGACCAGTTAGTCTACTAGAGAAATATAACCTTAGAGAGGAGCATTTAAAAAATATATGCACTATATTACCTAATCATTATATTTTTACTTAACCTGTTGTGATGTCTTTATTGTTTATTTTAAATGAAAACAGTGCTGTTATTTAACAATGAATTCTAGTAGAAACGTAATTATATTATTGATTTAAATTGCATGCAAGGCAGTTTTATAAGTGTGTATACAACTCAGTGTTTTTATTATTAAATTTGATTAACTAATTGATTGTTAAATAAAGTTTATTTCTGGTTTCGGAACTTTAATTTAGTTTTCAGTATAAAAATTATTTTGGTGCATCACTAATGTAAATGTAAAACAATGTGGCAAAAACACAAGATTTACAAAAAGAAAGATAGACTTGAAGTCTCGTCCTAATCTCAGAGCAATTTATGTTTTGAAAGCAACACAGTAACTCTTCATTTTTGTCTTATTTATGGAAGTAAAATAATGACATGTTTTTGAAGCAAAAAAACGTGTTGAATTGCACTAATCGGAAAAAATATGCATTGCATTGAAATGTTTTGAATTTAAATATTCACAGCTTAAATATTCAACCATGTTGAATTTCAGCCCATACAAATGCAAGCCCTAAAAATACAATGCATTAAAATGCACGCACGGTTATTGCAATGCCTATTTAATTTTTTTCAATTAGTGCAATTCAACAAGCTTTTTTGTTTCAAAAACATTTGTCATTATTTTACTTCCCTATAAATCTCAGTCAGTGAGTCTAAATTTACCATCCAAAAACTTAAACTCATCCCCTTTACAGGATGTTTTCACAGTGCTGCTGTCACCGTGTGCTTTTCTCCTGCTAATACCTTCTCGTGTGTGTGTGTGTGTGTGTGTGTGTGTGTGTGTGTGTGTGTGTGTGTGTGTGTGTGTGTGTGTGTGTGTGTGTGTGTGTGTGTGTGTGTGTGTGTGTGTGTGTGTGTGTGTGTGTGTGTGTGTGTGTGTGTGTGTGTGTGTGTGTCAGGTCTTTCTCTGCCTCGCTCCTCTCACTCCTCCAACTCGGATATAAAGCGGGAAGATAGGGAAGATGACGAGAACCTGTCTATTGGAGATCGATCAGACGACGAGAAGAAAGACGGGAAAAGCTGTACGAGATCGAGGTACCTGTGCACCTCCAGTTAAACACAAGGGAATATAAATACACACTACCTGTCAAATATTTGGAATAATTATGATTTTTACATGTTTTTCGAAGAGTCTCTTCTGCGTACCAATGCTGCATTTATCTGATCAAAAATACTGTAAAATTGTGAAATATTATTATAATTTAAATCATCTGTTTTCTATGTGAATATATAGTAAAGTGTAATTTATTCCTGTGATCAAAGCTGAATTTTCAGCATCATTACTCCAGTCTTCAGAGTCACATGATCTTTCAGAAATCACTCTAATATGATGATTTGATGCTCAAGAAACATTTATGATTATTATCAGTGGTGAAAACAGCTTCATATTTTTGTGGAAACTGTGATACAGGATTCTTTGATGAATAGAAAGTTCAAAAGAACAATCCTTTTTTTTTTTTTTTCAATTGAATGCGTCCTTGCTGAATAAAAGCATTCATTTATTTTCTTTATACCTTATTTTCTTTTATTTATTAATCTTTAGTACCCCAAACTTTTGAATAGTAGTTTATCACGATCTCCCCAAAAACATGAAGCAGTTTTCAACATTGAGAATAATCATAAATGTTTCTCGAGCGTCAAATCATCATATTAGAGTGATTTCTGAAGGATCATGTGACACTGAAGACTGGAGTAATGATGCTGAAAATACAGCTTTGATCACAGGAATAAATTACACTTTACTGTATATTCACATAGAAAACAGATGATTTACATTAGAATAATATTTCACAATTTTTACTGTATTTTTATTATCCAATAAAAGCAGCCCTGGTGAGCAGAAGAGCCTTTCAAAAACATGTAAAAGTCATAATTATTCAGTAGTTTATTCTGAATAATACTCGATTTACTTGCCACTCCCACTTCCAGCAGCCTCTGATTGGTCCATTTTTAAAACACTGATGCAAGGTAATAGGTGATTTGTTTCCCTTTGTTCCCCATGAAGTAAAGAAGACGAGGAATGAATTACACTTTACAATATATTCACATAGAAAAGTTTTTTTATTTTTTATTTTTACTGTGTTTTTGATCAAATAAATGCAACCTTGGTGAGAGCCTTTCAAAAACATGTAAAAATAATTGCTCTAAACTTTTGACCGGCAGTTAAACATTACACTTGCATACTCAATCCCACTTCCAGCAGCTTCTGATTGGTCCATTTGTAAAGCACTGACGCAAGGTAACGCTGAGAACACGACTCGCTGCCTTGATTGTTTTACCTGTGACCCCTTCTCACCCCTTTGTTCCTCTGACCCATGAAGTCAAGAAGACGAGGATGACGAGGACTTGCCGGTGGAGGTGAAGGCGGAGCGGGAGAAAGAGCGGCGCGTGGCCAATAACGCCCGTGAGCGTTTGCGCGTGCGCGACATCAACGAGGCCTTCAAAGAGCTGGGCCGCATGTGCCAGCTGCACCTGAGCAATGAGAAACCTCAGACCAAACTGCTCATCCTTCACCAGGCCGTAAACGTTATTCTCAACCTGGAGCAGCAAGTGCGAGGTCAGTGTGAGCGACTGACCTCTGACCTCCGATCAGTGAGAACCAGCAGAGCCGCGGAGATCTTGTCTGTGGTCCGAACGCCTGATTGGGTCGCGAGGGGAGGACGACGGAGTTGTTGCATGAGGGATTTAAATGCATGATGTTTTGGGGGCAAAAAGGCAAGACACTACAGGCTAAAAGCGTTTTTCGTGCAACTTTTCATAACAAAATACTTCATTTTATCTATATAGCACTTTATTTGCGTCTGTAGATTTCAATTACAATCCATTTCTTTATGGGCGGCGAGTTTGAGGCAGAAATCTCCTTACACTCACTAAACATTTTATAGTATTTTTTTTTTCCTAAATTCAGTTTTATTTTTCCAGCAAAAGCGTTTTTCGTGCATTGTTCGATTTTGGGCTAATTTGGCTTTTCATAACGTGTCGTTTCAGACTCGTGGAAAGAAGCCTTCCAAAATACATTTTTTATTATTTTTGAGCTGTTTGGCTTTTCATTACGTGTAAATAATACATTATTTTATTGCACTTTATCTATTTGTGACTGTAGATTTCAATTGCAATCCTTATTTTTATTTACCATTTTATTTTTTCACAAATTCCGTTTTTTTTTTTTTCGTCTTAATTTTTTGAAAAAACAAAAAACTTGGCTAATTGATTGAAATCATGAAACTTATTCAATTTAACTACAATTAATTAAAAGTCGAACAACAATTACATGTTTAGGGCCCTATGAAATATGTTTCATTTGTTTTTTTTTCTCAAATTCTGTTAAGTTTTCTGGACTCTTAACAACATTTTAACGGTTTAACTAATTTATAATAATCAAAAAGCATGTCTAATTAATTGAATTCATAAATATTCAAAAATTCTTTAATACTTTTAAACTTTTTTTAATTTCTATGAATTTTTTCATAAATTCGGTTGTGTATTTTAATTTTTCTGGCAATCAAATGAAGGCATAAAACATTAATTTAAATCTTTTAATCATACGAGATTAAACACGTTTTTTTAGAATTAAAACATGGAAGAAAAATGTATTATTTTTAAAAATATTTAATAATATTTTCTTATTATTATGATTCCTAATAGTGTTAGTATTATTATTGCATTGAGACGTAGATAAATTCTACTGTACAACACTGATATATTTCTGTCACAATTTCTTCAAGTTAAACCAAGCTTTTATTTTGACGGGTTGCCGTGAAGACCTTTGAGTTCCTGTGTTTGATATGACGATATCATAGGGCCCGATTAGATAATGCATCATTTGCATATTTAAACGAGTTGTAAAAAAAAATGTTTGCAATAATTAATGCAAAGTATAGTGATATCTATTCGGTTTTTTTTGTTTTTTTCCACCTGTGGTGTCTTGCCTGAAAAATACGCCCTAGAAACAGCCAACCAAGTTGCATTAAACCCCAGAACATGTTCTTTTAATAATGATCATGCACCAGATTAATCTCGGTCGTGATTCCCCCCCCCCCGGCCCACACAGGCGTCTGTTTAGGGTGATTGTGGGACTGTCTGCACTTTCTGCATGCGATTCTGTCATCTGTCATTTCATCCCTTCCCATTTTCTGTCTGCTTGCAAGATTCATGCAACTAACAAACTAAGATTGAAGCTAGTCGCAGTAGTTCAGCCCAAAATGTAAATTTCCTCTTTTACTCAACCTAAGCAAAGGACTGTCAAGCCCAAAAAAGCATAGTGAAAGTATAACCCATATATCTTGAACACTATATTTCTAGTCTTCTGAAGTCGAATGATAGTATTTGTATGAGAAACGGACCTGAATTTAAGTCTGTTCTTCTTCTGTCGTTCTGGTGCATCAGTCATGCATTCACATTTACTACAACACTAAAAACAAAAACATTTGTGATGTCAAACTTGGCTGTATTTTAGTATTTTTTTATGTTTATAAATAATATAAAAAATGTAATATTCTAAATATAATTTAATGATTTTAAACGATAAAAATGTAAAAATTCTAATTATTTTTGTAGTAATATTATATATATATATAATTTTTTGTTCTTATATGAATATAATATAAAAAATGTTAATATTGTAAATATAAATTGTTTAATTTTAAGTGAAAGAAATTAAATGTAAAAATTCTAATAAAATTATATATATTTATTTATTTATTTATATAATTTTTTTTTTTTTTTTTTTTAATTTATTTATTTATATTTATTTATTTATATATATCTATATATTTATTTTTATATATATATAATATATAAATCTTTTTTTTCTTATGCGTATATTACATTTTTATATTTTTTAAATATAAATTTAATATTTTACATGGATTTTTTATTCAATTCATAATAAAATAATTGTGTATTTAATATAAAATTATTTATATATATATATATATATATATATATATATATATATATATATATTTTTTTTTTTTATTTATATATATATATATATTTATTTATTTATTTATATTATTAATAATAATAATAATTTTTATTTCTAATATGCATATAATTTTATATACATGTATAATTTAATAATTTTAAAAATTAGTTTAGTAATTTCATGCGCATTTGTCATTTTATTAGTTTTTTTAATATTAGATTTAATTTATTTTTATCTCAGTTTTTAGTTTTAGTTCAGTTTTAGGTATTTATGTCCGGATCGTTATTCTAGCGCTTCAACTTATTTCAGTTAGTTGCTAATGCAACATTTCATTTTCTTAGTTTGTTGTTCATCTACTCTTATTTTATTTTATTTCAATTAACAAAAATGTTTTAATAGTTTTAGTTAAACTACTGGTGCAAACATGTATATGACATAAGTATAAACAATCAAGATTTTTTTCAGTGATCATCTCAAGACAAAAATATTTCAGTCTGTTAAAGTGATCACATGACCTCAGAAGACATGAAATATAGTGCACTTCTTGTCTGGACTCTTATTATGACTCTCTTATAGTGCTGCTTTTGTCATTTTTGATGTTTTAGTTGAAAAGAGGCGTCAGTAACCTGATAAATCTCTCGTTTTGTTTTCCAGAAAAGAAACACGCGAGACATGAGGGTTGAGTAAATGATGGGGTTTTGATTATTCCTTTAATAATGCATAATGCATGCAACCAATCCTTTTAAAACCTGTCTTCACACATCTTAGTTTCCTTTCTTTTTACTGTTGCATGTCCGTCTCCCTTCGATCTGCTATGAAAGGCTTCTTCCGCAGGCATTAACCTCGCAGATTAGAGGATTCGACGTTCATTTGTGTTTCCCTTCTAGTCGCTTTCGGATTGCAACGATCTGATTAATGCTTGCATGTCATGTTTAACCCTCTGTTTGCCAGGTTGTTTTTCTTTTTACCCATCTCTCCATCTGTTCTTCAGCCCTTTTTTCTTTGCAGGTTTTTTTAAGTCTCATGCTGCATAAATGCATCTCACCAGCGGGATGCGTTTACGATGAGACAGTCGCATTCACCTCATCTTGTCTTCTGTCTGGCTCTCTCAGTGGCAGTGTGTGTTTCTGTTCGGTTCTGGGCAGACGGTGCATCTCTCTCATCTTGCTGTCCTCTCGTCTGTCACTTGCGCTCTTTCGCTCTGTGGCAGTTCCCACAGGCCTCCTGAAACCCACTGACACTCGCTACGTTTACATGCACACAAATAACCCGTCGGTAGTCATATCGACGGCTCAAAAAAGCCTTCATGTAAACGCCTCAATCGATCCAATTGAGCTCAATCCAAATGTGATTTCGATCGGATTGAAAGGGGCGGTTTATTCCTTTTCTAATCCGATTGAGAGAACATGAAAACACTTGATCGGATTGAAAACCGAAACTGAAAGGGCTGCGCATGTGCGATGGCGTAATGACGCGCAGTTCTTTACGTTGAATAAATGAGTTTCCCGTCATTATAAAATTCGGATTCTCATCCACAGACAGTTTTGGGCATTTTTACTGCGTGATCAATATAACACAACTGTTTATATGCTCATTTACTCCAAATTATGACCAGAAATGGATAAATATTAAGTCTGCTGATTAAAATGAATGCATAACCAATGTATAAGAATGGTTAATATGCACAAACAGCGGGAAACTGTGTATTCGTGCATGTAAAAAAATCAATTGCTATTTAAAGCTTGTGACATATAAACGCGCACATCAACCTGATCACATGTTTAGCGTTCATGTTGTTGTTGTTGTTATTATTATTATTATTATTATTATTATTATAATAACCTTTATTTTACCAGGAAAGTTAGCACATTGAGATTAAAAATCTCTTTTGTAAGAGCGTCCTCGACAAGATTATCAGCAACTCAACTCGTGTGGGTTTAACAAATAACATTCATCCATACATGTATAGAAACGCACAGGCAAAATTTAAAAATAAAATAAGTAAATCAATACATAAGTCAGGCAAAGCATCTACAAAAATAGATGTTTCTGTCTCCAAGTCTTTCAAACTCACAAGTCTTTAAAAATGTCCAATGAAACCTGAGTTTCAACTTATTTTGTAAGGTTATTCCAGGCCTTTTTTTTCCCAGTTCAATAAAAAAACTGACAGTAAGAGAAAATGTAAACACTATATTCAGATTACATTCAGATTCATCAATCGTAATGAATTCAGTCCGACTGAAGCTGAAGTTGTGCATGTAAACGCAGCCGCTGTGATCCGCCCGTCGGCGTCTTGTTTTGCGTGTCGATTCCCGATGAACGCGAGATGCTCAGGATCAGTCCCGCTCTCCTCTCCTCTCCTCCGCTGGATCTCCTCGTCATCCCTCGTTTAACTGGCTTCGGTTTTGATCAGGCTCCTCCTGTTCGTCTCAGCATTGCTCTGAGATAAAGCAGAATGCTGGTTTTGTTCAACAGGATTTGTTTTGCGTAATGACACTAGGGTTCTGCAGGGAATATTTAGAACATTTTAACGCTGTGGAAAAGTGTATATATATTACTGTATAATGTTAATAATAATTACTATTAATGTTATTAATTAATATTATTTTATAACATGTATATTATAATATTAATATTATATATAAACATTATAATTGATGTTTATAATATTAATTTTATAACATTTTTTATATACAATATACAATTATCTGAAATATAATTTATTGATTTTAAAAAATAAACAAATTCAAATATAAAAATTCAAATTATAATACAAATATAATCTAATTTTTTTTTCTTATATGCATATGATATATAAATATTATTGATCATTTAATCATTTTAATAAAAAAATTAATCTTAAAATTAAATTTTAATCATTTTAATAAAATTTAAAAACTCTAAAATTATACATATATATATTATCTTTTTTTTTTTTTTTTAGATGCATATAATACTCTATAAAATGTAAATATTGTTCTAGATATCAAGTATAATTTAATAATATTAAATAATAAAAAAAGTAAATAAAAATGATATACTTCATCCAGAGAGTTTGGAAACCATGCACAGCAAATCTACAGTAATGAACAGGTTCTTCAGTCGTTGCAACTTAATGAAGCCAACACAGTTCATGAATGTGTAGGATGGATTTAATGAGAGTCTAAATGAGTTAACGAGGTGTCTAACGAGCGCCTGGTTGCCCCCGGCAGCAGCGTGTCGGAGGAGTGTCTGACGGCGGAGGAGAAGGAGCAGCGCGAGCGCGAGCGACGCATGGCCAATAACGCTCGCGAGCGCGTGCGCGTGCGGGACATTAACGAGGCCTTCAGGGAGCTGGGCCGCATGTGTCAGACACACCTGAAGAGCGACAAGGCTCAGACTAAACTCATCATCCTCCAGCAGGCCGTGCAGGTGATCCTGGGCCTGGAGAGGCAGGTGCGAGGTAGGACACCATACCTGGACAAACCGTCCGGCTACAGTTGTCAAAAGTACCGATTTCGGTACTGAAGTTTTAAAAATGTGACGCTTTGAGCGGAATCGTAAACTTGATCGTAAATCGTAAACTTTCGGCAATCCATTAATACTAACACTTTCTCTTCTATTCTATATTTATTCATAAAATAAAATAAAAAAAGTACTTGTACTGCGTTAGATTTATATTTTAAATTGAATTCATTAAAATTATTAAATTATCATTTATATTTATATATTATATGCACATATAAAATAAGTTAATAAGTTAATATATATGATTTTTTTTAAATTAGAATTTGTATCATTTTTTATTTTAAATAAATAAATATTTAAAATAATATTTTTTTATTAATATAATATATGCATTTAAAAATTATATATAATTTTATTATAATGTAATTAGATTTTTTATATTTTAATTTGTTTATTTAAAATAGTTAAATTATATTTAGAATATTAAATTGTATATTATATATACAAAATAAAAATTAGATAAAATATTATTAAAATATGATCCTATTGTTAGTTTAACTGCTTCTATTGGTGTTTTAAGTCGCTTTGGATAAAAGCGTTTGGTAAATGAATAAATGTAAATGTAAACTCCTCTGATTGGCCACTGTGTTCACGCGCTCATCGGATATGTGACCCTGGATCACAAAACCAGTTAACAAGTTGCACTGGTTTATTTGTGGCAATAGCCAACAATACATTATCAATCAAAATTCGGGTCAAAGTTATCGATTTTTCTTTTATGCCAAAAATCATTTGGATATTAAGTAAAGATCATGTTCCATGAAGATATTTAGTTAATTTTTCTACAGTAAATATTTAAAACATTTATTTTTGTGAGTTCACAAAAATCGCAAACATAAATGGACAACATTTAAAGGCTATTTTCTCAATGTTTAGATTTTTTTGCACCCTCAGATTCCAGATCTACAAACCAATGGAAAACCAATGTTAGGATTCCACCCTAACAAACCATAGTAAAGTACCAAGTCGGTACTGAAATTTAAAAAATGTGACGCTTTGAGCGCTGTCGAGCGGAATCGTCAACGCCTCTGATTGGCCGTTGTGTTCATGAACTCATCAGATATGTCTCTGATTGCATGGGAATGTAATGTGCTGTAGTGTCATGATGCATGCAAAAAAGAAACATAAGCAAGTATCAAAAGCAAATAAATAATCAAATCAAATAGACCACCCGTATCTGCCATCCGTCTTGCTGCTTTTAAAGGTGAAAAGGGAAGTTGGCAACCGGTGTCACCGATGTAATCATGCGGGAGGGCAGAGTAATCAGACCAATGCTGAGGAAAACTCCATTAAAGAGACAGGTCTTCACAGCTAAAGTGATCAGGGCTTCAAAAACAACTCTTCAGCATCATTGATTTATATTTATGAGTTTAAGAATTCATAAGTGTATGAATGCATGAGTTTATAAGTGTATGAGTTTAGAGTTTAGAATGGTAGTTTAATTGAATCTAATGGGCTTATGGCAGTTTAAATTTGAATTTTGACAGTTGGAGGTTGACCAGTCCTTGCTCATTTGAACATTCCGCAGTGAAAGTCAATGGGATTTTTTTCCGAGTTTTAGTGGTCATTTTTAGGAAAACCGTAAGTCCGATCAGTTAGAAAAGATATAGCAACTAACTTCAGAACAGTCTGAAGGTCTAGTCTGAGTTTGGAGGTTGTAGAGTTAAAGCTCCAGGAGGAGTAGCAGTAACAGCGTTACACTTCTGTGTGTTAATCATTGTAGCCAAACACAGACATATCCGATGAGCTCATGAACACAATGGCCAATCAGAGGAGTTTATGATTCCACTCAACAGCGCTCAAAGCATCACATTTTTTCAATTTCAGTACCGACTTGGTGCCGAAGTCGGTACTTTGACAACACTACGTCCTGCCAAGAATCACGAGACACCACTGCTACTGAGAGCTCTCTCCTCGCTTACACTAACCTCTCTGTTTGTGTGTGTGTGTGCTTAACATCTCACTGTTGTACACCCTCTGCTTCGTGATGTACACAAGTAGGATGACGACATTTGCTTTCAAAGATAAGCACTGGACTGATTGATTATGATTGGAACGACAAAAGATGTTGGAGTGAATCTCACAAAAACAAGTCATATTTCACCCAAGAAGAAAATATTTGTTTGTTAAAATCAAGCCGCATTTTGACAGTTACAATTTGTTGCTTGTTGCAATTTTATATAGATTATATGATAAATTCATTGTATTTATTGTGGAAAATTAAGACTTCTTATGACCATTACAATTTGTTGCATTGTGAAATTTGATGACAATAAAATATATATATAGATATCTCTCATATGCATATAGTATGTACATTTTATATTATTTTAAATATAAAAGATTTAATCATTTTAAATAAAATAATGAAATGTAAAAATTCTAATTATAATAAAATTACACACATATATATATATATATATATATATATATATATATATATATATATATATATATATATATATATATATATATATATATATATAGTATTTATATTTTTATTAATTGAAAAATTGAAACAATTTTCCTGATAACTTTTACTTTATATTTATGTATTTTTTAAATACATAAAAAAAATACTTACCATAACCAATATATATATATATAGCATAGTATAAAAAGTCACATTGCAGTAATAAAAATGAATTATGAAACAGACGTGGTTTTTTTTCTAGCATCATGTCGTACTTGTCTAAATCACATTGTGTTTCTTGCTCTTCCGTCAGTTCAGAAGTGACTCTTAAAGCTCCTTCACTGCTGTTTGACTGTGAGCCACTTCATTTCACTGTAATCTGACAGTAAACGCCCACTTTAATATCTGACATGAATCCCTGTGTCCTTCAGAGCGTAATCTGAACCCGAAGGCGGCATGTCTGAAGAGGAGAGAGGAGGAGAAGGTCACAGGAGACCCTCAGATGTTGTCTGGTCTGGGTGGAGACGGACACGGACACATGTAACATTCAGGTGTGTGACTGACTGGTAGATAGTACTTTCATTGATTATATTCATGCATTTGGCAGATGCATTTATTATGGGTGTAACGATTCCCTCATGTCACAATTTGATACAGATCACGATACTGAACTCACGATACGATATTATTGCGATACTCCAAGACATATGGTAAAATGTTAACAAAAATATACTGTTGATTAAAATGCAAAATTTGGCATTATTATTAGATGCGTTTATACAAAGCGACTTGCATGACATTAAAGGTATAAATGTGATTATTCATGTGGGAATCTAACTTTTTTTCTGTTTTAATTTTTCTGGATTTCACTTTAATAAATTACATTTTAGTCATCAAAAAACCTGTCGAATTAATTGAGCTTGTTCAATTTAACATCAATTTATTAAAAGCTAAATTTATATTTTTAGGGCCCTTTGTAATCTTTTTTATTATTATTTATTAAAAAGTAAAAAAAAATTATCCCATTTTAATTTTTATTCAGTAACGCACTCCTGTTTAGATCTTGTCTCTTTGAAGCCCCTCCTTCTGAAAAGCACACTGTGCTCTGATTGGTCGGCTGGAGCAGTGTGTTGTGATTGGTCGAGCGCTTCGAGTGTGTTTGGGAAATGTCCCGCCCCTTACCATAACCGCCAGTTTAACACACTACTAACCAACTCAACCACGCCCCGCCCCTTTATTCTGCGCATTAATTATTATAATGAGGAATATTGTGACGTGTTCGTTCCCGGAAGAAACTCAAGACTACAATGGAGCAAGCGGCAACCTTCCCGTCTCTTTCTTGAAACAAACACAGAAGTGACTTAAACTGCAGTTTATCGACTGGCCACTAGAGACCGGCTGCAAAAGAGTCAATCCCATAGACCCCCATGTTAAAATGCCCAACTTTACAGCAGAATAAAACATGTTTACAGCCTGCTGCAAAAAGTGGTTTTGGTCTATATAGCTAATTTTGCCCTTCATGATGACTGTGAGGGGGGTGAATTGTTTTATAACTCATCCGTTTAAATTATATTAAGCCTTCTGCATAATTAGGGGCGTGGCCACTTGAGTGACAGGTGGATTGCCGCTGATGTCACTACTATCTGTTTGTCTATGCAATGGAGGCGTTTCAGGGAGTTCAGAAACAGAGATGCTGATATAGAGAATAACTCTTTTTCGTGCTTAAACATGAAAGATAAACATGTAAAAAAGCATAATAGCTCCTCTAAGTTTCCACAACAAACATTGCGGTTGAAATCTGTTTTTACTCTGAATGAATGAAAACCAGCTTACATCTTGAATGCATTTCTGACGCGGCTGTTGTTGTTTTCGCTCTCGACAGATCCTGACGTAAGGAATCTCTCCGTCGACGTGGCCTTATCTTCCTGTTCTTGTTCCAGAGTCCACACACATACACACATTCTTGATTTATATATTATAAACAGATGTGTTGGAAGACTCACATACACACAGTACACTTCCCGAGCCGCTCGCTCGGCTCACGAACACACACATTCATGGACCATTGGTGGAAATCACCCGTGAGAAACGGCCCGGGACCGTCCTGCTGTTGATGGAGTGATGTCAGAATTACAGTGTGCTGTTATATAGCACACACACACACACACACACACACACACACACACACACACACACACACACCGACCCATGAGCCTTTGCTATTCAACGAGAGGTCAAGCTCCGCTGTGGGAACAGATTCCTTCTTTTTGTAGTAAATGTATTCAAGTTTAACTTTCTTTTTTGTACCGTTTTGTGTTTAAGATGTTGGAAGGAAATGCATTTTTGATACACGTTGTTTTTGGGGATGCGCGAATCGCGCAAAAAACGTCACGTTTCACCCTTTAAAACTTAAATATTTTTCTTCAAAGGAAATTGGACCTGTTTTTAAGGATATTTAGATTTATTTTTTTACTTTTTATTTTTTTTGCATTGACATTTTCACTGACATTTACATCATTATTCTTAATTTAAATTTAGAAAACATTATTACAGTATTTATTTTTACTGTATTACAGTAGAATATGAATTAAGAGTCATCATTTATAAAAAAAACTCAAGTAAAACTTATGGACAAAAATCATAATTATCTTAAAATAATTATCTTAATGTAGGTCTTAATTTTCTTAATTTATTTATGTGTGTGTGTGTGTGTGCATTTAATTTTCCTCAGATAAAAATAAATAAATAAATAAATTATATATATATATATATGAAGAAAAATATATACATCAACAATTTTGTCTATATATACATAAAATGTTGAATTTATATATGTGTATATGTATAATATACACATATATACAAACACAAATGTGTATATATAGCTAAAAAATTAATCAACATTTTTTTGTATATACATGTATGTATATACACACTATGTATCTATATATATATATACACACACACACACACACACACACACACATATATATATATATATATATATATATATATATATATATATATATATATATATATATACACACACACACACACACACACACACACACATATATATATATATATATACATACATACATACATACATATATACATCTGTACATGCATAAAAAATGTTGATGATTTTTTTTTAACTACCGGTATATATAGTTATATACACACACACACACACACGCCTGAAGAAAATGAATCAACATATCATTATTATTTTTTCTGAGTGAAATGTCTGACGATGTTTTTGTGCGATTCCTTCTAACGTCTGCCATCATTCACCAGAGCTTGTGTTTTTCTCTGTGTATTTCATCAAGTATTGGAAAACGCTGGATAATATTCTCTTTTTAGTGCGTCTCATTTACATTAGTAACTCATTTTTATACGGTCTCAAACTGAACCACACGAGAAACCCTCCAAGTCTTCAAGCATTTCACGCGTTTCTCAGTCGATGATGAACTTCAGCTGGACTCTGATGTGGAGTTTCGCAGATCCTCCTCAGATCCGTCAGCGATCGTTAGATCAACTTTAACGTGTTGATTCACGACAGAATTTGTCAATATTTCTACTGAAGAGTAGAGAGAATAGATTGTGGGTTTTGCGAAGGGTCTTTACAGGACGACCCGAGTTTTTTTTACTTCTTTTATAAAGTTCTGTTAAATGTTTGTGTTAACTTGTTTTTGTTATTATCTATGTTGATTTTAAATGTTAGATAAATGGCAAAAACCTAGTTGCCAGGAACAAATTGTGTTTCATATTTCTGTTGCAATTTTCGTAAAAAAAATTTTTTTTTTTTTTTTATATAAGGGGAGAGCTTGGAAATAGTTTTTTTTTTTTTTTTTTTTTTTTTTCGTGTAAGAAATTAGAGATGCCAATTTTTGCGTTTTCTCACACTTGTTTATAAGGTAAATAATCACTGTGCAAAATACTGCGTTTGTGTCAATACCTGCCCAAAATTGAGGAAACCAACATTTAGTGGTTTCATTCGTAGACGTTTTCGTTCCAAATTGAAGGGAAACACAGTACCGAGTTTATCTCTAGAGATCATTTTTTGTTTTTCTTCATTAGTACTAACATCATCTTTTACCATTAAAGGATGATTATATGAATTATTCTTGTTTATGTATTGCAAAAATGTAACTCTGAAAGGAGAGAGAGTGGCCTTCCTCATTCTCCGGACGCGGGGAGTGATTATGTACTAGTGCCTGCATCGTTTTGTTCAGTTTTATCCTGGAGTCAGTCAGGTTTTATTGAAACGTCACGTCTTGTGGCTTCAACTTGAGAATATTTTATAAATTCACATGAAGAGGGACATGAGAATTCCAGATGTATGTTAAAGTGAATTCTTGCTCCTCTGAGCAAATAAAGTACTTTCTTTGTAAACATTGAGATGTTTGCATGAATTCTGTTCTACACACACACACACACACACACACCCCTGTTTCTCAGGGGTTTTCACACTAGGGGCTGCAAGCGAGTGCTGGAGGTGTAGAGTAAAAAAATAAAAATGAGATCAAACAAAGTAAATACATTTGATTAAAGTAAAAAATATATATATTTAAATAATAATAAATACATTACATAAAAATAAAATGTTATTTTATATTTAAATAATAAATGAATACATTCAATTAAAAATAAATTGAAATATAAATTAATACATTCGATTAAAATAAAATGTTATTTTAATGCAAATAAAGTTACATGTTTAATTAAAATAATTTAAAGTAAACTTTGATTTACATGATAAATACATAACTACATAAAACATTTGATTCAAATAAAATTGTATTTAAATAATGTTATGAAAAAGCGATGTAAATAACTAAATTCATTAAACATTTGAATAAAATAAAAATGTATTAAATAAATGCATTTGATACAAATAACTACATTTGATTCAAGTAAAATATTAAAATAAATTTAAAACAATAATCAATTTAAATAACACATTAGATTAAGATGGATTGTTTTAGTTTACTAAAAATAATACATTTGATTAAAATAAAATGTTATTTAAATAAAAATGAATGTTAAATTAACAAATTAATTCAAATAAATGAACTTGTTTAAGTAACATGCGTAATTAAAAAATGAAATAAAATTCTAAAAATAAAATGTTATTTAAAGAATACATTTGATACAAATAACTAAAAATAAAAAAAGATTTAACTAAAAATATTGATTCAAATAAATATATGTTTGATTTAAATAATGAATGCATTTGATTGAAATAATTTGATATAAATAAATTAATAAAATATATTAACAGTACAGTACTTAATATAACTAATATAGTATATACTTGAATAAATGAAGAGATTGCACATGTTTAGTCTCAGAGCGCCTCCTGCTGAACATCATTACTATCATAAAAATGTCTATTTATTATTTTAAGAATTTAAATTCTTAAACTCTTTATTTAAGAATAACAGACACATTATATTAATACGCATCTTCTTTGGAACGCGTGACTTCCACCTTAACGACAAAAAAAACAAAAAATAAACATGGCGGAAGAAGACTTTAATAGCATAAAAGTGAACGCTTTTTAGAGACTTTTAATATGTAACGGCGTTCTGCATTTCCGCTCATGTCGCGGGCTGATGACGCGTCATCCGTAGATTCCTGTGCGCGTTTGCTGCAATTCTCGTCTTGCTCTCCACACACATCTGATAATGTTGGGCAAAATAATCGGACAGAAATACGCGTCTATCGCGAAAACATGGTAAGAACATGGTAAAACTTCACACATCGGGAGAACCCCCATGTTTTACTATTATTATCTCTTGATTCATGTTTATTATTCGTTTTGTCCTTGTCTCGACCTGACAGTAGCATGCTAAGCTAATGAGCTCAGGTCAAGATAACACTGAGGAACTCGACTGTTTACTGTAGTTTATCAATCATATGCTGTTTATTTATTCGTGTAGTGTGTGGTTTTGAGGGTGTTTCTTTATTGGCATGGTTTTATCTAAACACAAGTCATCAATAATCACGATTAAAGGTCAGTAATGCTGATTAAACTGTTTATTTCTTAAACTATTCAATGAAATCTTTAAAAAAAAATGGTGATGTTTAACTCCTAGCTGTATTATAACCTTGATTTTTTTAATACTATGAGAATAAACATGTCTGTAACCCTGTAAAGCCTGACATGAAAGTGTGTGTTTGATGTTTTGTGTCATATCTAATACATCAGGCTTTTATGGCTCATGCAAGTCTGTCATATCGGCTACATTAAATAATAATGAGAGCATCATAATTGTGTGTTTGGGACGTGGCTTTTAATGGAGACTTTTGTTTTTGTAATCAGGCTCTCAAAAATTACATAATTTTATTTTGATATCGGCCAATATATCGGTTATCGGCTTTCAAATATTGGCTATGAAATAATTTCAAATATTATTTCAAGAATTATCGGTATCGGCCGAAATGTTCATATCAGCGCATCCCTAGTTTACTGGACTGAAAGGCTTAATAGTCTACTTTATTACTTCAACGGTTAAACAAATCAAAAACAAAATAATATATAAATGTTTTTTGTTTTTTTAACAGTTTTATTATGTTTTTGTTCCTGAAATCCACCCTTCTGCTGGGATCAGGATCATGTCGATTTTTTTTATGGTAAAAAAGCTATTCTTACGCTTACTTGATAAAAATAAGTGCAGATTTCACAGCACAAAAAGACATGAAGGTGGAAGTTTAACAATTATATTAAAAGACTTTTACTTGCTAAAGTCTGAACTGTCAATCAGACGACAGAAGGACTGTATAGAGAGCCTAAGCCCCTCCCCTTCCGGTGGACCAGCATGGGACCTTAATTCGGAAAAATATTGTATGGAAGTCAATGGCGAGAGACAAATATTTTGATCTCGTTTGAATTGTGCCCTGAATTACACATATGATGTTTGTCAATTTAAAAGATACATTTTAAAGTCAAGAAAGTCGCAGTTTGATGTAAAACTGCTGAGGTATAAGACTGAAAATACGTAATTACAGAGACTACAAACCCAAAAGGCACACATGTGACGTCAAACCTTTTCTCTCAATGAATGAAGCTAACTTTACTGAAGCTAACGTCTGTTTCTATAGTCTTACGCTATAATCGTAACGTTACGCCGTCATGCCTGAGTGTTTTGTACCAGACTGCACACATACGAGCATAGTGTGAGACGAGAGATGTAGTTCATTGAGCGATTTTCACATAAAACTAAATGTTACTCTTCTGTTTTATGACAAACTGCGACTTTCTTGACTTTCATAATTATCTTTTAAATTGACAAACATCATGTGTGTAATTCAGGGCACAGTTCAGACGGAATAAAAAGATAAGTTGTCTCTCGCCATTGACTCCCATACATATTTTTTCCGACATAAGGTCCCATGAGCCGGAAGCGGAGGGGCGGGACTTAGGCTCTCTATTAGGTCGTGTTGATCATTTACCGTCTGGATTCACAGACAAGGATCGAGCATTAGGGATGCACAGAAATTTCGTCCGATACCGATAATTCTTTATATTTGAAAGCCGATAACCGATATATTAGCTGATCAATCTAAATACAATTGTGTGTCTAAATACAAAAAGTGATTCCAATCATATTTCAAGCACTTCAAACCCATCATGTTGAACCGTGCGCATCTGAAGTGTCTCAGCTGGAGGAAATAATACATTATTTATCAGCTTTAATATATCGGCCAAACTTTAAGTTCAACGATAACATTAAAATGAACATCTATCGGCCGATACCGATATATTGTGCTTCCCTATTAAGCCTTAAATGCATGTCTGAGCTGTTTAACTGAAAGCATATCTTTAAATATATCAGTGTCGTTGCTTAGTCTCAAGATTTGTTTCTAAGGCACGTTTATTAAAGCTTCTTCTTTGAACTAAGGCCTAATCCTGTCTTAATCTGAGCCCAGTCTGTGAAACCAGGCCGTATGAGTGTGTGTGTGTGTGTGAGTGTGTGTGTGCGATCTAACACAGTGGTGTCGTGTGCTGTCAGGGTTCCCACGCTGGCGGTCTGGGGCGGAGTCGGAGGAGTCGCTCTCGTTCACTTCACGGACTGGAGGGTCATCCTGGACTACGTGCCCTACATCAGTGGAAAGTTCAAGAAGGACGAATAGATGAAGGTTTGTCGTGTTTATCTCTGCGGACAATGAAAGAGTGACTATTTTCAGGACCATTTAACCTTGAGGGAGAGAGGGAGAGAGGGATTGTGTGTGTGTGTGTGAGAGAGTGTGTGTGTGTGTGTGTGTGTGTGTGTGTGTGAGAGAGTGTGAGTGAGTGAGTGAGTGAGTGAGTGAGTGAGTGAGTGAGTGAGTGAGTGAGTGAGTGAGTGAGTGAGTGAGTGAGTGAGTGAGTGAGTGAGTGAGTGAGTGAGTGAGTGAGCGAGCGAGTGAGTGACAGACAGTGTGTGTGTGTGTGTGTGGGAGTGAGAGAGTGTGTGTGTGTGAGAGAGTGAGTATGTGTGAGAGTCTGGTTGTGTGTGTGTGAGAGACAGAGAGACAGTGAGAGAGTAAGAGAGAGAGACAGACAGACAGACTGTGTGTGTGTGTGTGTGTGTGTGTGTGTGTGTGTGTGTGTGTGTGTGTGTGTGTGTGTGTGTGAGTGAGAGTAAGAGAGAGAGACAGACAGACAGACTGTGTGTGTGTGTGTGTGTGTGTGTGTGTGTGTGTGTGTGTGAGAGAGAGAGAAAGAGAGAGAGAGAGAAACAGACAGTGTGTGAGAGTAAGAGAGAGAGACACAGACAGACAGACTGTGTGTGTGTGTGTGTGTGAGAGAGAGACAGACTGTGTGTGTGTGTGTGTGTGTGTGAGAGAGTCTGGTTGTGTGAGTGTGAGTGTGAGAGCGAGACAGACAGACTGTGTGTGTGTGAGAGTGAGTATGTGTGAGAGAGGGTGTGTGTTTGTGAACACTTGCACACACTCTCTCAGACACACTCTCACACACACACTTCAACTTCATTATACGGTCTATAGTTCAAGAAAATGACCTGAATTCACTTATTTTCACCGACACTACAGTACGAAATAAATATGTTGGTAGGATTCAGATTCCAGGCAAGAAAACCGGTGTGTGTGTGTGTGTGTGTGTGTGTGTGTGTGTGTGTGTGTGTCACTGACATGGTGCTTTATGTTCCTGTAGGTCCGTCTTGCTTCGGCCGGTTTGGAGACGGAGACGCTCGTCACTGCTGTCGAAACCAAACCAGTCTATCGAGTGAAACGGACTAGATCATCGGCGCCAGTGAACATTGAACAATGTGATATTTATTTTTTGGAGCGTTCGATCCATTTCCCCTCGTGATTTATCAGTGTGGATTATTGCTCATGGAAAGAGTAAGATCACAGACTCAGAGTAAATGACATGTATTAAAGAGATGTTTGTAAAGCTTCAACATTTGTTCCCACTGAAACCTCTTGGAATAAACGCACTGTAATTATATTATTAATAAGATAATCGTGGACCTGAGCTCTGGTTTTTAATTCTGTTGTGCTCTTCATGTCTTCTGCTCAACGGCGGCTTTAATGCTCAAGCTTGTTAATAAAAGAAAGAAAATAAGTTTGATGTGGTTATGCTTTATTATCACCGTGGCAACTTTATTTTAGTGTCCTTGTTACACGTCACATGCACTTATATACTTAATAACAGCATTGCATCCAACTAAATCTATATATAGTAAGTACAACAATGACACCTTCAAATAAAGTGTAACCATCACCTTTAATGTATATGCATGAGTTTACCAATAATAAAATGTGATTTTACATTAACCTCATTCATTTACAAAATTAGTAAAAAAAAAAAAAAAAGTTAAGATCTTAAATTAAAATGGATGAGATTTTTAATCAAGCTTCAAATCTTTTAATTCACGAGTCGTAGATAAACCGTATTAAAAATGCTTATAAATGAAATGCTCTCTCTCTCTCTGTCTATATATATATATATATATAGACACAAATATATATACTTAGGTATTTCATGGACTGTTGGCATTTAAAAATACACTTATAAAGGCTTTGTGTCTTTTACATAACTTCATTGATACAGCGAGTCGATTCTAACTGAACCGTAAGATCCGATTCCACGAGTCACTGGCGCTCTCCTTTGTTAAACAACAATCGGCTACCGAGAATCACAACGGACATGTTTTCAAGTATTTATCCTTGTTTTAGTCTCTTTTAAAGTCGATCTACGTGTTTTTACCTGCTCCGCAGACGAATGAACAGCGAATCGACTCCCGGTTCACAGAGAGTCGTCATGAGTCAGAAGGTCGTGAGGTGAGCGGGTAGAGAACAGCGACTGGCCGCCTTTAACCCCAAACATCCACAGCTTTTCCTTCCAGAGAGACTCCGGGAGAAACATGGAGAGGAAAAGGTGGGAGTGCTCGGCTCTCCCAAATGGTTGGAAAAGGGAAGAAGTGACCAGAAAGTCGGGCTTGTCCGCGGGGAAAAGTGATGTCTATTATTTTAGGTACTGCAGCGGGATTAGCCGGAGACCAGCGAGCCGAGACAAAAACTGCCTTTATATATTACTTAACAGTTACTAATCCGACCTCAATTGGCTATCTTAGTATTCTAGTACGTTATTATTCCATATTATTGTTGTTTGTCGTGCGCACATTAAACAAATCGTGTTTTGGCATCTCGTGCGAGTTAGCACTGATCGCTAATCTGCGTTAGCTGGCATGCTAACTCATTGTTTTTGTTTTGTTCCTCTCTGTTGATTTAGTTTAACTATTGTTTTGTGCTAGTTTTAATTGAATAAAGAGTTCATTATAGAGTAACTATCGTTTATGTTCGAGTCTACACTGTATTAATGAGAAATAGTTGCTCGTCTATTGTGATGCAGGGGCTGCAAACTTTTGGCTTTATTTAGGGAATAGTTGAAATATTAAATGCAATGTACGCTAGATATCGAAGAAATACCAGTGCACATGAATATGATGATCATTTGCACTATGGTATTACCGTCTGGTACTGTCACTGTACTATGGTACCAACAGTTTTGTAGGTGTTTCTAGTGTGTCTGTGTTTATTGTGTTGCTTTACTCAATCTTTCCAACGTAATTTTTACTTTTGTGTGATTTCTGCAAAGGATGTGCTTAATATTTATAATCATAGTTCATATGCCAAATATTATTACTGTTTTTTTTTTTTTTTAGGGATGCACTGATATGAAGGTTTTGGTCGATACCGATAATTCTTTATATCTGAAAACTGATATATTGGCCGATAAATCTAAATCCAAATTTTTATATAATTTTTGAGAGCCTGATTACAAAAAATCAAAAGTCTCACCATTAATAGACACGTCCAAAGCACTTCAACATAAAAAAATGTACAGTCGCCTAGTTTCACTTACCAGTGTAAACCTCCTATGGACAATTTTCCTTACAAAAAAAAAAAAAAAAGATTAATATTTCAAGCAATTTAAAACCATCATGTTGAACAGTGCACATTTGAAGTGTCTCAGCTGAAGGAAATAATACATAATTTATCGGCTTTTAATATATCGGACAAATCTTCTTATTGGACCGATAACAATAATATTAAAAATGAACATATATCAGATGATACCGATATGGTGGGCGATATATATCGTGCATCCCTAGTTAATTTCCATTTGTTACATTAGAAAATGATGTGTTTTTCTGTGGTGATTTATCTTTTATTGTTTGGCACAGAATTATTTGTGAAACGCGAGCTGATACTAAGTTTTCATGTTTTAAGATGCTTGGACATTTAAGTCTGCCTGGACAATAATGAATATTTCTTGAACTTTCCCTTCCTCCTTAGTCCGACAGGGAAGAAGTTTCGGAGTAAGCCACAGCTGGTGCGTTATCTGGGAAACTCCATGGATCTCAGCTCCTTCGATTTCCGCACGGGGAAAATGCTCATGAGCAAACTGAACAAGAACAGGCAGCGGATACGCTACGATAACAGCCAGAGCAAGGTGAGCGTCAGGACGGAGTTCATGAAGCATTACAATGTCCTGATAATTTACTCTCCCCACGTCATCCAAGATGTCCATGTCTTTCTTCAGTCGAAAAGAAATGAAGGTTCTTGAGGGAAACATTCCAGGATTTTTCAATGGACTTCAATGGGGTCCAACGGGTTGAAGGTCCAGATGTGAGTTTCAGTGCAGCTTCAAAGTCTCGACGCGATCCAGCCGAGGAATAAGAGTCTGGTCTAGACAAATCATCCGCCATTTCATAACAAAAATAAACATTTATATACTTTTAACCACAAATGCTCATCTTGCACGTCCACGACTTCACACATTATGTAATCACGTTGAAAGCTCACGTGTGTTCCGGTTCAGAAATGAAGGGTAGGGCGAAAAACTCCATCTCATTTTCTCCTCCAACTTCAAAATCGTCCGACATTGTTGTTTTACCTTTTATATTTACATTTTTTTGTAAATGGCGTTTGACTTAGTCTTTGCACGTTCTCTTTGTAAACACCAGGTCTGAACTTCCACCTATGTCACGCTTGACCTTTCAACGTGATTACGTAATATGTGGCGCATCACAGCTAGTGCAAGATGAGCATTAGTGGTTAAAAGTATATAAATGTTTACTTCTGTTATAAAATGTCCGCTGGTTTGTCTAGATAAGACTCTTATTCCTCGGCTGGATCGTGTCGAGACTTTGAAGCTGCACTGAAACTCACATCTGGACCTTCGACCCGTTGGACCCCATTGAAGACACTATATGGAGAAACATCCTGGAGTGTTTTCCTCAAAATCCTGCATTTATTTCCGACTGAAGAAAGAAAGCCATGAACATCTTGGATGACGAGGGCGAGAGTAAATTATCAGGAAATTTTTATTCTGAAGTGAAATAATCCGTTAAATCAAACTCACCAAATTTGTCAGCCTGTTGGTTTCCTGTAATGCTTTTGTCTGGATCTGTTTGTTGTGTTGATGTTTAATGTTTTATAAGAGATGCCTGTTTGTTTGTTCAGGGTAAACCGGATCTGAACACATCGCTGCCGGTCCGTCAGACAGCGTCCATCTTTAAACAGCCCGTCACCAAAGTTACAAATCACCCCAGCAACAAGGTCAAGACAGACCCTCAGAAAGCTGTGGACCAGCCCAAACAGGTGAACGGCACAGCTGATGTGTGTAGTGTGTGTGTGTGTGTGTTTATGTATATATATATACATGCATACATACATACTTGCATGCAAACAAACACACACTACCATTCAAAAGTTTGCGGTCAGTAAGATTTTGCAATATATTTAAAACATTGTAAGGTTTTTGAAGCATGCTCACCAAGGCTGCATTTTAAAAAAAAAAATACAGTAAGAACAGCAATATCGTGAAATATTATTGTAATTTAAAATATATTTTTTCCATGTGAATATATAGTAAACTGTAATTTTTTCCTGTGCTCCAAAACAAAAAGCACTATAACTAAGGGTGTGTTTACACTTGGTTTATTTGGTCTGGACCAAAAAAGTTCGCCTGGTCCACTTAGTGTTCACATTGGCATTTTAACACAGAACCTAAAGGCATAGGGATATGTTCACAAATCGATCGGCTTTTATTATTATAATAATAATAATAATATAATAATAACCTTTATTTTCTATAGCACCTATAGTACATCTCAAAGCGCTTTACAGGAACAAATAAAACCACAAAAATACACCATATAAAATAATCCACAATATAAAATTAAAGCAATAAAAAATACACCATATAAAATAATGCACAATGAAAAATGTATGCAAATATTCAATTAAAAGCTACCCTTAAAAAAATTTGTTAGGTAAGATTTAAAAATGCCAAGAGATTTAGCTTGCCTTATCTCGATCGGTATTATTATTACTACACGAATTTCATGTCGGAACTCACCAGACATCCAGTTCTGGGCTAAATGCGCTGGTTGTATGTGCGTAGCTACATATGATGGTGTTCTGACCAGCTGAGAACTCGTGAAGAGCTTCTAAAATGTCTAAAGGAGTCAAAACAGCGTCAGGAATCTCTCGTCTCACACACACACACACACACACACACACACACACACACACACACACACACACACACAGATCTGCTGCGATGAGACGCGGTTCTGAGCAACATCACAGCTATGAGGAAAAAAAACAGGTGTGCTTGAGAATTCTGTGCTTTTTAGGGTCAAATCTTCCTGTTTTTGGTTTGTTTACATGTCTTTATTTAAATCTGCATAGTTATGATATTTTAACCTTTTTAAAGGGCATTTAAATTTGATCAATAAATTGAATAAGAAGACACTATAGGGCTGTTACCAATCAAATTAAATAATTTACACTGAATAATGACAGTGCATTAAAGGTGCAGTGTGTAAGTTTTAGCAGCATCTAGTGGTGAGGTTGTGAATTGCACCCAACAGAAGTTACGGTGGCCGACAGGAAGTGATGTCGTCGTCTGAGACAGCAGAGAGTCGCCAGTTAAGCAATGAGGTTTCTTTACAAAGATAATTTAAGAGATGATGTTTACATAATTATTCAGTAAAACGATGTTATTGCGAATATTATTGTCACTTGTTCATCATTGTGTCAGTGTTTTATTCGCTGACTTTAGCTCGCTTCTTTACACGAAGAACAACATTTTGACGAAACGCGTTCTGTAGTAGTTTGTCCGTTTAGGGCCACTGTAGAAACAGTGTGTGTAGAGAGAAATGACTCATTCTAAGGAAATAAAAACATAACGGTTCTTTATACACCACAGAAATCATAGTTATGAATATGATATTACATTTCTGTCAACAGATCCTCCTAAATATTACCTTTAAATGATGTTATGAGAATGTTTTAAATATTTTTTGAATATACAAATAAGAAATGTTGGATGGCGGCAGGTCTTAATGAGTGAGTCATTCATTCAAATGATTCGTTCAAACGTCTGATTCTGTCTTCCTGTTTCTGGTTCGTTTACATGTGTTTGGTCAGTCTAGCGTTCATATTTCATTGGATCCGCACCAGGGGATCGAGACTCCTCTTTTCAGCGTCTCGGTCAGCTTGTTTGGTTCAGATGGCAGCATTCACACTTTTTCGAATGAAACCGCACTAACAGAGCAATCGCACTAGGGTTAGTTTTAATCAAACCAAACATGCCAAGTGTGAACACACACTAAATCAACCTGGAGTGTGTTTCCTAGACACATTGTTAGCTAACTATGATTGCACGTTCCATTTAACTCTATTAGTAGCGAACATAGTTGGCTTTGGGAAACGCACACCTGGTCAATTAGTCCCTGTAACACCAGCAGTGGTGATGACCTTTGACCTGTTTATTTCACAGCTGTTCTGGGAAAAGAAGCTGAGTGGACTCAATACTTATGATATAGCAGAGGAGCTGGTGAAGACCATGGATCTTCCTAAAGGTTTGCAAGGTAAATCGGGGAAAGAAGCTCTTAAACATCCTTTTCTTCTGAGATAGTGCCGTTTCCCAAGAGTAGGGTTGGGTATCGTTTGAATTTCAATAAGGTAAAAAAACATCATTCACATTTAGTCTTATTGCTAAACATTTAATTATAGCTGAATATCATGAACAGAAATCAACAGGCTTAAAACACTTACACAATAAATTTTTCTGTGGTTTAAAAACACTAAAGCAAGAACAACCAGCCTAACTAATATACATTTCAAGCATTATTAAAGACAAGTAAACACTCAGTAATTAAAAAAGAACACATAAAAAATTTGCAATCGCAACAAAGACACAACTAAACAAAGATACGATTAAAATAAACAGTGTTTTTAGATTTTCAGGTACCGAAACTAATCAAATGTGAAATAAAACTGCACTTTATAAATAAAATATACATTACAAATATAGCTAGAAAAGTTATTCTGTCAACTGAGTCAAGTCAAAATGTCTTTTGTTGTTTGATTAGAGTTATTATATAGACGGCAGCAGGAATATTAGGCTGCTGTCACTTTAAGAGTTTCCCAGTATAGTTACACACACGCAGAAAACAGCGCGCGAGTCGTCTCGCACTTAAATAGTTTAAAGTCATAATGAAATGCTCACAAAGGAATCGATAAGAGGAACCGAAATTTTTATTTTATAACAAGTGTCCGATTCCTGACCTCAAGTATTCAATTCCAGAATTGGGATCAGTTTTCGATTCCCAACCCTGCCTAAGAGCTTCTGATCATTTCCTACAGAAATGCGCTGAGTTCTGCGGGCAGTAATGCGGTGTTGTGTTTGTAAACTGTGTGATGTTTGACCCGGCAGGTGTTGGTCCAGGTTACTCAGATAAGACGCTTCTCTCGGCTCTGGCGAGCGCTCTGCACACAAGCTCGGCTCCCATCACGGGTCAGCTGTCCGCCGCTGTGGAGAAAAACCCCGGCGTTTGGCTCAACACCACACAGCCGCTCTGCAAAGCCTTCATGGTGACCGATGAAGACATCAGGTACACACCGCTGGTAGAGGTCTACACAGGCTTTAAACTGAAGCCCGTACCCAAAATCATTTAACCCGACTCGACCATTACGGTTATATTTCTAGCCTGAACCCGAGGTCCGTTTCTCTAAATACCTTCTTTTTTTGCAATATTTTGTATTTTATGCTTGCTTGCAATGATAATTAAAGGGTTAGTTCACCTAAAAATGAAAGTTCTGTCAGTAATTACTCTCCCTCATGTTGTTCCAACCCCGCAAGACTTTTACAATAACAGAGAAGCCCATGGAGGAGTGATCCAGCTCTCAGATTTAATCAGAAATATCTGACATGAGGGAGAGTAATTACTGACAGAGTTTTCATTTTTGGGTGAACGAACCCTTTAAAGTGTCATGAAACCTCGCTGTTTTATCCAATAAAACACAGACCTGCAACACACACATAATTAGGGATGCTCTGATCGATGACTCTAGCCACTGAATTTGGCCGATCTCATGAACGATCGCAATTTTATTATGTAAAAAAAAACAAGTGTTCGCAAAGTGAAAAATGACCGGCCTACAAAAATAGCTTATAAATCGCTTGTTATGCTATATTATCTTCAAATATTGGATTTAATCTTTGTCAACTTGTTTTCTTTCAATTAGCACAGGTTTTGTATTTCTTTTTGAAACTGATTGATCGTAGGCCTCATTTATCTGAGGATAAAGTTCATCTTTGTGAAAAAGAAAGCCTGTAATACTAGAAATAGTTTGTTTGTGGACATTAGCGTGCGTGTGTGTGTGTGTGTGTGTGTGTGTGTGTGTGTGTGTGTGTGTGCGTTTGTGTATGTGTGTGTGTGTGTGTGTGTGTGTGTGTGTGCGCGTGTTTGTGTATGTGCATGCATGTATCCACATATGCACAGGATTTTATCTTTGCAAGCACACATGTAAATATGTGATCATGAACATGCTCCTGAACAATAAATGTTTCTCTTATTTTCTATCTCACTCATTCATTTTCTATGGATGGTCATTTTTGTCCAATATAAGCTCAGATCAGTGAGGCCTACAATCAGTCAGTTTAAAACAAAAAAAAAATTGAAAGAAAGTTGACAAAAAGACTGACCCTAATATTTGGTGATAATATGGAGTAGTGAGTAATGAGAGATTTATAAACAATTTTTTGTAGGCCGGTCATTTTTGAGTGGAACAACAAATTGTAACAAGGTGGAAGAATAAATCTCAAACTTTTTGGGTAAGTAGAAAAAAAATATATATATATATATTAACAAAAACTCCATCAATGATACTAAAATATCACGTGTCTCACGAGTCGTGTCTGTGGTTTAGTTCCAGTAAATGGTAACACTTTCCAATAAGGTTCATTAGTTAACATTAGTTAATGTATTAACTAAACATGAACTAACCATGAGCAATACATTTGTTACTGTATTTGTTAATCTTTGTCAACGTTAGTTAATAAAAATCCAGCTGTTCATTGTTAGTTCATGTTAGTTCACAGTGCATTAACTAATGTTAACGAGATTTCAATAAAGTATTAGTAAATGTTGAAATCAACAAAGATTAATAAATGCTGTATACGTGCAGTTCATTATTAGCTCATGTTGATTAATGAACCTTATTGTAAAGTGTGACCCAGTAAATGAGTAATCTGTGTTGGAAACTCCAGAAGGCCTTTAATGAACATGACCGATATTTGAATGTTTATGGTTGATTGAGATGATCTGAATGATGATGTTGTTTCCACAGGAAGCAGGAGGATCTGGTGTTTAGCGTGAGGAAGAGGCTGGAGGAGGCGCTCATGGCAGACATGCTCGCGCACATAGAGGAGGACGCCGGAGATGCCAGATCCCCGAAGGAGGAGTCCAACGATGAGGAGATGGAGACTGTATAGCTGTAAGAGACACAACTAATCACTCTTCCTTCGGGAAACAGTTCACCCGATTAAAACAATTCATCTAGTTTTTTTACGGATAGATTATAGAAGTTTTAAAAATTATACAATGTCCCTTTTAATTTTTTAATGATTATAGAAATGTGCAATTTCTCTGTTTAAAATACTGGTAGCACTTTACAATAAGTCTCATTTGTTAACTTAACTCATGCATTAGTAAACATGAGCAATACTTCTACAGCATTTATTAATCTCAGTTAATGTTCATTTCAAAAGGTACTAATATTATTATGTTTAAATCAAAAGCTAAGATGGTAACACTTTATTTTACAGTGTCCTTGTTACATATTTTACATGCACTTACCATAGTAATAACAGTAAATTAAGCATAATTACATGCAACTAACCCTATACTAAGTACATGTAGTTGATTAATATTACTCAGTACTTAAATATATTATTACACTGTAACAATGACACCTTAAAATAAAGTGTAACCGTTAAGAATATTATAAATTTAACCGTTATGCAACATGATAAAAATGTGACTAAGGTTTCATTGACTAATACCAGACGAACATGCCCAGACACTTACTCAACTAAAACCTGACTAAACAAAAACAGAACAAGGTTGGGTAACACTTTATTTTAGGCTGACATAGTTTCATGTTTCTACATGTACTTACTATAGTAATAACAGTATACTTGTAATTATGCATAATTTAGTGACATGTAGTTAATTAATATTACACTCAATACTTATTTGATCAAGTACAATGTAACTACATCACCTTAAAATAAAGGGTCACACTTTATTTGAAAGTGTCCGTGTTACAATGTTACTATACATTTAAGTGCTGAGTGATATTAATTAACAACATGTACTTAATATTAGGGATGCACTGATATGAACACTGGCCGATACCGATAATTCTTTACATTTGAAAGCCGATAACCGATATATGAGCTGATAAATCTTAATCCAAATCTTTATATAATTTTTGAGAGCCTGATACAAAAACAAAGGTCTCCATTAAAAGCCACGTCCCAAACACACAATTATAATGTTATGTAGCCGATATGACAGACTTGCACATGTTGCACTTTACTGTATTTTCCTTTATTTAAGTGATTCCAATCATATTTCAAGCACTTCAAACCCATCATGTTGAACCGTGAACATCTGAAGCGTCTCAGCTGGAGGAAATAATACATTATTTATCAGCTTTAATATATCATCCCGATAACGATAACATTAAAAATGAACATATATCGGCTGATACCGATATGGTGGCTGATATATCGTGCATGCCTACTTACTATATAATTGGGGTTAGAGTTTGGTTTAGGGTTAGTAACATGTTTTATGCATAATTTACTGTTTCTTACTACAGTAAGTACATGTAACATTTACATCTAAAATAAAGTGTTACCAAGTAAAGCGTAACCCAAAATATACACACTTTCGCGTACACTAAAATAAACTTTTCACTTGAGCACGGGATTGTTTTTTGTTACAATTTCCGTTTTATTTATACTGTCTACAGTAACATTTCCTTCCACTGCTATTTTACTATGAGGAAAATGAGAGTTTGGATGCGCATTAATTAATAAAGATCTTTTTGCTCTAAATTTAGCTTTCGTATAACTCCATATACCTCTAATATCACAGCATTATGTCCGCTTCAACGCATTCATGCGTGTCAGGAAATGGGCTGATGGTCCAGTACGGATGTGTGCATTATCTTGTTTGCCAAGTTCAAGGGTCCATTAAAAGGCTGCAACAGTAAAAAGTGCTCAAAAGTTGGGTTTCGGTAGGGCAGTGCGTCATATTTAATGAATTTAAAGGGCTAGTTCACCCAAAAATGGAAATTTTGTCAGTAATTACTCTCCCTCATGTTGTTATTGAAACTTGAACGTCAGATTTTACGTCAGAACGTAGGCTCACTATTGGCCAGCATCACACACATGACCAGCGTCGACCAATAGTGAGCCTCCATTCTGACGTAAAATCTGACGTTCAAGTTTCACTAACAGAGAAGCCTATGGAGGAGTGAGCCAGCTCTCAGATTTCATCAAGAATATCTTAATTTGTGTTCTGAAGATGAACGAATGTCTTACGGGGTTTGAACAACATGAGGGAGAGTAATTACTGACAGAGTTTTCATTTCTGGGAGAACTAACCCACTTTAACTCTGTGTTGATGAGCTCAGTGTGTATTGTCATATGCCAAGTTTAATGGTTTATGGAAAAACATTGGTACAGTAAAAAATGATAAAAATGTGGATTTTGTTTGTTGTCCCATACAAACAGGGACTTTTTCATATTTCACAATATCAAAACCCCCTTTATTACACCACTTCTGTGGTTTTAATGCATCCTTGCAGGTGCAGAGGAATGCTTATCATCTTCTTTCAATTCTAACCGTGTTTATTGTGAGCAGAGCCATAGACAAAGCCTCACGCTTCATCCTCATACTAGACGAACTGCTCTGACCCAATCCAACATTTGAGCAGTTTTTATCAGCCCAATGCGTTGAAGCGGACATAATGCCGTGATATTAGAGGTATACTGAGGTATATACGAAAACCAAATATCTTTATTGATTCATGCACATCCAAACTCTCGTTTTCCTCATAGTAAAATGGCAGTGACACACAAAGGAAATATGTTATAGACAGTATAAAACAAAAAAGATAAATTTTAATACCGTGCACATGTGAAAAGTTTCTCGTGCGCACGCAAAAGTCATTTTTGCAAAGCTCTATATTAGAAAACCAATGAATTTTGAACCAATGCAGCCTTGCATTAAACCAGAATTTCTTCAGATCTTTATTCCAGCGCTTTTTATAGCCGCGTTTCCGCTGTCGGGCCAGAGCCAGGGCTTTAAACGGGCCGTGCCGGGCTAATAGCCTCGGGCCTGGAGCACCGGGCCCAAAACCTGCTGCGTTTCCACTGTCGGGCCTGAAGCTCCACAGCGCTTCACTAAAACACGCCTCTCTGGAACGACGTCTCACTAACCCAGCATTTCACCAACAAATGGAAGTTTTATCATATATATTTATATTTATTTTAAGTTTTTATCTTTCCTAATCGGAAAGAAATCACTGGAAACAGCGTGATCGCAAAACAAACATGATAAAAGCGACCGTTTGCTGGCATTTTTGTGGTTTACTTGAATATTTAAAACCCAAGAATCAATGTTTTACCAGCAGGTTTACAATAAAAAGTGATACATTGATCATAATTAATTAATTTGTGTCAAAATTGCACATTAGTCACACGGAAATAAAGTGGTTTACCGTTGTTTCACAAAAGAAAGAGGACACCCTTTACTTATTCAGTCCTGTTTCTGTTTATTTGTTACAGGATATTACATCACATTTAGAAAGAATGATCATTTCTACAAATATGCCACCAAAAATACGACCTTGAGGAGCTTAAGCACTCTCTCCCAATATTTCAGTCAGAGAAACAGAGGAAGCTCCCGGATAATAAAGTTGCTTTATTTTATGATCGGCTATGCGGAGCTAAATGTGAATATATCAGACAGTCCGGTGTAAAGAGACGAGACGTACTCACAGATAATAAAAATAAACATGATTGTGATGGCCTTTATGATTTGTCTGATTTCTTCAAGCGGTCGTATTTACCATGTTTACTATGGTAATGGTTAGTGCCCATAGTCTTTTGCATCACGTATAAATATTTCTACCTTATACGGTGATCAGAATCCACGTCGGATCACAAACAGAAGGCATTCAAACATGAAAGTGAGTTTTGAGGTAAATTATTTTAAAAGTCTTTAATGCTGACAGAATCATCCGGCGCTGGCGACTCCAGACTCAGGTAAACCCCGCCTCTGTTCGTAACCACTCCTTTAGCCCGAGCCGGCCCGCTTTGGACCAAGGTATTCGTCGGGCCAGAAAACCCTGGCCGTTGGCCCCGATCAAGCCACGGAAGTGACAGTGGAAACGTGACACGCACGCACTAGCAGCACGCACTAGCAGCACGCACTAGCATGCCCGCTTTTGGCCCGACAGTGGAAACGCGACATGTCCGCGTATCCATAAAATTAATAACTCTTTAGGAGCATAAGAATTGGATTACTACAAATGATCTGTGCTGAATTCGTCTGGTCTGACTCAGTTCATCATTGATTGGTTCAAACTCACTGGCTGTGGAAATCAGTGGGTGTGTCTCATTATACTATAAGCAAAACTCCGTAAAATAACACGCGCTCTGTGCAACCAAAACAGCGTTTTTTTACGGCGTCATATGGCGAGATGAACGGCGTAAAAAGCTGCGCTTTCCATGTACACTAAAACGCCGTCGAATACAGCGTCATTGACGTATTTCGCATGTTTTTTACCTGCGTTTGTAATTACAACGGGTTTCGTTAGCACGCACTAGCAGCACGCACTAGCACGCCCGCTTTTGGCCCGACAGTGGAAACGCGACACGCACGCACTAGCAGCACGCACTAGCACACCCGCTTTTGGCCCGACAGTGGAAACGCGACACGCACGCACTAGCAGCACGCACTAGCACGCCCGCTTTTGGCCCGACAGTGGAAACGCGACACGCACGCACTAGCAGCACGCACTAGCACGCCCGCTTTTGGCCCGACAGTGGAAAAGCGGCTATTATGTTGATGTTGTTTGATTGTAATTCTCTCTCTCTCTCTCTCTTTCTCTTTCTCTTTCTCTCTCTCTCTCTCTCTCTCTCTCTCTCTGTGTTTGCAGGGTTGATCGGTGGCGACGGGAACAACCTGGACAACAGTATTCCCCCCTCCCCCCCGACACAAACCCAAAGACTCGGAGCGGATCCCTATGCAGAAAACAAGCCCTCTCTTCCTGACGTTCTGCTCTAACTCGACTGTGAAACTTCATGTTTTACTCCCGTAACATTTCAAGCAGTTTTTATAAAACTAAATGTGCTTTAACTGCTCTATTTTTGTATATCAGATTTCTGACGTTCTCCATCATGTGTCCGTTAGGTTCGAGTGAGGTTTCGGGTGTTTTTTTGTTTTTGTTTTGTTTTTTATTCAGACATAGTAAGCTAAGATCATGCAACATCAGTTTTACACAAATCAGTTTTTTACACATAAGCAAAAATGCCATGTTTTTATGACTAATAATAACTCTGAAATACTGTACTATCAGTGCATATTGTGTGATGGCTGGTACAGATATGGTGCTCAATTTTTGTCCTGGTTTCTTTACATTTTAGCTTTTGTTACGATGCCGTTTGAGCGTAGACATGACATTAGCTTTTACGTTGGTGCTTTTACGTGTTTCCCCATCAAGCTTTGTATCCATTGTGTACATGACATCATTAAAGTTAAGTGAAAAAGACTGTTTTACTGTATTTCTGGAGCTTTTCTGACCACATCAGATCGGATCGAGCTGTGTTTGTTGCGGTAGGAAACTGATGCATTCGACGTTATGCACTGATGCAGTATGATTTATGATTATGGACTGAAAACCTGATGGTTACAGGACAAAACTCTGATTATTTCCCTGTGTTGTTGAACTCATGATCTTGTCAGTAAGGCTTGATTGTGATTTACACTTATTCTTCACACAGCCACGGTTTAACTTAATAGATTTACTCACACCCTGACATTTTTTTCTTATTTGATATCATTTATGAAATATGGAGGGGACGTGGTTTTGTATGTTGGTTGTCCTTTATTTGCAAGAAACATTTTTGGTAGCTGAAGGAGAGATAATTTTGTATACATGGCAAATAAAAGTCTTTCAACACGTCAACGTGTGCAGGATTTCTTTTAATGCGTGTTTTTGCATTTGTTTGATCAAAAATACAGTAAAATCAGCAAAATTATGAAATATTACAATTCAAAATGGCTGTTTTTATGTGAATATATGTTAAAATGTTATTTATTTCTGTGAATTTTCAGCATCATTCGTCACATGATCCTTCAGAAATCACTCTAATATGATTTGATGATCAAGAAACATTTATGATTATTATCAATGTTGAAAACTGCTTCATATTTTTGTGGAAACTGATACATTTTATTTTTTCGGGATTCTTTGATGAGTAAAAAGTTCAAAAGAACGGCATTTACGTGAAATAGAATCTTTGGCAACATTATAAATGTCTTGATCAATTTAAAACGTCCTTGCTGAATAAAAGTTTTAATATTAATATTTTTTCTTACTGACCCCAAACTTTTAAACGGTAGTGAATAATGTTACAAAATCTTTTGATCACAGGAAATAAATTACATTTTACAATATATTCACATAGAAAACTGTTCTTTTGAAATCGCTATTATATTTCACAATACTATAAATGCAACCTTTATATATTTATTAATTTAGGAACAAATACTCGCTTCCAGAAGCGCAGCGCGTGGCCTTTGAACCCATTGTTGTGCGCCGGGTGACGTCAGCGTCGTGTGAGCGAGAGAGAGAGACGGTTGAGAGAGAGAGACAGCGAGTGAGCGACAGAGAGAGAGAAAGAGACGGTTGAGAGAGAGAGAGAGAGAGAGCGTGGCGTGCGTCTGCACACAGACAGACAAAGACGGTGAACCGGAGGAACGGGAGAACGCGCTCTATTCCCCTCTCGCGTTGAAAACGGCCAGAAAACAATGAGCAGAGCGGCGTCGAAGCGGGACGCGTGATTTTACCGCGCGCTGGAGTTTGATTTCTTTTATTGATGCTTTTAAAACGGACTTTTTCTCCAACCGCCCCCCAACAATTAGCAGCTCCGCTAGCGGTTAGCATCATCATCACCCTCATCCTCCAGAAAACACGAGATAAGAGCGGCAAGCGGCGCGGGAGGACTTAAGGTGAGGCTTTCTCACGGCATTTACCGTGACTTTCTCTTCCACCGGTTTCCGTAACGCCCGGTTTGATTGTCCGCGTGGCGCGCGCGCCTGAGATCCACAAACAAAGGCGACAATGTGACTGATCATCTCCGGCTAGCGGCTCGGCTAACAACAACAACAACACTTCGCTTTCAACGTTCATATCTCTCGTTAGTCGTAAAAAAAATAACTCACTATTAAACCGATTTAGTGTCGTAGTCACGTGCTTTAACTATATGTAACCACGGCCGCTTGTCAAGATATATAACCGTTAGTAAGTGAGTCGCGCGCGCGGAGCTAAAGCTCACAATAAAGACAAAAGAGACGCGAATTGGGAAACAACACGCGCACGAGCTTTAGCGGTTTATGCCACTTCTAATGGTTTAAATGTGTTATTTCTTCTAGTTTTGCTTGGGTGTCTGATGCACACGCGGGATAACTATGCCCAGTCCCTTGTTTCATCCCGATATCATGGATCACGAGATGGTTGTGAGCAGCACCGGGGCCCGGGAGAGCGAGCAGGAGTCCCGGGACGAGGAGCATCAGGAGGCGCTTCGCTTCGCCCTGGATCAGCTGTCACGCATGTCATTGGAGAAGGTGGACTGTCTGGACGGCACCGCCGGGGAGAACTGTAACGGAGGGGGTCCCGGGGGTTACGTGGACCTGCAGATGCTCGAGCACTCGAACGGCTCGCGGGAATCTCCCGGTTCCTGCTCGCCCTCTCCGGAGTACGGGTACCACATGGCCAGCCCGCACTCCTCCTCCATCCTCGGGGAACAAAGCTCGGTGCTCCGCAAGAGAAGTGTCAACATGACCGAGTGTGTGCCCGTGCCCACGTCAGAGCATGTGGCGGAGATCGTCGGCAGACAAGGTAACTTCACTGCAACATTCACTCACATATGACCATAAACAAGAGGAACACGTCCCATTGCTGTCTGAGATTGATCAGTGGCAGAACAAATACATGCAGTGCTTTCCCATTGTTCAAATGCATTGCATTTCTTTATAGTCTCTTCACCACAAGTTCTTATTAAAATAACAGTCTGCATGCAAATAACTACTTGCAACGCATTTAAACAAAAGGAAAGCATTGCAAGTAATCATTTGCATGTTAATAATTTTTGTGTATGTTCCAAGAGATTATAAACTATATCTCTACATATAGATAGATTAATAGTATACACCGTTATTAAAATAATATTTTGCATGCAAATAACTACTTTCAAAGCATTTGAACAAAAGGAAAGCATTTGCATTTTAAATAAATTATTTGTTTATGTTCCAAGAGATTATAAACAACAAATGCAATGCATTTGAATAATAGAAAAGCATTGCAAGTAGATATTTGCATGCAAATTATGAATATTTTAATGAGAATTCATATTTCGAGAGATTATAAACAACAAATGCAATGCATTTGAAAAATAAAAACACAATCTTACTATTATCAGTCGTGTCTGAGGTTGTTCATCGCGTAATTGCATTGGAAATGTGAATGTTTACCTTTTCTTTGTTCCACGAGAGCATAACTAGTAAACGCACTGCATTCGAACAATAGGGATATCCTCACTTTAATAGTGTTATTGATGTCTGAGATTGCATGCAAAACCTTAATTTGAATATTTACTAAGATTTAGTCTTCCTTTCTGTTCCTAGGCATCATAAACAATGCAATTGCATCAGAACAATAAGTAAGCGTTATAAGCGGCCAGTTGCATATGCTTTATGTTTCTGTTATTGTTTTTGCATGCATGCATTAGTGTTTTCGTACTTTTTTCGGTTTGGCCTATATTTGTTGTTTATAGACATCGGTAGTGTGTCGATGGAGGCTCGGATGGATGTTCTGCTCTGTTGTTAGTGTTGGAGGAGGGGTTTGAAGAGGGAGGAGGGGGTCTGGACATGTCTCGCGCTCGAAACCAGACAAAAGAGACTCGCATCGACCGATGCGGATTCACGGGCCTCACGCCCATCTCACTGTCTGCTGATTATTGATCTCTGATCGCGTTTAGTTGAGCGTTATCCGCTCTTCTGCATGCACTGGGGTCATGTGAGGATATGAGTTATGCAAGTATACAGGGCCACACTAAAGGCGTGTTTCAGCGCGCGTGCGCCGTCTGATGCACGCGCCTGCTAAAATAATCAAATCGAGTGCATGCATTATGTGTGTTTGTGTAAAACAAGTGTGATTTATGCGCGAGCCGCGAGGTTTTGGCTCGGAGCGGCATTGTTCTCTTTGTTTGAACTGCCATGCGTTCAGGCTCGCGCTATGACGTCACCGAGCACGCGCGCTATTGGCTGAGCGAAAGAAGCCTCGCGGATTTAAAGGAACAGTGCGCCTCTGTTTGCTAACAATGGAAGCACGTGATCGATAAAACTATAATATAGTGTCACTTATTGACGATAATATTTTCTTCATTCTTATATAGCACAGTTTAATGCAACACGAGTTGCCCAAAGTGCTTCACAATAGAGAACAACCACCAATACATAGAGATAAAAAAATACATAGAACTACATAGAGGCTCGGATAAATAAACTGGAGCTGTTAAATTTATTAAATATTCTATTTAACATTTTGCCTTTTGTTAGTTCATTTGATAAAATAATTTGAAAACTTGAATGAGCTCATTAGAAAACTGCATAATTTGTGCACATCTTCATAATTTTTATAGCATATAGCAGAACATTAGTGAACAACAACATGACCTGGTTATGCAATTTGATTTATGGAAGTCAATGAGGTGTCACTGTAATTGGCTTTAATTTTCAATAATATACTGGAATTATTTCAAATGTGTTGTATAAATGTGCCCAAAAATAAAAATTTTACGTTTGCTAGTTAAAAAAAACAAAAAAAAAAAACATATATATATATATATATATATATATATATATATATATATATATATATATATATATATATAATGTGTGTGTGTGTGTGTGTGTGTGTGTAGTCTATTAAAATAATCTCATCTAAAATGTTCATTTAATTATTATTGTTAGTTAATTTAAATCATGTCATCTTCATGATTCATTTAAAAACTGTAGCATGCGACTACAAATTAATAATATAATTAATGTTATATAATAAGTTAAGTTTATTTAATTTTAAATGGTTTACTTACAGATATTTATTTGGGCATTATTTAATTGATTATACACTTGATCGAAAAAGTGTCACTATTATTGATGTTGAATATAACAATTCCAGTACATTATTAATGATTAAAATATATAAATTTGTCATAATTCCCTTTTGCTTTTATTATTCAACCTTTTGTTCTTGCTAGATTATTTAAATTATTTAAATAAAATGTACAGATATACCATGTTGTCTCAATTATTTTAAATAATTTTATTAGTGAGTACATTAATAAAAACTGAATATTCTTCATAATTATATTATAAATAGTTTTGAATTAAAGCATGCTGCTGCTGAAACAATTTCATCTCAACTGCATTTGTATTAAATTTAGTTAAAATACGCTATGATAAATTTAAGCATGGATTTTTAATCTTATCTTACATGTGTACATAGACTTTCATGGAACATTATCTCATGAATATCTGTCAAATTCTTACATTTAATCAGTAAATTCAATTAGAATAATAAGACACAATAGGGCTGTTACTAATCAAATGAAATCAGTATCAACAAAATTAATTGTTTAATGCAGATCAGAGAGACATGAACGCTTTTAAACTGCCGTTAAAAATGAATATATAATAATGTTTTGATGTTTTAAACATGAAATGTTGATTTTTTTTTTTTAATGATTTTAAAAATGAAAACATACTTTAAATGTGAAATTAATACCGCCAGTAGGTGGCAGCGAGTCACTGTTAATGAGTGAGTCATTGAGATTCAACCGATTCATTTAAACAGAACGAAGCATTTGACTCTTAATAAGTGAGTCATAGAATCATTCATTCAACAGATTCGTTCGTTCATTCAGTAACGAAACGCCACCATGTGTTGCTCAGAAACGCAAAATGGTCCTTTGTCTGTCTGGAGCAAAAACCGGCAATATTGTCTAAAATATAAGTCAGTTAATATTAACTTCTTGTTTATTAAACTTGTATAAAATCAAAATCACATTTGTGATCATGCTGATATTTGGAGAAAAAAACGTCACTATTCGTGTGATATTACCTATATCAAGTGATTATAAATATAAGACATAGAGAGGTATTTTTTTTTGCCCCTTATCTTGAATATTGAGGGCATTAAATGCATTTTAATAGACTAAATCACACAGTGAAAGCATGCGCTCTAATTGCAGTTCAACAATGTAATGTTTTTCTCTCGTTGTTTCTGCAGGTTGCAAGATCAAAGCTTTGCGTGCAAAAACAAACACCTACATCAAAACCCCCGTGAGAGGAGAAGAGCCCGTGTTCATCGTGACGGGTCGCCGCGAAGACGTGGAGATGGCGAAGCGTGAGATCATCTCAGCAGCCGAGCACTTCTCCATGATACGAGCCTCGCGCTGCAAAGCGGGCGCTAGCGGACCCGGCACTAGCGGCTCCCTTCCCGGCCCGCCAAACCTCCCGGGACAGACCACCATTCAGGTGCGCGTTCCCTACAGAGTCGTGGGTCTAGTAGTGGGACCCAAAGGAGCCACGATCAAACGCATCCAGCAGCAAACGCACACCTACATCGTGACGCCAAGCCGAGAGAAAGACCCAGTGTTCGAGGTCACCGGGATGCCGGAGAACGTCGACCGCGCGCGGGAGGAGATTGAAACGCACATCACGCTACGCACCGGCGCATTCGTCGACCTCCAGGGCGATAACGACTTCCACAGCAATGGGACGGATGTGAGTTTAGAAGGGCTCGGGGCGCTCGGGTTTAGCGGCGCGCTTTGGTCGCGCGCCACTCATTCGGCTCCGCCTCCTCCGCCATCACAACTTCACCAATCCACACGCAAAATGTCATTATCAAACGCAGCGGAGTCGTTCTCGGTGACGCGCCGTGCGGCCGACGCCGGAAGCCCAACAAGCCCCTTTAGCACGAGCAGCGCCGGCGGGAGCTTCTCATTTGCCGGCGGCGACTCGACTCCGAATTTGCCGGCGACTACCGAAGATTTGGGTTTTGAATTCGGTGCCGCTAACATCTGGGCTCCGTTCGTGAACGGCGCGAAACAACAGCAGCCGGTTCGGCGCAACAGCAGCGGTCTTAGCAACGGCGCCGTAACCCCGCGGCTATCACCCGACCCGGATCACCCGCTAGCTCGCCGTGCTCAAAGCGACCCGCTTAGCGCCCTCTCCTGGTTGCAGACGAGCGGTGGCGGTGGTGGCGGCGGCGGGTCGTTCTCAGGCGGTAGCAGCAGCAGTAGCGGCGGAAGCACCACCGGTTACTCCTCCTGCTCGGGGTCTTCGCTCCCGGGTGGCTCGCCAACTGACTCTGAAGGCGGCGGAAGTGGCGTGGGCGTCGCCTCTACTATGTTGGGTCGCCTGAAAGCGGGCGCCCTGGCAGGAATGGTGCCGCGAGACTGTTACGTGTGTTGTGAGAGCGAAGTGACGGCTGCGCTAGTCCCGTGCGGACACAACCTCTTCTGCATGGATTGCGCCGGGCAAATCTGCCAGTCGCAAGAGCCCGAGTGTCCCGTGTGCCACATTCCTGCCTCGCAGTGCATCCGGATCTTCTCCTAAACTATTAAAGACTGACTAATTATTAGATATGACACTATTCTGAATTATTGACAACAGTAATAACAATGATGATGATGATGAAACGAAAATGACTATTACCCACTCAAGTACTTGCGTAATCCTAGCCGTTCATGTTCATATGGGTTTTTTCCATTCATGCTTCTTGACTTTTTCTACTCGCAGGTATTTTACGCTGCACTTTTTTGTCTAATGCGTTTGTTTTTAGAGGGTTGCCGCCGCTGTGGTCGTTTTTTAAATTATTTTCTAAAGATCTTGTTGTTTTCCGCATTCTGTTTTTAAATGCAGTCGACGACGACATTGGCGGCGTGAAACGCAAGACTGCGTTCATTTAGACCAAAACACCAGAGATATTAATGCTTAATATTTATACGTATCTGACGTACTAGTTGATGTTGAATCTGATAGAATAGTACATGTTATAAATATCATAACCGTGCATTTTTTTGCCACACTACCTTAAAAACATTCACGCTCCTTGATGTTTTGGGACGAACGTCGTGTTGCGTTACGTTAGTTCATTCCAACAATCTCCACTCCTGAAACAGGGTCGCTGGTATTCACAGTTAAACGTGGACGTGCGGAAACTTCACCTGTTGTGAACGGCGCCCTCTATCAAGAGGTTTTTGTAAGTTTACTTGAATGTTTCTCTTTGTTGTGAGCGTGTGTGTGTGTGTGTATGTGAGAGCCATCGCTTTTTGTGCACTGCGACACATTGAAATGTTCTTTCGCTGGAGTAAAAGTGTCTTCCGGCCCTCGTAAGAGGTTAAAGCGTTCCCGCACTTAGGTTCCCGCCGTTAAACGTGATGAACGGTTTTTTAACGTGAGTGACAAGCCATGAATTCACACTCTAAAGGGCTTCCGGTTACACACTACACTTCAGGTCATCCCGCGTACGCGAAACGCTAATAAACAGGATTTTTAGTCCCGACTGAGTCCGTGTGGCAGCTAAATCACGCAGGGCTTCCGTACACTTCAGTGAGGGACTTTCCCGCATCTTATGAAAGAGGTTTTGTTGTTGGGTTTGCATGATTTGTACAGGTTTCTTTCTCTAAAGATCACACAACTCGTTTTTTTAATTCCTCATTTGACTCGCCGTTTCCTCCTTTCTTTGGCGTGTTGAAGTGATCGATAGTGCCAGAAAACGGTGCCTTGGTGGCGAATCTCGCCGCCGAGAAACGACGATTGTGACGAACCTTCTCCGCTCTTCCAGATTCGTGAATCGCTTCGGACGAGAGTATTTGTATAGAGAGACGTGTCGTAAATCTGAGCCGGTTTTTCCCCAGAATCTGATTTAGTGTAAAGGTACAAGATTAGTTTTTCCCACTCGTGTGTGTGTGTGTGTGTGTGAGTGACGTGTTTTGGCGATGAAGGTCAGTGAAGAATCACTCGTGGTTTTTGACCTGAAGTTGAATCGTTTCCCTTCGAACAGGGTTTAACTGAGGCGAATCTCAGGCAGTTTTGCATTGGAACGACGACAGACACTGTTTTTCCCATGAATCATTTTTTTGCCCTGAACTTTTGCTCTCCTTTCCTTTTTTTACGTTCTTCGCTTTAATCCTTTTTGTACGCAGAACCAAAAGTTATTTCAGTAAGACTTTCAGACCTAAATTGTAAATATCCTCAATACAATCATTGGGATTTGTTTTCAAAAAGTACAACTTAATGTAGTTTTTAAAACATGTATCATTATTTGTAAGTTAAACTCTGCATGTCTTGAAGCCATGAGGCATTAGCTAATAATTTTCTAAAAATGAAAAGACAAAAAAAAAAAAAAAAAAACTTTTTTACACATTTTATTTTTACAATTTATTTGCTTACCTTGACATAAATATCCCAGATTATAATGTGACCCTTTTATTACAGCAAATTTATCTTTATTTTCCATATTTCTGTTTTTCCTGTGTGCAACATATAGGCAATTTATAACAAAATGAGAAAAAATTATTGAAGAAATTTAAAATTGAAATATATTTTATTTGAAAGTTTATGGACCTTTTAACCGTGAGCTGGAACAATTGTATACACGTATAATTTGAGCTGACTTGACGGTTATAAGAAATGTATCAAGAGTTTTATTTTTTATGCTTCTTTAATAAAATCTTGTTTTTTTGTTTTTGTTTTTGTACTGTAAAACAATAAACCTTTGTATCCGTGTCTTCCTTTCTGTGCGCAGTGATATTAAAGGTGTGTGTAATGTGTGGGATATTAGAACTATGTGAATGGAGTTTGTTTTGCCGCCTTTGATCAGTGTTTCTGCTGTTAAAAGTTTTTTTGGGATGAATCAACATTACAAAAAAGTTTACTTTTTAAAAAAAATATAGCAGTTAAGAATATTTTGTATTCCAAAAATACTTTGTTAAAATTAAAAACTAGTCAAAAGAATTTTCTGTGGTGGTCAAGAAAATAAAATTTGATTATTGTTGTTAAAAAATAATAGTGAAGAATTTTGTGTTCCCAAAAATACTTAATGTTTTTTACTTAATTTTGACTCATTTTCATCTTGATGTTAAGTTACAAGTTAGGAAGTAACATTAACGATGCGTTTGTGTAAGAAAAATATCCATATTTAAAACTTTATGGACTAAAATAACTAGCTTGAACTTGACGCACAACGTAATGATGAACGCGGTTGCCCAGCGCTGTGTGTTTGAACTGCGAGAGGTGTCAAAATTTGCGCTACTATGGAAGGCCAAAAGGGCCAAAACGTGTGAAACTGTTTCACACGTTTTGGCCCTTTTGGCCTTCCATGCGCTACTCCTACATCATACATCGTCATCCTCAAGTGTTTCTCTTGTGGCGTAAGTCGACTTGTGTGTGGCTGTCTGCCGGAAGCTAGTTATTTTAGTCTATGAAGTTTTAAATGCGTATAATTTTCTTACACGAACGCATCGCTTCACTTCAGAAGGCCTTTATTAACCCTGCGTGGAGCACTTTAATCATTGGTGGATGCACTTTAATGGACTTCCAAAGACAAAAACCCATTCACTCAAATTATAAAGCTTGGAAGAGCCAGGATTTTTTTTTATATAACTCTGATTGTATTCGTCTGAAAGAAGAAAGTCATATACTCCTAGGATGACTTCAGAGTCAATCATGGGCTAATTTTCATTTTTGGGTGATCTATCCGTTTAGACAATTTTGTATGAAATATGTATTTTCCAAAACACGTTTTTACTATAAAACTCAGAGAAAATTAAAGCCATAAACCTAAACAAGGCGTGATCCAAATTTGAGGTTGATATCTCAAAAAAAGAGCTTTCAGTAATATTGTATTTGGCTGCAGTACCGAACGCTTCCACTAGAGGAAATTCCCATTCATTTCCAATGAGCTCATTTTTGACCACAAACAACGTTTGACACTTTTTATCGGCACCATTTAACCTTTCAAATCATGTCCTTGATTGTGTGTTATTTTTTTCACACAGCAAGTGCCAAACTTGTTCCATTCTGAAGTAAAAAAAAAAAAAGTAATTTTTTGTTTAAAATGACAAAACATTACAACATAACATTAGCTACATGTTATACTACAATAAAATGTTATAATCTAGTAAATTCTCAGTTTAAAAAAAAGACAGCTGTGCAAATAAATAAGACACATCAACTTCATGAGGAGAGAAGAACAAAAAAATGATCTGAGAACTTAATGTTCTAAACCTTCTAAATTCTTAAGATTAATTCTAAGATTTTTCATTAATCTTTTCATGAATTAAATGAAACGAGCTCATGTGACAATGTTGCTTGCTACTGTTTGAATGATTTTTTTTTAAGGCTTGTATTAATATAAGTTCATGTTTTATAAATATACTATTAGTCACTCTTCATAGTCATTCATTATTGCTATTTCAAGCAACTTGAAATGGCATATGTATTATGTTCAGAAATTAAGTTGCACACAGTTAATGATTGTTAAATGGGTCATTCTTTTAAAAATATTATATATGGCCTTACGTTATTTAAGATCTGGACTTTATTACTAGATTGCTAGTCATAAAGGATGACTTTTTAATTTAACAAATTAAGATATTCTGATCAGCTCGTAATCAATAATTACATCAAACAATTTTACAATTAAAAGTAAAAAAAAAAAAATGTTCAATGAAAATTCTTCACACTAACATTAAACAATATATAACACCAATGTCTAAATGAACCACATTAAAAAAAAAAAAAAATTATATTGAAATTAACTTTTTCAGTATGATGGGGAAAATCACCATACGATGACCTTTGACCTAGGAAGCATTTATCTCACAACTTTTTGTTTTATAAGGTTTTAATGTGGAAAACACTGACAAATAAAAAACGAAAGGGCAAGCGTTCTTTAATTTTACTACTTATTGCTAATTTTCTTTTTCCCCTTTTCACTAACGTTTTTTTTTTTTTTTTTTTTGCGTGTCCGAAATATTAATGACCCAAACACAATTTTCCCATGTTGACTTGGACATTTTACATACATTTTTGTCATTAAGTTTATTACAAAGTCACTTAATAAAGCTTGTTTCTCCATCGATGCAGGTTTTTAAAAAGAAACACAGAGTCAGTTGATCATTATTGTTTTAATAGGAAGCAAATGCTGCAATAATCCACTATCATCCTCATTAAGAACAATCAAAATGGTTAAAAACTAAAATTAGAAACATCCCCGGTATAAAAACACCCACTCATGCCAAGAACATCAGAGACATTATTCACAAGCTCTTCTTTTGAAAAACGAACAGTGAAAGAGGAAAGTCAATCGGACCGGTCAGTTTGTGGCAGGTTAACATTGAGACGCGTGCTGCCACGATTCACTGGGTTTCCCATCATGCACTTGGTTTTATTCACAGCGTCTGCGGGCATGCATGCATGCATATGAGTCTCTTCATGCCCGTTTGTGCTTCAGCGTGTGTGTATGTGTGTGTGTGTGGCGTTTTAAATCACGTCTCTGTCATCTTTCTAATGTCAAGGCTCGTGTGAATCAACATTCAGTGGCTGCGCTGCGTTTGGTCTCACAGGAAATCAAGCATAGAGGGATTTTAAAGCTGGTTTGAAAAAGAAATCGTATTTTCCACAACACGCTAAAGTCAACGAAAAATGGTCTAACATAAAAAAGGGTTATTATCGTCAACTAATGCAATAAAACATTTTCATTATTTGAAATTAAATTGAAATACAATAAAATATATGTAAAAAAACCAAAAAACCTTTCAGTTAGTTGCCAAGGCAACGTTTCTCATTCAAGGAAAATAATAATAAAATTGTCAAAAACACTACTATATTACTAAACCTTGAACTAAAATTAAAATGAAAATATAAAAATAAAATCTAATTCAAAATATAAACAAAAACTATGATAGTATATCAATTATAGTAAAATAAAGTGTTCAGATGTGCAACACACTTACATTTTTTATTTTTTTATATGTATTATACATTTACAAACTTATGTTAGCTGCGATTAATCGACTTGGCGGCACTAATATGTAGATTATAAGCGATTAATTGCGATTAATCAACTTAGCACGAATATATATGATTAATCGCGTATATATATATATATATATATATATATATATATATATATATATATTAGTGCTGTCAAGTCGATTATTCATGATTAATCGCATATATATTAATATTAGTGTCAAGTCGATTAACCCCACATATATATATTAAATTAGTGCTGTCAAGTCGATTAATCTAACAAAAGTCTGTGAATATATAATATATACATACGTTTGTGTGTATATATACATATACACACACACATGCATATATAATATATTTACAAACATGTTAGATGCAATTAATTGCGATTAATCGTCTTGACAGCACTAATAATATATACAAATTTTGTGTATCTATGTGTGTATATATATATATATATATATATATATATATATATATACACACACACAAACACATATAAATAAATAAAAAATGTAGTGAACTGATTAATCATTCACAATAACCCCATGAGCTTGTATAAAGACAGTAGAAGTGAAGGATCACAGCCGACTCTCTAACAGCGAGTATGTACAGCAAGTATTCAGTGCGGATACAAATACTCTGCAGTGTAAACGTGTTAAATCAGTTTAAATTAAACCGCCAACTAACTTTACAAAGACACTTAATTGCACTGTGGTTTAGTCTAAAATAGCTGATCTGATTGGCTCAATCCGGCCACGTTTATCAGAGCAGTCCCGACGAATTCGGCCATTTAAAGGGACAGTTCACCTAAAAAAATCATCTCTTCCTCGTGTCCTTCCAAACATATTTGGGAAGAAAATAAATATCGGAGCTTCAGAAAGTCTGCAAACTCTGAGCTGCAGTGATGCGACGACTTTACCAATCAGCGATTGGCTCTTTTATTTAGAAGACGGGGCTTATTCCGCCATAGTGCGCATTGCACTTTCTCCCATTCATAGTAATACTTTGTGCATCTAAAGTCTTTGTTATGACTTATAATAGATTTATGAGAGGAAAAGAGTCAATTCTCTCCTAACTCACTTGCATTGGAACAACACACTGCAAAAAAATGCTTTTGTTACTCAGTATTTTTGTCTTGTTTCCAGTCCAAATATTAAAAAAAAAGATGCATTTGCCAGAAAAGTAAAACGCCATTAGATATTATGTCTTGTTTTCTGGGGAAATAAATCAAAATTAAGTGAGTTTTTGCTTAAAAAAAGCAAAATTATCAGCCAATGGGGTAAGAAATATAATCTTAATTTAGCTTTTTTTAAGCAACAACTCACTTAATTTTGATTTATTTCCCCAGAAAACAAGACATAATATCTTATAGCCTTTTCCTACTTTAGTAAATGCATCTTGATTTAAGAATTTTTAGATATTTGGACCGGAAACAAGACAAAAATACTGAGTAAGAAAAGCATGTTTTGCCGTGCATGAGTGTGAACGATCATTTCTGGGTGAATTATTCCTTTAATGCATCCGTTCCTGTTTCAGTTCAGTGTATTGCTCTAGAATTATGCATTATTGAAGAAGACTCACGAAAAAGCATTACAAATACGACACAGCCCAGACGAAAAAACATTTCTGATCTTGTAATACTGTCGGTCAAAAGTGCGTTTCTGACGTCTCTCAGCAGCGTCGACCATTAAACGAAGCGGACGACATTAAAGAGCGCTTTAGGACTTCACAACACTCATAGACAAACGTCTGACGCCATCATCTGAACGCCTGGACAAACATCAATCCTGCGGTGGTTATTGAGTATTTCTGGACACAAACAAACAAAGAAACGAAGAAAAGCCCCATAATGCACGGCGTCTGATCTGCAGTGGAGTCACAGTGTGTGTTAAGGCTCATCTTCATCATGCTGAAGACTCAGACGTGTGGAGAACACAATCCAAAGCGGGACTCGACATGCAGAAAGTGCAAAATATTCCCAACGAATCACGAAGTGCGTTTCCGTTCAGCGGTCTGTAAAACACAGAGGTCTGGAAGGGGTTTCTGGGTAACTCAAGGCCGCAATGCATTGTGGGTGTGTGCATGTGATCGGAACATCATCATGAGGAGTGTTACATCACCTCAATATCACATCATAGTTTTCTGCGCTCACGTCAGAATCAACACAGTTTATAGTGTGATTAGTAAAAATCATATTAATCAGGATCATTGACGAGTTGATCTGGTTAATGAGATATTTTAGGGCTGCACAATTTTGGGGGAAAAATCTAATTGCAATTTTTCTGACTATAAAATTATAATTATTTTTTTTATTCTATATATATATATATATATAAATAAAGGTATTATAAACATGAACAACATTTTCTGTAAAGCTGTTTTGAAATGATGTGCATTGTGCAATACGCTAAAAAAATACATTTGACTATTATTTCTAAATAAAAATGTTAAATATAATACAAAATAATGAAATATTACTATTGTAAAAAAAAAAAAAAAAAAATAGTATTCCAAAAATAATATAGTAATAATAATAATGATTTATTATTAATTTTAATAATAATTAAAATTATTAATATGGTCTTAATTTCTTTATTTTGAAATGTTACCATTAGAGTTTGACTTTTATTACCAAATAAAAATATTAAATATAATAAAAAATAAGAAATATTACTATTGTAATATTTCACTGTAAAATGTAAAATTTAGTATTAAAATGAAATATTTAAAAAAATGATATATATATATTTAATTATATATAGTATACTTAAATATAAACCAATATTTATGACATAATTTCTTCCTTTTCAAACGTTAAACCATCAAACTTTCATTTAGGGAAACCACAGGAGTCTCTAAAGCTCGTCTTCTGTAACAACAGGTTTATTTACAAGTTCGGGAAGATGTTTTGCACATGTTAGCAATGAGTGACTGTATTATGAGCTCGCGTGTAAATCAACACAGCGCCGCGCTTCACTCTGAAACACGCGTCGATAATTAATAATCGCACGTTTTATTTCGATTAATCGTGCAGCCCTAATACATATCAAGACAAATAAACTCAGACTGAAAACATTAATCTGGCACGTGAACATCTCTGGATATTCACACTCTCATTTGACGTGAGCGCAGGTGGCGCTCTCTGATTGGCCAAGGGAATGTGTTAAGAACCAATCAGAGATGGCGTAACACATTAAACCATTGTGCTGAACATCAGGGCTGTCCGTGAAGCTGAAATGCGGCCCTTCAAGTGCAAAACAAAGTGTGTAGAGTTAAATCTACAATCTTCTCAGCGGAGGATGTTGGACAGAGAATATTAGACGATGATCCGCTGTGGAAGTAAACGAGGTCAGTGTTCATATTCCCAGCTGACATCATTATTATCAGATTGCTTTCATCCGTGCAGATTCGCCCGTTTCTGTGTTATGATCAGGGTTTGAAATTAACTTTCACTCACCGGCCAATTTGGCAACTAAATTTTAAGGTTTCCGGCCATTCAGAACTTCTACTAGCCCAAAAAAGTAAGAAAGAAAGAAATGACCCAGATGAACTACGTCACAGCTCATATTTATACACAGTATAAAACTCGGATTTCACACATTAATTTCTTATTCAAACAAAACCCTCTCTTTAATCCTCATGCTTTTCACCAAAACTGTGTTTTAGGAGGACAGATTTGATTTAAACGAACTTCCCCAGAAAAGCGTAACTCGCCAAACTGGCTCGTGATTTGATGGCGTTTCCCGCCACTGTCGACGGGTTGGCGGGTGTTCATTGGAAACCCTGCATGCATTCATACGTAAATGTTATTTTAATTACTTGAATGTGTCCAGATGTTTTACTTTTGAGTTTCTAGCCAACATTTCTCAAGGTTTTTTTTTTTGCATTGTGACATTAATGTATTGCTAATTAGTTAACGACAGTCAATACATCAACTGTGTGCAAAATTAATTAATTATGAAACTAATTCAAACGCATCTCTCTACAGAAAACAACAGCGTAATTATTCAGTGAATTCAAGTTTTGTTTTCATAGTGTCACTGCAATCTGATTAATCAGATTCTGCACAATACGCCGTATTAATATATCATGACGACTCACGAGTATTTGCGCTAAATCTGCGCAGAATTGACTTGCACGAACTTCCCCAGCAAAGTGAGTAAACATAATGAGTAACTCGCCAAATTGGCTCGTGATTTGACAGCGTTTCCCGCCAGTGATGTTAATTTCAAACCCTGGTTATGATCATGTGTTTTGCAGGACAGTTTCTCGCTAGCTTTAGCTTTAGCTTCAGCTCCTGCCCTCCTCGGCCGAGCGCTGGTCCGACTTCAGCTTGACGAACTCTTTGGCGACCTCGTCGTTGTTCCTCTGCGAGAGGATCCTGAGCACGGTGAGGCCGGTCTCGTCCATGTGCACGCGCGTGCCGAGCGGGAGCCAGCAGGCGGCGCTGCTGCGCGACGCCAGATCCTTCAGGTGCAGCACACACAGGCCCACCGTACGGTCCTCGCGCGCGAAGCAGTAATCCTTCACACACACCTGCAGCTCGTAGCCCTCGGGGCCCAGCTCGCTGCCCAGAACACTGCACACACACACACATTTATACATCAGTACACTGCAGATTCAGATTTTTAATAACCATTTACTTTTTTTTTAGTTCATGTTAATTGTTGTAATTTTGAAAAGTTTATTTTGAATTTTTTAATACATCTGTATAACTCTATTTTTATTTTATTGCATTTCAATTAAATTATGTACTATGAAAATAGTATTAGTTTCACTAATTTTTATACTTAAAAATATAGTTGTTTAAAACAACTGCAGTGATCAGTATTAATTTATTATTATTTATATATTATTACAATATATATTAATATTTTTAATAACTATTTATTTTCAGTTTTCATTTTAATTGTAGTAAATTTGTTGTGCTTTTGAGAGGTTTAATTTTTTAATATATCTATATCACTTTATTTTTATTTTCATTTGTTATATTAATTTTAGTCCAAATAATTTTTTAATGCTTTTTTTAGTTAAGTTCTTATATTTAATTGCATTTCAATTAATTAAATTATGCATTATTTATTTCAATTAATGACAATTATTTTTAATAGTATCAGTTTCACTAATTTTTATACTTAGCAATATTATTTAAATTGTGTAGTTTAAAACAATTAATCAGTATTGTTTTTATTATTATTAATATGTTATTACAGTTTATATTCATATTTTTAATAACTATTTTCAGTTTTCATTTTAATTGTCGTAATTTTTAGAAGTTTTTTATAACTTTTTTTAAAATAAATCTATATAACTTTAATTTATTTTTATTTCCATTTGTTATAGTAATTTTAGTAGTCCAAATTATAAAAAAAAAAATTTAAGTGAAGTTCTTCATCTAATATTTATGTTTTATTGCATTTCCATTCATTAAATTATGCATTATTTATTTCAATTAATCAAAATGATTTTTAATAGTATTAGTTTTATACATTTTTATACTTAAAAATATATTTTTTTAATTGTTGTAGTTTAAAACAATTAAAGTAATCAGTGTTCTTTTTACAGGGTACCCGCGGGGTCTTAAAAGCATTGAAAAAGTCTTAAATTTGATAATCTCAAATTAAGGCCTTAAAAGCCTTGAATTTGGTATACAAAGTCTTGGATTTCGTTACAAAGGTCTTAAATTTTGTTTTGCCTTTTCTATGATTAAGTTCATACCGTAACAAAATTAACTGTTACTAATGTAGACTAATTCAAAATTAGTCGTTTAACGTTGAGTGCACCTCGCGCTCCACGTCATTAAAGAACGCGCGAAAGCGTGCGCACCCGTTACGATGGTTACTAATCAGAGCTTTTCTGTTAAAAGAACATGTTTTCTACCCGGTCTTTTCAGTAGTATCTGGCCACAACCATCCACGCGCGCTCTCTCTACATTGTTGAAGAAGCGCGGATGATCTGAAAACACAGACAAGCTGGAGTTCAGCGATCTTCATTTGAGAATATACGAGCCGCTTGCGCTGTTTGTGCCACTAAATCTGCGATCAAAATGCAGGCTGATATACAGCAGTGTTTTTAATGTTGATCATTATTAGTGGTGGGAGAAAAAATCGATCCATCGATGCATCGCGATTCTCTCTCCAACGATTCTGAATCGATTCTGAGCTTAGTTTATAACCAGATGTGCGATGACGCAGAGTTTGCTTTAGAAACACCCGTCTTCTGCTTGCTAACAATTCCCCACACACGTACCTTCAGTAAAATAATATTTAATAAAGTTCGGAAAGGTTGAAACGAATTATAAGGACATTCACAGGCTTCATTGTACAGGATGCGCTGTGAGGGACGCGCATGTTTGATGTTACACTTGAAGTGTGCTGTCTCGCGCGTCGATATTCCCCTTAAAAATGCTCTACGAAGTCATCGTTTATGTGTTTTGGAATGCAGTGGACTTATATTTTTAAAATATGAACCTCGCTAACAGAAGGCTGCTTTCAGTTTCAAATGCTGATGCGCGCTTTGTGTTGACTGCTCGCGCATGCGGCTTTGCGACTCCGTGACTCCGTGTAAGTGGTTTAATATACTTGTGCAAAATGAACGTAAACACAGCAAGTTATGTCTTAAGGGATTAAACGGTGAGGACAAACCACATTACTACTTGTATTTAAAAAGAGATCCGAGCGTGAATGCAGCTAAATAGATATCTAAGATATCTCAGTCTAATAAGATGTCAAAGTAAAAAACAAAAGTATGATGAAAATAAATCACTCACAGTTCTTGAATGGAAAATGTTCAGATAATCTTAAATACTGAAAGCACTCTTCTGTTTCTTTGTCATTTGTTTATATGCTTCTCTTTATTAGGCTATTTGCTATTTATATGGTTTGAAGTTATATTAGTTTAAAATTCTTAAAATAAAACTGTTTTAATGTTTTATTTATTTTATTTGTAATTATAAAAAAAAATAGACTACTTAATTACTTATGTAAACTAATGAATTAATGGGGGGGGGGGGGGGGGATTTTATTTTTATTGATTTTATGCAATAAACAGTAAAAAAAAAAAAAAGTAACATTAAGTGATGTACTACATTTTAAACAGTATTGTCAGGCTTATTGCTCTATTTTGCAACAAAATCTGTGGCTTTGACAAAGACAATGAGTTACCGCCACCTACTGGCGATTTTAATATCATATTTTTATTAATATTAAACGTTTTTTAACATTGAATATTTATTGAACATTGTTTTATTTAAAGCATTATTTATATTTTAAAGGTATTATAAAGGTGAAAAATGAAATGGAAAAATCGATTAAATGGGGCAAATATTGTCCCTTAATGGAAAGATGTGACTGCAGTCTAAGTGGAAGAGAGGGGGTACGGCACTCTAAAAAATTGGAGAACTAAGGAAAAGGGATATAGAATTGCACAAGTGCTACTGCTAAAGAGTGCAATGTCAATACAGCCTGTTAGCTTAATTTTAATTTCTCATAAGCTTAATCGAATTGGCCTAGAAAGAATAATTATGACATTTTCTGTCTAAAGACTATACATATAAAATAGCTACCAAAATTAAAGTAACTGCAGTTTGACTAAAAGTAATGACTAAAAGTTGACAAATGCAAACACATTTCGTCAACTAAAACTATGAAAGGCAGAATGACTCAAATGTGACTAAAACCAATAAGCATTTTCGTCTGAAGATGAAGACTAAGACTAAATCAAAAATGGCTGCTAAAATTAACATTGGCCTACACACGTGTGCGCTACAACGCTGCTGCGTATGTCTGACATTTTCCCCTCATACTTCTGTCGGAATTGGTACGAAGTTGGCATTGAATTTCATTTTAAATGGTATTAAAAAGGTCTTAAAAAGCCTTGAATTTAAGTTGGAGGATCCTGGGGGTACCCTGTTTTATTATATACGTATTATTAAACGGGTTCTAGCATGTTTAGGTGTTTTATGAATGTTTGTGTGGTATTTTGTGCGTTCTTGATTATTTTAAATGCTAATTTGATTTTAGAGGTAGCAGCCAAAATCAATCCATGAAAATCAATTAGTAGCAGCTATAATTATTCAGATTACTTAATATCTGATAAATTGAAGTATTAGATATTTATTTTTTTACATTTATTTTATTTACATTTTACAAGTTCATGTTTATATGATTAGGAAAAATATGTCCTCATAAATCAAAGGCATCCAAAATTATTCAGATTAATTAATTTCTAATAAACTGAAGTATTTGATATCAAATGTAAATAAATAACAATTACGAAAAAATATAAATGCATAGAAATATAAATATGCATAATATATAAATATATTTATAAACTTTAAAAAGGAAAATATGCCTTCATAAATCAATAGCTATATTTCCATCCACATTTTTATGCTCATTTTGGGATATTGCATAAAACGCTGAATGAAAACGCCAAGATGCGCAAAACGCAAAATGCACAAAAAATAATAATAATTTGAGGTGAATAAACTTTTTTTGCAGCAACTTACATTTTTATCACTGATATTTTATTCCAATTTCCCACGATTTTGTTCTCTTGAACACATGGGATGGAAAAGCTGCTCTATTTGCAAATGTTTAATGCAATATTATTCAGATTCTTAACTCCGGGTGGAAACACAGCTACTGTCGTGAAAGTCAGCGTATAACAGTGAGAAACCTACAACTGGAAGGATTCGGCGAACTTCGGGGACCAGCTGTTGTTCTTGGATTTGGTGGCGAACTTCCTCTTCTTGTCACTGAGATACGGGCCGACGATGTAGACCTCCACGAAGGGCCGGAAGATCCCCTGCGTCTGCCAGCGAAGGTCATTGGCTGAGACAACTGTCAATCACACACAAACACAGTCAAACTCACCCTTCCCTCGGATCAAAAAAAGAAAAAGAAAAAAAGTGTTCATCAGAGGGGTCCAAGACACTAGGACTTTTGTCGGACTTGAACCACGAATACACACACACACACAAAAAAAAAGTAATGGATTCGAAGAGAATTTGTGAATAAAATTTGAAAAAGTAACAAATCCTTCCGTCTTGTGTCACTTTGACTCCCTTAGGAATGCTTCAGTGCACATAGAAAAACCTAAAAATGCTCATAATTCAAGCTGAAAATGCTAAAACTTTACCAGAAAAATGATTTTTATAATGTCTACATGTGTACAGTACCAGTCAAAAGTTTGGAAACGTTACTATTTTAATGTTTTTGAAAGAAGTCTCTTATGCTCATCAAGCCTGCAGTTAAAAAAACTAAAAACTAAAAAAAACAGTAATATTATGAAATATTATTACAATTTAAAATAATGGTTCTCTTTTTTAATATACTTTAAAATGTAATTTATTTTTGTGATGCAAAGCTGAATTTTCATCAGCAAGTACTCCAGTCTTTGATAATAACTGAGTATCAAATCATCGTATTAGAATGATTTCTGAAGGATCATAAGACACCAATGATGGAAACAGTTGTGCTGTTTAATATCTTTTTTTGGAATACTTTTTTCAGGATTCAGTGATGAGTAAAACGTTAACAGCATTTATTCATAAAAACAGCATTTATTCAAAATAAAAACATTTCTAACAATATAAATCGTTACCATCACCTTTTTATCAATTTAACGCATCCTTGTTGAATTAAAGTACTAATTTCTTTAAAAAAAAAAAGTTATTGTTCCCAAAATTTTGAACGGTAGTGTATATTGTTACAAAAGATTTCTATTCTAAATAAATAGTTCTTTTTAACTTTTTATTCATCAAATAATCCTGAAAAAAGTATCTCAGGTTATAAAAAATATTAAGCAGCACAACTGTTTCCAACATTGATCATAAATCAGCATATTAGAATGATTTCTGAAGGATCATAAGACACCAAAGACTGGAGTACTTGCTGATGAAAATTCAGCTTTGCATCACAAAAATAAATTACATTTTAAAGTATATTAAAAAAGAGAACCATTATTTTAAATTGTAATAATATTTCATAATATTACTGTTTTTTTTTTGTTTTTAACTGCAGGCTTGATGAGCATAAGAGACTTCTTTCAAAAACATTAAAAATAGTGCTGTTTCCAAACTTTTGACTGGTACTGTATCTGAACGCACACTGAAGAGAACTGACTTTAGGACCCAGAGGAACAGCTCATTTACTCCATATAGAGATATGAGGACATCTAGAGTCGTGAAATATCATCTTATATTATTATATTTCCACGAGACGAGGTCGGTAAAGACACACGATGTAAGATATTTAGAGCTGAATTAAAAGGGTTATGCATGAATTTGAGAGTTATTTTGAATTTACGTTGAAAGAATGTGAGGAATATGCATAAATTACTATTTATTTACTATTTATTGAGCAAATCTATTAATTTAAAGGTAAATAAAATAAAAAATAACAAAAAATCTCCCCCAAAAAAATTTGCATTAAAATATATAGAAAATATATGATCAAGATGACATAAACTAAACTTTCTGGACAAAAAAAAAAAAGGTATAATTTTAGGGCTTCGGGTCATTTTGACCCGCGAGGGAAAGGTGTGTTACAAAGTGCGAGGGAAGGATGAAGGATAAACTGATATAAAAGCAGATATAAAGGGATGCAAAGCACCTTTGACTGTGATCTTGTGTCCTCCTGTGTTCGGGTCACTGAAGATCTCCACCGTCATGGACACCTCACCCACTGCATCCTCCACTCCTGAGGCTGAGGGTCAGAGGTCAAAGGTCAGAGCGTGGACCAAATGGAAGGTTTCTGACGATGCTGTTTTAATAGCCTACAGGTTTATCCTGCATTTGGGAACTTTTTATTTAGACATTTGCATCATTTTAAACCTTTTTGTGGACAGACCTTTAGTGCAGTTTCCCGCCAAAATAAAAGCCCGAGGGAAATAAAAGCCCGAGGGATTTTAAAATAAAAGCTCGAGGGATTGATTGTTTGGAAGTATGGAAGCTTGTTTCCATCAAATAAAAAGATTAAACAAAAGGTATAAAGAAAAGAAAACATATAAAACATTAAATCACTGTGTTTTCTGATAAGTATTTTATATAAATTTAAATAAATAAATAAAATAAATAATTAGACAATTTAGTTAATTTTTATATGGTAAAAATATGCCCTTATAAATCAATGGCACCATAAACCCCCAGGAATATCCATTATATGGATATTCAATTAACAGCCAAAATAAAATAATAAATAAATAACAATTATTAAAAAATAATAAAAACATTTATGAAAAATAAAGACAAATAGTAATATAGAACTATATATAAAAAAAATATGCCCTCATAAATAAATAGCAAAGGGGTCAAATATTGTCTCCCGTAAAAATTTGATAAAAATCTTAATTATCATTTTACGATATCTTAAATGTGATCGGGGATTGTGAGATTAAACTCACAATTCTGGGAAAAAAAAGTTGCAGTCACTATTTTTTTTACAATCCTTTTTTTACAATTTTTTACATATGAAACTGAAGAATTAAAGACATATAAGTAATTAGCCTATAAATCTAGACGCACCCTAGCGGCAGCAAAATGTATTTTGCAGCAGGGCAGTCTAGCAACTCTCCGTTGACTTTCGAGCTGCAAAAACCTAAATTGGGTCAGGCCAATCACGTCGTGTATAAAGTCGTGTATAAACATTTTATAACATTATTTTTTATTTTACAGTACAACTCTAATTATAAAAAAATCCATGATTGAAATATATTACTGTTGTAAATTAGTCAACTAATAATAAAGGCAATTTAATTTTTCCCAGCCCTATATCAAAAATATTTTTAAAATAAAAACAATCAAAATAAAACAATTCTTATTACAAGATTCAATATTGTATCAGTTTACTTGTGGCCTTTAAACAACACCAGAGAACCGTGAACGTGTAAATGTGTTGTTAAATTATTGAAATCTTATTTTACTGGACTGCAAGTAAATAGCAATCCAGCAGAGGGCAGCAGTGTGTGCAGAACACTTACATAAAAGGCATATAAATATCAGTATCTGCAATAATGTGTGATAATAAGATGATATTTATATGCTTGTTTTGTGATCAAATCACTGTTTAAAAAACAAAACAAATAATGCAATACAATACATGATGATTGAGACAAATAAACCTTCCTCAAAAGCCTGATGATCATTATTTGAGACTCTCATTTGAACATGATTTTTGTCGAAATTAAATGCAAATTACATGCAAAAAAAACTTCTTTTACTTTGGGTAAATCTCACAATTTATTTCAACTAGACCATGCAGACCATCTGGAGCCAGGCGTAATATTCACATGAATATGCAAATGAATATTTGCATGCATAAATATCAATGCTCTGCGGACACACGTACCTTTCTCTGGATAAACGTCTTCACTGTGAGTGTATCGCACGCCTTTACCACCATGAACTAAAGAGAAGAGGAAGACGTGAGTTTTCAGAAGACCTGAACATAATCATCACTAACATGTTTGAGGAAAAAGAGAAACAGAGCAAATGAGTTCACAGAGATATAGAGATATGTAAGCAATAAGGTAGTGCCGTGTGGTGAATAAGTCACGGCTGAAGGGTGTTGTTAGGCACGATCCAAAGCGGAGCAAACCGTGACTTATTCACGACACAGCACTAGCCTCGAGTACCTTATGGCTTTTATAAAACGGTTGCCACACAATACAAATATTAAAGCCGAAAAATATGCATCTATGCAACTTTCATGCAGTAAAAATCACTAAAAGCCTTCCTTCCGCTGGAGAAAATAGTCCCTGACCTAAACAGCAACAGAAGTTACATTACTTCACCATTAGAGGGCGGCAAAGACCGTCTTTATGAGTGAGATGAGGAGGGATACATAGAACCGTGAAGCGGTCATAACACAGCTATCGACCAATCAGAATCAAGGACTGGAACTAACCGTTTTATAAATATATATATCTGTATATAAATACATTTATACTGTATTTATAAACATAAAAATAGGAAAATATGCCTTTATAAATCAAATGAAAACTAATAAAAGGGAAACTAATTAATAAAATTAATTAAATCTTAATCTAAAATCTCTGATAATTTCTGCTAAATGTAACTATTTTATATAAAATGTAAATTAAATAAATAACAAATAGGAAAAAATATAAATTCAAAAATATAGTATAAATATACATTTATATATAGAAAAATAAATAAATATATTTATAAACATAAGCACAAAAATAGGAAAATATGTCTTTATAAATCATAAATGAAAACTAATAAAAGGGAAATTAATTAATAAAATGAATTAATAAAAATCTTAATCTAAAATCTCTGATAATTTCTGATAAATGTAACTATTTTATAAAAATGTAAATTAAATAAATAAATAGGGGAAATCTAAATTCATAAATATAGTATAAATATACATTTATATACAGAAAAATAAATAAATATATTTATAAACATAAAGATAAAAATAGAAAAATATGCCCTGATAAATCATAAATGAAAAAGAATAAAATGGAAATGAATAAATAATATTTCTAAAAATATATATAATTTAAAAAAAAGTAACTATTTTACATCAAATGTAAATAAAATAAACATTAAGTGGTAAAAATAGAATACATAACATAATCAGTAACTATAGAAACAAACTAGGACTAGAGATGCGTCACAATTCGTGTCGTTTTGTAGCATAAATAGTGCGAGTGTGTTCACACTGAAAATACCAAATAGAAATAGTGCACTTTAAATACCAAGATGGTGCTTTTAATTAACCAAACAAACAAAGTGTGGAATGTTGGACACTTAATTGCAGCTTTAATTACGCAACGGGGGGGAGGGGCTTCAGACTCTGATGACGAATGACAAATAACCATATAAAGTTCATACACTACACGGTTGAGTACAGACGTATATAGTGTACAAGTGCTTAGTGTCTAGTGCCTCATTTGGGACACAACTTAGAACAAAGGAAACAAAGGAAACAAGAACACGGAAAAAACAGGGCAAAATGAAATACAAAACAACAGTCCTAGAATGCAAAGACACAATGAGATTGTGACGCACCCTGAGTGTGTTGAGACTGGACAAACTTCCTGATGAGTTTGTCGGTGGCCTGTGTGTAGAGAGACAGTGCATATCGCAGAGACTGCAGGTCCGGACTCTTCTCCAAAAACGTCTTTTTCAGACCCACACCACCCGCGTGGAAGTATTGCTGTTACACACACACACACACACACACACACACACAAAAACCCTGTCAGTATTCTGATAACAGGCAGGCTGATTCTGAACGTGTGTGTGCTTGTACCTTTATAGTGTCCAGTGCGAGCTCGATGACCGCACACTGTTTAGGGGACAGCGCCTTGGCCTCCTCTCGCACCATGTGCTCCTAGCAGACACAAACCAACCATCAGTTTCCATGCGACAGCATCCTTATGAATGTCCAGGATTGTTTATTATTTAAACTCAGAATTATGAGGGGGAAAAAATCTAAATTGCAAAATCTAAACATAGAATTCAGAGAAGAAAAAAAATCTAAATTGCGAGAGGTAAACTCAGAATACCAAGAAAAAGTGAAAATTCCGAGATGTAAACTCAGAATTCCGAGAACGTAAAAAAAAAAAAAAAAAAATCAAAACTGCAAGATGTAAACAGAATTCCAAGATTTTTTTCCCCCCAAAATTGTGAGATGTAAACTTAGAATTCCAAGGGTAAAAAAAAAAATCTAAATTGCAGATATAAACTCAGAATTACGAGGAAAAAGTCAAAATTCCGAAATGCAAACTCAGAATTCCAAGAAGAAATAAAAATCTAAATTGCAAGATATAAACTCAGAATTCCGGGGAAAAAGTCAAAATTCCGAAATGCAAATTCAGAATTCCAAGAAGAACTAAAATTCAAAATTGCAGATATAAACTCAGAATTCCGAGGAAAAAGTCAAAATTCCGAAATGCCAACTCAGAATTCCAAGAAGAAATAAAAATCAAAATTGCAAAATATAAACTCAGAATTCTGAGGAAAAAGCCAAAATTCCAAAATGCAAACTCAGAATTCCAAGAAATAAAAATCTAAATTGCAAGATATAAACTCAGAATTACGAGGAAAAAGTCAAAATTCCGAAATGCAAACTCAGAATTCCAAGAAATAAAAATAAAAATTGCAAGATATAAACTCAGAATTCCAGGAATTCCGAAAAAAACTGCAAGATGTAAACTCAGAATTCTGTGAAAAAATGTCAAAATTCCGAAATGCAAACTCAGAATTCCAAGAAGAAATAAAAATCTAAATTGCAAGATATAAACTCAGAATTTCGAGGAAAAAGTCACAATTCCGAAATGCAAACTCAGAATTCCAAGAAATAAAAATCAAAACTGCAAGATGTAAACTCAGAATTCTGTGAAAAAATGTCAAAATTCCGAAATGCAAACTCTGAATTCCAAGAAGAAAAAGTAAACTCAGAATACTGAGTAAAAAGTAAAAATTCAGAGATGTAAACTCAGAATTCTGAGAACATTTTTTAATTGTGAGATGTCATTTTGATAAATGTGCAATTGTAGGAAAAAAAAGAGTCTGATTTGTGAGATAAAAAAGTCACAATTACATTTTTATTAATTTTTACTTCATGGAGGAAACAAAAAAAACTGAATTGCAAGATCTCAGAATTACAAGTTCATAACTTGCAATTGTAAGATATAAATGAGCAATTGTGAGACAAAAAGTCACATTAATGTTTTTGATTTTTTAAATTCTGTGGCAGAAACGAGCTTCTTTATGAACGCACCTTCAGTTTGGAGAGCTGGCCCAACTCTTTAGCAGCATTAAAGATGAGCTGTGTGCCCTACAAGCCAGGAACACACACACACACACACAGAGAGAGAGAGAGGTCATTAATACACACTCACCTGTCTTGGTTACGCTGCTCACATGGACCAGATTTACTGAGGAATCAGCTGCAGATTCACATGAACGTGAGATTTTTAGTCATATACAGTATATTAATAAGTTGGTGAAACTGATATTATTCCTACAAGTGCTGGAATAATGAATGGCACTGCAAAGCATTTTTATCAACAGTTGTTTACAGCGATTACAACTAATCAGATAAAGGCAGAGTTTGTGAAGTTGATGAAAAGCTATAAATTAAATCATAAAAATGTTCAATAAAAATAATATAAAAAAAATTACATAACTTAGAACTAAAAAAATGACTACAATTTCTTGAATTTCCTATTTATATATATGTTTAGGTTTATTTTATTTCAAGTAATGAAGATGTTTTAATGGTTTCGGGTTTAGGTGACGAATGAAACCTTGATCCAGACTCACTCTGCTGGATTAGAGTTACAGTGAAGGACAGACAAACAGGAAGTAGTGAAAGGAGAGACAGGAAGTTCAGGCGGAGAGGAGTGTGTGTAACGGGAGACATCCGACAGGATTAACAGAAGACAATCTGCCGTGTGTCATGCTTAACAGAGAGAGAGAGAGAGAGAGAGAGAGAGGGAGAGAGAGAGAGAGAGAGAGAGAGAGAGCAAAGCAAAGCTTAATAAGATTGAGGAGGCAGTCGATCAGAATTATTTTTGGGAATTATGGAATAATTTAGATAAATCAAAAGAACCCAAACACATTCCCATCTATGATCCAAACATCTGGACAGAACATTTTGGAAAACTCTATTCACAAAACGAACCAACCCTCACCCAAAAACATCTGACCTCCCAACTCTATACCCTGGAACGCACTGTAAAAGACCAGCTCAACCAGTTAGACCAGCCCATATTACTACACGAACTGACAGACAAGATCAAATCCCTAAAAAATAAAAAATCCTGTGGCGTGGATTTAATATCTAATGAGATGCTGAAACACAGCAGCCCCAAACTGAAAGAGGCTATACTGAAATTATTCAATCTTTCATTAAAATCAGGACACTTTCCTGAGATCTGGAAAGAAAACTTGATTACACCAATTTATAAACAAGGTGAGAAGTACGACCCAAATAACTACAGGGGCATCACAGTGAGCAGCAATCTGGGCAAACTCTTCTGCTCCATCATCAATGACAGACTAGTCCAGTTCATTCAAGAACACAAGATCCTCAACAGCTGTCAGATTGGCTTTATGCCTAAACAGAGAACATCAAATCACATCTACACACTCCACACACTCATACAAAAACACGTCCAACAAACAAAACAAGGGAAAATATTCGGCTGCTTCATTGATTTTAAAAAAGCTTTCGATTCGGTTTGGCATAATGGACTTTTCCTAAAACTAATTCAAAGTGGAATAGGCGGAAGGACATATGACATCATAAAGGACATTTACAATGGGAACAAATGCGGCGTCAAGATTAACGACAAACGCACTGATTATTTCAGTCAAACTAAAGGAGTCCGTCAAGGCTGCAGCCTCAGCCCGACTCTATTTAATATCTATATTAATGAACTGGCATCAACACTTGAGAAGTCCTCTTGTCCTGGTCTGACCCTCGAGGACAGAGAGATCAAAAGCCTCCTGTACGCGGACGATCTCCTGCTGCTGTCTCCTCATGAAGAGGGTCTGCACCAAAGCCTCTCGCTCCTGGAGGAGTTCAGCAGCGGCTGGGCCTTACCCATAAACATGGACAAGTCCAAAATCATGATCTTCCAAAAAAAACCTCGCCTTACTGACAACAAATACACATTTACACTTGGGGGAACAATTCTTAATCATGTCACCTGTTATAATTATTTGGGTCTGACAATCTCAGCTTCTGGAAAGTTTGACACTGCAATGAAAGATCTGACTGATGAAGCACGTAGGGCTTATTATAGTATAAGAAAACCCCTGTTCAAATTTAACCCACCCATTAAACTGTGGCTGAAAATCTTTGACAGCATCATCAAACCCATCCTCCTCTACGGCTGTGAAATCTGGGGCCCCAAATTTAAACTAAATTACGATTCCTGGGACAAAACCCCTGTGGAAACTTTCCACCTCGAGTTCTG
>CM040822.1:1812539-1870039 GCA_022828995.1 Vimba vimba
TTAACAGTGAAGCCCCGCCTCTTTGTGAAATCCAGCCAATCTTTATTAGAATGCGCTGAGAGAATTTGCTGTAAATGTATTGAATATTCTGTGAGTAATGGGAATCCAGAAAATGTGTTTGCTGTGAATCACACAACATTTATAATACGAATTAATTATGAATTGCGTCATAAATATGTTAATCTGGGAGTATTTACGAGATCAGTCATAAATGATGCATGACGTCAATGCAAATGTCGTGAGAAAGCAAGAATAATGAGCTGTGTATAAGTCAGAGATTGCGCTAAAGCATGGGAATGTTTTATGCGAGAATAGATGGGATGAATGATGGATGATGGAAAAGTTGCTAAATGTGAGAGATTTACGGATGAACAGGAGAGACGAGACTGCTTGATGAAGGAATGAAAACAGTGCTGAGAATATGGATTTCTGAACCTGTAATATGCATTACTTTGTTATTTATTTTTAATGAATTTACTGACAAATGCAACATTGCTTCCACATGATGCAGAGGAATATGACGCTGTATATAAGTGATCTCATATCTCATTTAAACTTTCATATACTTCAGTTTGGTTTGTCATATCCAGTTTCAAGACATGTCAGAACCAATGATGTTTGGTATTATTGACATTGAATTATATCCGGACGCACAATATTTCAATATAAACTACCGTTCAAAAGTTTGGGGTGGTTTTTTGAAAGAAAGTAATACTTTTATGTAACAAGGAAACATGATATTAATCAAAAGTGACATTAATAATGTTACAAATAATTCAATTTAAAAAAAAAAAAAAATTCTGTTCTTTTGATCAAAGAATCCTGAAAAATAAAATGTATCACGGTTTCATGTTGATCATAAATGTTTCTTGAGCATCAAATCATCATATTAGAGTGATTTGTGAAGGATCATGTGACACTGAAGACTGGAGTAATGATGCTGAAAATTCAGCTTTGATCACAGGAATAAATTATACTTTACTGTATATTCACATAGAAAACAGATGATTTACATTAGAATAATATTTCACAATTTTACAGTATTTTTGATCAAATAAATGCAGCCTTGGATAAGAATAAGAGACGTCTTTCATAACAAAAAATCGTAGTGACCCCAAACTTTTGAAAAAAACAACAAATTCTTCACACAAGGCATCATGTGACTTCAAAAATCTTCAAGATGGCATGTGTTAAAGTGTTAATGTGTGCATGAACTCACGCCTTTCCCTCCCATCGCCTCAAACATCTTCTCCAACTGGACTCGCAGCTGCTGGATATTATTAATTATGATGCAAGGCTGAAAATAACAGAGTAGAGGAAGTTAAATAACATTAACACACACACACACACACACACACACACACACACACACACGCTATTACAGAAATCCCTGCAGCAACAGAAAGCAATGAATAGTGTTAAATGTGAAAACTTCATACTGTAGTCGTGTGAGCTGAATGTGTGTGTGTGTGTGTGTGTGTGTGTGTGTGTGTGTGTGTGTGTGTGTGTGTGTGTGTGTGTGTGTGTGTGTGTGTGTGTGTGTGTGTGTGTGTGTGTGTGTGTCTTCCTCTGAGAGTCACTCAGCTAATTACTATATCTCCATCTAATAGCTCACTAGCAGACACATCCCAAGAGTTTTTATTATGAGCCTATTATAAGTGTAAATGCATAAATGTGACGCACCACTTTCTCCTTCTTGCAGTGAGTGGGAAAATCCTTGGTAATGATGTCAGCGTAAGACAGAAGAACATTTCCAATGGTCTGAGAGAAAGAAAAACATCATTAGAGGTCATGTTGATTGAGTCACATAATTAGAGGAATAATGCAAAAACTCCATTTATCTGCACTTTAATCTGTGAAACTCTGCGAACTTTTACATTCACAAACAGCTTCATTACACACCGCATGAAAGGGAATATCTGAGAAAGCGCAATAAAGGCACTTTAATGTTCAGTGCGAGAGGTATGACCAATAATGATAGTGATGCTGGACTTATAAAACCCCACTGACTGAATGAAACACGTCCCAGTAATTCACCTTAGCAAACCTCTTCATGTAATTCCCAACGATCTGAGGATCGGGACACTCCAGCTTCCTGATGATCTCGAAACTCTGGTTGAGCTGAGAGAAGACGTCCACCACCGAACAGGAGAAGAGCGCGTGCTCCGACGTCGGCTGGAACTGCAGGCCAATCACGAAACAAGCCAAATAAATCATTTTAAAATATGAAACACTCACTAAAGAAGGTTTTATTTGTTTATCTGCATGTCGTGAGCATTGAGAACCAGTATCTTCCTCAGTATTTTACAATACAAATATCTAAACATTTATAAATCAAGATGCATTTACAGGAGAAGCAAAATGACGTTTTGTCTTATGAAACATGTATCAAAATAAAGTGAGTTTATGCTTAAAAAAATGAAGAAATAGCAATAACTCATTGGCAGATATTTTTTCTTGTTTTGAGCAAAAACTCTTAATATAAAGACTTAATGTCTTCAGTCATTTCCCATCTCAAGTAAATGCATCTTGATTTAAGAATGTTTAGACATTTGTACTGATAAACCAGAGTGGAAATTTAATTTTTTGCAGTATGCAAATGAGTTGTTAAATTATTTAAATATTAACTTCAAATCTCAGGGAGGAAGTTTAGGAATCCTTGAATTAAATAAGAAGCATTTGTCTAAGAAATATTAGACATAATACATCAATTATAAAGTCCCCTTGTGGTGTTAATCCAGCTTTTAATGTTGGTTATGTGTCTATGTGGTGATTTTAATATGCTTTAAGACAAACCATGTGTAAATTCATAAGTCGACACCATTGCTGAGTATTTCCTCCTTAAAACTGCAGTGAACCAAAGACAGTCTCAAAAACACGCTTTGAAATCGCTGGTGTTTCTGACGTCACAAACTACCTTGTAACCAATCAGATCAACGTGTGATCGTCAACCAGTGGATCTCTGAGCTGAGTGAGTGAGTGGAGGCGGGCTCATTTGCATATTCATAGAGCCGCGCATACTAAATGAGGCAAGGGTGTCGAGTTACAGTCAAGATATTTTAAGACATGAAGAATCTTTTCAAGGAAAACACTTTAAATATGTCATTTTGGTGATCAAAGATGAGTTTTATGGGATAAAATGATTGACTTTAAAGAGGGTCAGAATTTGCTTTCAGGCGTATTTAAGTGAGGCTTTTTGATTCTTATTGATATATTTATATATGTGCATCACCCTAATAGTGGCTGTCTACGTTTCTATGAGCTTAACCGTTAAAAATCTTGATGTTTCATTGTGTAAATAAAAACAATATACTTTCATGTCGGTGTCATTCTTAGGGTGACCGAACGTCCTGTTTTCCCAGGACATGCTTGCCTTTGCACACAAAACATATGAAACCGGCTTCGGCTTCGCCCCGTCTTGTTATAATCAGCGCGTTCCTCGATCCGCAGAGGCAAGCAGAGACTGAGAGCACGTCAGAATACAGAGGCCTGTGTGTGTGTGTGTGTGTGTGTGTGTGTGTTCATCTCAGCCTCATTGGTCTGCCACTGCTTGTCATTTCAAATATTCTGACACTGACCAATCAAATCAAAGTAGGCGGACTTTATGTTCACAGAATTTTAGCAGCGTGACTCGACGCTTCAGTTTACGGTCAAGTACGAGATAAGATGCAAGTAACTAACAGCGTAAAAAAAAGCCCAAATGTAAATTCACAGATGATTTACAGAGAAAATTCCCGTGTTTTCGTTTCGGTCGGGATCCGTGTAAAGCAGAATGCATGAATTGCAAAGCTGGCACGTACGTATCAGTGTCAAATAAAGGTGCTAGCGACCTAGAAGCCCACATAAAGAAAGTATAGGCTAGGCTACAAGAGAACATCAGGAGGATTGAAATTGTTTGTTTTTTTATACTGAAATAGTGTAGCACATTTTTTATTTTAGTAGTAGATTTTTAACCTATGCTATGGCCATGAAAAGAAATAGTGTCATGTAAAAGGTGTTAAAAGCTAAACTTTTTTTTTTATAGTATTCTATTGTTGCGGGCCAAACATTGAATGGAAAGGATGTATTACTTTATGTATTAAAGTACAATAACATAGTTGCAAGGTTGTGAATGCATTTGTCAAGTATTTTTTGATGCATTCACCCCCAACAACGCCCCCACCCATTAACCACGCCCCCTTAACCACGCCCCCACCCCTTAATAACGCCCCCAAACCACACCCCACCCCTTAACCACGCCCCCCCAAACCATGCCCCCAAACTACGCCCCATCCCTTAACCACGCCCCCAAACCACGCCCACCCATCAACCACGCCCCACCCAACCACGCCCCACCCCCCAAACCACGCCCCACCCAAACCACGCCCCACCCATCAACCACGCCCCACCCATCAACCACGCCCCTGTCCTGTTTTCTGAAAACTAAAATATGGTCACCCTAGTCATTCTCATATACTGTATATTTTTTATATAAACTCAGGTCTCCTGAATTGCTTCTGCACAAGTTTGTGTTCAGTGTTTATGAATATTTTAGGCTAATTGGACTACGATGATATTTACCCCGTCCTTTGCGTCTCTGACCAGAGCGCCGTGAAGGAAATCTCTGGAAACTTCCTCGTTCTCATCCAGCCACAGGATCACGAAGGGCTCAAACCATCTGTCCAGACAGAGATAAAGCAGTTCAGATGCTGAGAGATTCCTCCTCAGAATCACACACTATCACAGTCCACAAACGTTCTTACGCCGGGTACTCCGGCACGCGTTCCTGGAAGAACAGCAGCTCCTTGCAGTATTCGTTGTAGAGCCACTTCACCTTGAAGTGCAGGTTCATGTAATCGGCGCTCTTGCACAGCCGCTGTTTCTCGTGCTCTGAGGGACAGAGAGTAGATCACAGAAAACAGGATATTCAGCACAGATGAGGCTTGAGAAGTGGAGTTTGATTCCCAGCCCTTTTAACACTCACTTCTTTCTTAGAAAAATGCAATTGAACCTCAGATTACAATAGAGCTAAAACAGAGACGTGAAGAGAGAAAAAAGTAAATAAATAAATCATATAATAATCAAATAATAGATAAAAATAATTTAATAAAATATAAATTAATAACAGAAAAATAAAGATTTTAAGACAGAGATTCATGCAAACCTCAAATTACAACAGAACTAAAACATAATACTAGAATAGAAGAGAGAAAAAAATACTAAATAAATACTAATCGCATATAATAATAATTAATATAATAAATAAAAATAAATAGATTAATGTACATTTTAAAAAGTAAATTAAAAATATAGAAAAAAAAAAATTAATAAATAAATAAATCACAAATAATATTAATTAATATCATAAATACAAATAAACAGATAAATGTATATTTTAAAAACTAAACAAAACAAAAAATAAGTAAATAAATAAATACAAAACAAATAAATAATAAAAAAAACTATTAAACTTCTCAAGACAGATTCACATAAAGCAGAAAATTAAAACAGAACTAAAAACATAACATTGTCAAAGGAGTGTAGAGATAGAAAGAAAAAAATTATTTAATAATTCCTTAAACATTTTAAGACAAACCTCAAATTATGACAAAACTAAAACAACATTAGAAAACAAGTGTCAAGAGAGAAATAATAAGTAAATAAATAAACAATAAATAAATCACAAATAATATGAGCTAAAGAAATAATTGCATATTGTAATTTTTTATTAAAAAAATAAAATAAAATAAACATTTAAGACGGATTTAAACAAACCTCAAAGAGAGACAATAGAGAAATATTTTAAATAAACAATAAATAAATCACAAATAATAATAGTTAATATAATAAATAATATAATATAAAAAATAAATAAAAACAAATAAAAAAGGCAGATTCAAACAAACCTCAAATTACGACAAAACTAAAACAACATTAGCATAGTGACAAGAGAGAAAATTCTTAATGTAATAGATACAAATAAATAATTGCATATTGTAAAACATAATAGGTAAATAAAATAATATTTGTACACACAAATAAAAATATACATATAAGAAGAAAAGAACACATTTTAACAAGCAAGTCTGATCTGTGATTTTCTGTTCTTACGTTCTACTATGAACCAATCACACGCCAGGGATAACGTATGCTGTGTTCTTATTGGCTATAGCAGTTCATGCAAATTAGCCCTCGAAGGTTCAGTTGTGCTAGAGAGTTAGCGCTAATATTACACACCTGAAAAAGAGTTTAATAAATCCTCATGCTAAAGTAAAACTGCATGTACCGAGAGCCTGTTTGCACACTTCATCACTGAAACGTAAACACAACACTCATGTGGATCCAACGTTCAGTGTGTGTCTGTTTACCTTCCATCGCGTACTTCATATCCTGAGCAAACATGTTCCACATCACCTCGGCACTGATCTTCCCCACGTTCAGCTCCTGAGGGAACCTGCACAACCAAACACACTTTTACTTTAGTAATCATCATAAATTAGTAGGTGTGTAACGATTCCCTCATGTCACGATTCGATACAGATCACGATACTGAACTCACGATACGATATTATTGCGATACTCCAAGATATATGATAAAAAGTTAACAAAAAATGTACTGTTGATTAAAATGCTAAATTTTATATTGCATTGTGTGTGTAAATGAATAACAATATTCATGATTCTGAAGCTGAAAACACAGAATTATTTTAGACGAATATGCTTGAACTCTGTCACTGACTAGATATATTTAAAATAATGAAAACCACTTTTAACTGGTAACATCAGACATCTGGCATTATCAGGACACACAAATATTCCCACATTGCATTATTATACATTATATTCAACATTATATATTAGTAAAGTAGTTTAATGTGGTACTGACACTAAAACTCAGTAATTTTTACTTTGGATGAACTATACACAATATTTATTGTCACTATCCACGATACATATTGTTGCATTTTTGTATTGTGATATATTGTGACAAAATATATTGTTACACTCCTATAAATTAGGAATTGAACCTCAAGTTTTGTGATATCAACTTCAAATTCGGAACCCAATTTTCTCGGCTGTGAACCATAGACTTGTATGGAAATATGGACGTAGTGTGCGTGACGTCACCCGTTGGTTTATGAAGAGCATTTTAAAAGCGTGAAGTGGGCGGAGCCGGCCACCGCCATCTTGGCACCGCGTCACTCCCGGATAAACCAAAATGTGCAGCGAGGCGAATTAGCTGAGGTGACGTGACGCTAACAAACGGCTAGTAGTGACAGCAGCGGCAATCCACCCGTCACTCAAGTGGCCACACCCTTAATTATGCAGAACTTTGAGGCTTAATATAATTTAAACGGATGAGTTATAAAAATATTCACCCCCCTCACAGTCGTCATGAAGGGCAAAATTAGCTTTATAGACCAAAACCAGTTTTTGCACTAGGCTGTAAACATGTTTTTTTCTGCTGTAAAGTTGGGCATTTTAACATGGGCGTCTATGGGATTGTCTCTCTTCTGCAGCCGGTCTCTAGTGGCCAGTCGATGAACTGCAGTTTAAGTCACTTCAGTGTTTGATTCAAGAGAGAGACGGGAAGGTTGCCGCTTGCTCTGAACACACACTCACTGGTTCAGACAGGGCGTGTAGGAGTTCTTGTCCTCCTCTATAATGGAAACGATGAGGGTGATGAGTTTGGACCAGAAGTCCAGGTTCTTTACACTCGGCCCCTGTTCTTCAGGAGGAACCGTCTTCGCCTGGATGAGACCACAAACATGAGAGTTACGTTCATGTCAAATATACCAACACCACAAAATACCTGCACTGCAAAAACTGATGAGCTTTTTCTTGTTTTCCAGTACAAACATGTAAACATTCTTTAATCAAGACACATTTACTTGGGTAGCAAAACGATATAGCATAAGAACTCTTGTTTACCGAGGAATTAATCAAAATTAGTTTATGCTTAAACGTCCATACTGTAAAACTGATCAAAATTGAAGGAATTATCATGCAAACCAGTGGTTGTGTGGAGTATTTTATTTATTTTTTTAAGTTTTGAGGATTTAAGTTAATCCGTAAACATTAATTCATGTATGAAGTACAAAAAACTAATTTAAAAAAAGCTAGTACTATAGTAAAAATTGATCAACCGAGTATGACGGGTTAAATCAACCCATTATGCTAGCTTAAATAAACAACCCAATTTGCTGGGTAAAATTAACCCAACATGTGTTCTGTCCTATATTTACCCAGCCCTTGGGTTGTTTTAACCCACTGTTTGTTAGAATTTTTATGTATTAATCGCTTTTTTTTCCCGCCTTATTGGCAGAGGCTATTTACACTAACTCCGCCCACTGACGTCTGGATGGGCCGTTTCGACGACTCGCTCTACTCCCTTTTCCCATCACATATCAGATCGGAAAGGCATTTATTCGCAATAATAATAATGAAGAAAATATTCGAAAAGTGGAAATAAAGTGTGTTTAATAATTAAGTGTTTATCGGTTAGGGTTAGGGAGAGCTTTATTGTCCCAATAAGGCGGTATCCATTTAATAATTGTAATAAATATTAAAAAATAAATACTATTGCATACCGGTTAATGTACAACAGCACTGAGGTGCATATAGTATCTGCCACTATTTATAAGTATAATTAGCATCTAACTACTATTTACACTTAACCGCTGCCTTTTTTTATTGACAATGTGTGAACAGCTTGCAAAGAAACTTCAGCGACTTCCTAGGTTAAAGGTTAAAGCCTGTAGACTGATTTTTATGTGAAGGATGGGATGTTTTTGCTGGGAAAATTTAAAGAGCTGCTGCAGTTCACTGGACGGCCACCGGTGTCGCTAATAACAAGGGTTTCTGAATCCTACACACGGCCTCTTTAAAACAAGAACAAATATCTCTTGATGGGGTCAGACAAATGTATTCAAAGGAAAAACAAGATTATTTTTCTGACCCCATGACTTCTTGAAAAAACATCTCAAGTCAATGCATCTTGATTTATAAGAATGTTTAGATCATTTTTTACAAACATTTTGCTGCAGCGGAGCAGCTCACGGTTACTGGAGAAAGACATGCATTTAAACAAATTGACAATTACAGAAATAACGCAGAGGGAATGCGAGAGTGCCTCCTGTGCATTTATACGGCCTATAATTGTCTCAGATCTACACACACACACACACACACACACACACACACACACACACACACACACACACACACACACACACACACACACACACACACACACAGAGAGCATCAGTCAACGCTATGGTTATGAGGTGTCAGAAACTCAAGACATGTTTTCCATCTTGCTAATAAAGTTCTGCAATGCAAGAGAGAGAGAGAGAGAGAGAGAGAGAGAGAGAGAGAGAGAGAGAGAGAGAGAGAGAGAGAGAGAGAGAGAGAGAGATAAACAAACGACACACTGCGGTTCTTCTCCATTCATAACTGCCACAACACCTCTTCCATAATCAATATTTAATTTTCCATGAGAAGAACTTCAGCGCTCTCTGAATTACTAAACAGCAGAAAATCAGCATGAGCGTTCGGAGGAGACAAACAGAAACTCATTCAGTGTAACGCTCTCCGTTAAAACAACATGCCGAAGTTTACAACACAACATTCAAAAAGAAAGAGGACAGGGTAATTATAGTTAACTATAACTAAAAAACATAAAACTTTTATCACTTGAAATAAAATAAATGTTAACTGAAGTAAATTAAATATAACAAAACGTAAAACGTATTGAATTTCAGCTGGTTTACAAGGTAACATTAAAAAAAAAAATTAAGTTTAACTAATGTATTAAAATAACTAGAACACTCATTTTTGTAATTATTATTATTATTATAAAAGTGCAAATAACATCTCAAAACAGAGATTCAAAATTGCAACAGAAAAACATAACATTATAAAGGAAGTGAGGAGAGATAAAAAGCAAATAAATAATACAAATAATAATTGAATAAATAAAATAATAAAATATTAAATATTAATAAATAGCAGAAAAATAAAAATTAGAAAAGAAAAGGAAGTGACAAGAGAGAAAATATACATAATAATAATTAATATATTTAATCAAAATAAACAAAAAATTGTAAGCAAAATTAAAAGTTGAGGTGTCAAAACTGATACTGAAAAAAATAATACTAAACACATAAAAAAATGACATTAACAACAAAATTACTAAAACTTGAACTAAATTAAAGATGAAAACAGGAAATATATATAAAAGAACTGATTCAAAATCTAAATAGAAACTATTTAATATCACAATGATATTAAAATAGCACGGACTTGTGTTTTCTGTGCGTGCGCTTCAGGACTGTGTTAAACACCATTTGATGCTTTTGCCAATAAAGCAATTAAATGGCGAGACTTACTTTTCTACAACTGCCATGCTGAGCGCTGCCATATCTCCCATGTAACTTTCAAAGCAATTACACACGTATACATGAATACGCACACACACACACACACACACACGCTAAAAAAACAGCATTATCGGTTTTTGGCTGAAAGAGAAAAGGGTAAAAAAAATATATATATATGATCCCTAAATTAAAAATAGACTTTACTTGGAAATGTGATGTTAAGCATCACACATAACAGATAGTCTTGAGTCATATATTGTCTCAACTAGCAGAATACAACAAGAATAATTGTTTCAGGTTGTGACCAAACAATACCGAGTACATGTAAACAGTACACGCATGCGGCTTTTGGGTCGCGTTTTGGTTTGTAGCTTCACCAAACATTAGTAAACCATAGTAGATCACACATATATTTAAAATTGCCCAAACACAACATAACACGACGCGCAGATCTCGAGATAATCCTCATAGAGCGCGCTTTACATGCAATACGACATCCGAGATCCGATTGTGTCTCATTTGATAGGGTGGACCAGCTGTCAATCAAAACAGCTGACCAGTGCCACCCTGGCCCTTATGTACACACACACACACACACACACACACATACTCACTGGGTCATTCTGATATTCTCGGCTGTAGAGCTCATGGCAGTTGTTAAAGATGTACTCGTACGTTGAGTTGAGGCACGCTTTGACACAGTCTTTAACGACCTGACTCGCTCTCGGTGGACTCTGCAGTTCCTGGACCTGAAAACACACACACACCAACAACAGTTATTCTTCTCGGATATGAGACCTACATTTACATTCAGAGGGTTTAAAAGCCTATAAATACTGCTGAAGGGTTACAAAACACTAACTACTCACAAAGTTGTTTTGGAGATTATGAAAAAATGTATGTGTTTTTTTACCTTGAATGCATGTAAACCTGTTGTAGGAGACCTACTAGGAGACCTACTAGGAGACCTACTAGGAGACCTACAACAGGTTTACATGCATTCAAGGTCAAAAAACACTTTAATTTTCTTCATAATCTCCACTGCAGCATCAGCTCTTTTCTCTCAGCGTCTGAAACGGTTCATTCGAAGATTCAGTCTCTCTAAACCCCGCCTCTCTGAGAGCTGCTCTGCTCTGATTGGTCAGACGGCCCAGTCTGTTGTGATTGGTTGAAACCAAATGCTCATTATCATATCTGAATCTCAGCTCTTGATACTCAGTGATACGAACAGTAACGATGGCGTGAGTTTTACCGTATCAATCTCATCACAGTGGATTTGCTTTGTCAGCAGAAAACAGCGTCTTCTCCACATGAACAACACGAACTCTTCCAGTCTCAGATACACTACAGTGTTTGAGGGCGGAGCTAAGAGATGCTGTTCAGCCAATCAAGACCAGAGGCTGGAATTATGCAAATTAGTTGCAAACCAACGCAGGTTCAGCAGGAAGTGAGACTGAATATCTGACGACTCGTTTCAGTTCAGAGTCACTTCTTTCTTTTAGGAGACAAAAACTCCATTTATCTGCACTTTGATCTGTGAAACACTGCATGAAAGGGAATATCCGAGAAAGTTTAAGATCTGTCATCAGAAGAAAACAAAGAACAAACCTTCATTCTGAAGAAAGTGATGCTAGTCAGAAGATCTACAGTGGACTTCAGATCCTGCAACCTCTCAGGACTACTGGCTGGAAAATTATTCTGAAACACACACACACACACACACACACACACACACACACACACACACACACACACACACACACACACACACACACACACACACACACACACACACACACACACACACACTGTTACAAACCCAAATACACACTCTGCAACAACAGCAATTCTTCAGTAATCAATAGATCTGGAGGTCATTTGTATAAGTGTAGAAGGTACAGTGAAACTCATTAAAGGAGAATGTGTGAATCTACCCTGTACATCGAGAGGTCGATCCTCAGGGAGTTGTGCAGTTGGTCCAACAGTTTCACAAACCTCTCTTTCTGCAAAAAAAAAGTTAACATGTGTAAAATATACACTATCGTTCACAACTTCTGGGGTTGGTAAGATTTTAAGTGTTTGAAAAAAATCACTTCTGCTCACAAAGACTGTATTTATTTGATCAAAAATACAATAAAATCTGAACTATTATTACAATTTAAATCAGCTGTTTTCTATGTGATTATATAGTAAAGTGTAATTTATTCCTGTGATCAAAGCTGTATTTTCAGCATCATTACTCCAGTCTTCAGTGTCACATGATCCTTCAGAAATCACTCTAATATGATGATTTGATGCTCAAGAAACATTTATGATTATTATCAATATTGAAAACAGCTTCATATTTTTTGTGGAAACTGTGCAACATGAATAGGAAGTTCAAAATAATCTTTTGCAATGTTATAAATATCTGTAATGTCACTTTTCAGTTTAATTGCTGAATAAAAGCATTAATTTCTTACTGGCCAGTAGCGTAACTCAACACAATAATTATTAAGACTGAGATCTACTACACTTGTGTTTGAGGGTCATTTGTCTGCATCCAGCTGTAGCCATCCAATGTTTTAAACATGATGTGCAAGAGTTAAATGAGCTTTTATGTGTTGAAATGTGAACTGACCCCAAAGTTGGAGGCGGCGAAGCGGTCGGAGGCAGAGACGTTGTTGGAGGACTGTGTGGTGTGTGCGTAATAAGCGTTAATGTTGGCCAGAAGTGTGCTCATGACCGCAGGGACACCGGGACACATGTACTTCGAGGAGAGACATGCAAAATGCCTAAACACAAACACAGAGCACAAGGTTACTGGCATTTACAGGTCTTAAGATAGACTCACTGCAAGAAATGAATGCAGTTTCTTAGGAGAATGTAAAACTTTGCATGGCCATCAGCATGCCTTTAAGAGTTTCACATACTATTTTGATCCCTATTTGCAGAATATGTCGCATTTGCATTTTTGAGGGTCTCTTTCATGCATTCAATTGTTTGTACATTCACTCAAGTTCCTACATTCACTCCTTCGTTCACTCTGCTTACGTCATGGCCTGATAGATCGATTCCACTCCATATCTCATGGCGAACTCGTCCACAATCTCCTGCGCCGTCTCTTCATAGTACACTTTCCAGGCGTCATCGCCTTTGGCATCGGGGATCTTCACGCCGCCGCTGTTCTGCTTCTCAGTGGTGTAGTGGAAGATGTGCTACAAAGCAAAATGGGTTGAGAACTTATTATTATTAAAGATTATTCCTGAGCATTTTTTCAAAATTTTCAATGCACCGATTACACAGATTTATTTTTACGTCCCAATCAGGTGTGAGCAATGCGTTTCCAGCAGGGTTAACTTATTATCGTTAATTAAAATTATTTTAAAAAAAATTGTTAATTGAAATCAAGTTGAAATAAAATAAAATAAAAATATTAGATTAAAAATGTTATGAAAAAAAAAACATAAATGGCAAATAACTGAAATAAGTTGAAGCACAAAAATTACTAACTGGAAATACAAAAATGAATTAAACCTGAAACTTAAATAAAAATTACAAAACAAATTAAATATATCAATAAAATTTATTATAATTGCTATAATAGTGTATAAATAATACTAAAATAACACTGGTTCCCTTTCGTCAGCAGGGAACTCCGACGCCTCGTCGGGGGAGTTCCCCTGACGAATTGGGATCACGCTAGGGAGACCAATTGCCTTCGAGTGAATTAAAACGAGCCAATGAACATTGGCATGCAAGGTTTGCATTCTGCGGCCCGCCTACCAGTGTGGGTATAAGGCGGAATCAAGCGCATACACAAACGCTTTCTGCTTCGGAGCCGACCGGTTGTGTCCTCTCTGAGTGAATGAGTTTTAAGATTGTATTTATCTTATGCTCTACGAGTCTGCTGTTTCGGGAAGGGACCTCTCTGTGTTGGTGAGACGGCGTTTCAGCGACCGCGCGATTTCCTGTCTGCCGGCTGCGTCTACACGCTGTTAATTCAAAAGCTGTTTTTACAGCTGGTAAACGGTTGAGTGCGCACAGCGGGCTTGCAGTTTCCCCGCTGTGTCGCCGCGTTGGGTCCCTGTGTGCTTCAGCACAATAAAGAGAGTAATTTCTTCCTGAAAGAGCAACACGAGTGAAGATCGCGTCCTTTTCAGGATGACGTTTCACTCGTGTGTTTCTGGATGCGATCGTTCCTGTCCTTATTTGACGGCCACGTTAATTGTTTCACATGCCTAATCAGTGTGTGAGACTGCGTTCGTGGGTGGTTCATGTTCTCTCATGAGTGCATGACCACGTCGGCACGTTGTTCGTCTCCCCTTTTTAAAGGCTCGAGCCGCTCAGCGTGCCGTGTGCCGTCGAGCGCCGGTTGACAGCGTGGGTTGTCACGGCAACCCAGCGCGCGTCATTCGGCGCTCAAGATGCGTGGTCAAGATCAAGACTCGCGTGCCTCTATGAGGTGAGTCCCTTTGATTGTTTCCCGATCTAGTTTCTCTTCTGGTGCACCAGGAGGGGGCTACTTTGGCAAATAACATTGGTGATCTGAGGGTTACAGTGCGGAATGTCTCGCCAGGTGAAAGACCCTCACGAGCTTCCCACTCCTCTAGCGCATCACAAACATGCTGAGACTGTGTTCGTGGGTGGTTTGTGCTCTCTACATGAGAGCATGACCACGTCGGCACGTTGTTCGTCTTGCCTGAGGGCTTGAACGCTCAGCGTGCCGTGTGCCAGCGATGGCCACGTTCACTGTCTTGCATGCCTGGTTGACGGCCATGATCGCTGTTTCACATGCCTAATCAGTGTGTTGAGACGGCGTTCATGGGTGGTTCATGTTCTCTCTTGAGTGCATGACCACGTCGGCACGTTGTTCGCCTCCCCTTTCTCGTAAAGGCTTGAGCCGTTCAGCGTGCCGTGTGCCGTCGAGGCTTTGAGTGGGATTTTGGTCCTTATCATGAGGGACCAAGCATTTCATTCGGGGCCCCAGGGGAGGACAGATGTCGATTGCTACATCGGAGAGAGGGCTGTTATACTCTGAAAATGATGCTGAGTTCCTACTGTAATGGTGTGTTCTCATGCTGAAGGTTCAGACTTGACAGCCACACTTCCTGGGTCTAAAGTGCCTAGATGTGTGTGAAAAATTTTGGCAGTATGGAAGTATTTTGGTGCCAATATGGCAAGCCAAACATGCCTAAATCTGCAGAAGTTTTTCCTCTCTCACTACCCCTGCACATTCAGTGCACGTGGGTAGTTCTGACTTGGAGTAGAGCTGCGCTTTATGACTGACCGTGATTAGTCACAGCGCTGGCCTTCGGTCAGACGATGTCCACACTGTGGTCCAGAAGCGCCTTAAAACCAGCCCGCTCGGAGTTCGTTTCCCCCCAGCAAAAGGAGGGGAAATGACCCTGAGAGGAGCGACCCAGAGAGTGTGACGAAAACTGCTCTTTGGGAGTGCGTGTCATCACCACTCCTTCCCCCGGAGGAGGGCCGGGTGGAGAATCCTTTGTTAAATTTTCTAGTTTCTGTTCCGCCGCCGACCAGCTGGTCGGTGGTACCCAAAACCTAAAAGAGCAGTTTCTTCCTCCTCTGGGTCACTCGCGGATGAGGCTGCTGAACAAGCGATCTCGTCCGTTAGAGAGTGGGACGACAGTGTGCGCCACCCTCGGGTCTCGCCACTCTCAGTCCCCTCTCCCCAGCTCTCAGATAGCAGTGGCGCCACCTCGGTCACGCCACTCCTCTCTGCCGCTGGGCGGGAAGGCTCGGAGACCAGCAGCCGCCCGTGGGCCTCGCTCCTCGTCTCCTCCCCTTCCCTCGCCAGGCGACAGCCCGCAGCAGAACACTCTCGGGTCTTCTCTGCCGTCTGTCCCCCGGTGGAGGCAGGTAGGTGTTGTCCAATTACACACCCAGACCCCGCTCTCGGCCGCTACGATGCCACCAGAGCCGTGTCCCTGCACCCCTCCACCTCGCTGCCCCTCCGCGGGTACGCCGGTCGTGCGGGTGGGCTCGTTGCGGCGGTTTCTCGGAGCCTGGTTAGAGCTCCCGAGTCCGTCGCACTCATCCGCACCATCCGGCTCGGCTATGCAATTCAGTTTGCACGCCGGCCTCCCAAGTTCAGGGGCATCCACTTCACCTGTGTGCGTCTAGTGGATGCTCCAATCTTGCGGAAAGAGATCGACGTCCTGCTGGCGAAGGACGCGATCGAGCCGGTCCCTCCAGCCGATATGAGGTCAGGGTTTTACAGCCCTTACTTCATTGTACCCAAGAAAGGCGGTGGGTTACGACCAATCCTGGATCTGCGAGTATTGAATCGGGCCCTGCACAAGCTCCCGTTCAAGATGCTCACACAGAAACGCATTTTCGAGTGCATCCGTCCCCAGGATTGGTTTGCAGCGATCGACCTGAAGGACGCGTACTTTCATGTCTCGATTCTTCCTCGACACAGACCATTTCTTCGGTTTGCTTTCGAGGGTCGAGCATATCAGTACAAGGTCCTACCCTTCGGGCTGGCCCTGTCGCCCCGTGTCTTCACGAAAGTCGCGGAGGCGGCCATTGTTCCCATGAGAGAACAAGGCGTTCGCATTCTCAACTATCTCGACGACTGGCTCACTCGCGAGATGTGTTGTGCGATCACAGGGACATGGTGCTCCGTCACCTCAGTCAGTTGGGGCTTCAGGTCAACTGGGAGAAGAGCAAACTCTGCCCCGTGCAGAGGATCTCTTATCTCGGTATGGAACTGGACTCAGTCGCTCAGACTGCGCGCCTCACAGAGGAGCGCGTCCAGTCAGTGCTCACCTGTCTCAAGTCCTTTCGAGGCAGGACAGCGGTCCCACTGAAACAGTTTCAGAGGCTCCTGGGGCATATGGCAGCCGCAGCCGCAGTAACGCCGCTCGGCTTGTTGCATATGAGACCGCTCCAGCACTGGCTTCACGACCGAGTCCCGAGGTGGGCGTGGCAGAGCGGCACGTTCCGGGTCAAAGTCACCCCGCACTGTCGCCAAACCTTCTCCCCTTGGTCGGATCCTGCGTTTCTACGGGCCGGAGTGCCCCTAGTCCAGGTTTCCAGGCATGCTGTGGTGTTCACAGATGCTTCTGCCAAGGGTTGGGGGGCCACGTACAAAGGGCATGCAGTCTCGGGTCTGTGGACGGGGCCCCAGCTGCATTGGCACATCAATTGCCTAGAGTTGCAAGCAGTACGCTTGGCCTTGTGTCGCCTCAAGGGGTTTCTCAGACACAAGCATGTACTGGTCCGTACGGACAGCACTGCGACCGTTGCGTACATCAACCGACAAGGTGGTCTGCGCTCCCGTCGTATGTCGCGACTCGCCTCCCACCTCCTCCAATGGAGTCAGAAGCGTCTGAGGTCGCTTCGTGCCGTTCATGTCCCAGGGGAATTCAATTGTGTGGCCGACGAGCTTTCACGTCAGCCTCCCCTTCCGGGAGAATGGCGACTCCATCCCCAGGTGGTCCAGCTGATTTGGCGAATCTTCGGAGCCGCACAGGTAGACCTGTTTGCCTCTCCGGACACGACCCATTGCCAGTGGTATTACTCCCTGACCGAAGGAACTCTCGGCACGGATGCCCTGGCACACAGCTGGCCCCGGGACTTACGCAAATATGCGTTCCCCCCAGTGAGCCTTCTTGCACAGACACTGTGCAAGGTCAGGGAGGACGAGGAGCAGGTCCTTTTGGTAGCCCCGTATTGGCCAACCCGGACTTGGTTCCCAGAACTCATGCTCCTCGCGACAGCCCCTCCTTGGCCGATTCCTCTGAGGAACGACCTTCTTTCTCAGAGACTGGGCACTCTATGGCACCCGCGTCCAGACCTCTGGAAACTCCATGTCTGGTCCCTGGACGGGACGCGGAGGTTCTAGGTGGCCTGCCACAGGCAGTGGTAGATACCATCTCTTCAGCTGAAGCCCCCTCTACGAGGCGCCTCTATGCTCTGAAGTGGAACCTGTTCGTCGGCTGGTGTTCTTCCCACGGGGAGAACCCACGAACTTGCCCGATCAGAGTCGTGCTCTCCTTCCTACAACAAGGGTTGGAGCGAAGGCTGTCTCCCTCCACCCTTAAAGTGTATGTTGCCGCAATAGCCGCACATCACAATGTAGTTGAAGGTAAGTCCGTGGGGAAGCACGACCTGGTCATCAGATTCCTCAAGGGTGCTAGGAGGCAAAATCCACCTCGCAACTTGCACCCTGTACCCTCTTGGGACTTAACTCTGGTGCTTAAGGCACTTCAAAGTCCTCCTTTTGAGCCTTTGCTGTCAGTCGAGCTTATTATCCTGTCCATTAAGACAGCGCTCCTGTTAGCATTGGCTTCCTTCAAGAGGGTAGGGGATCTGCAGGCATTTTCGGTCGACGAATCCTGCCTAGAGTTCGGGCCTGGCCTTTCTCAGGTCATATTGAGACCCAGGCTCGGATATGTGCCCAAGGTTCCTACCACTCCCTTCGCGGACCAGGTAGTGAACCTGCAAGCGCTGCCCCAGGAGGAGGCAGACCCAGCCCTAGCTTTTCTCTGTCCCGTCCGGGCCCTCCGGGTTATATAGACAGAACACAAAGCTTTAGGACCTCAGATCAGCTCTTTGTTTGTTACGGAGGCCAGCAGAAGGGGAAGGCTGTCTCCAAGCAGAGGTTAGCCCACTGGCTAGTGGATGCTATCACCAGGGCTTATGAGTCCCAGGGTGAGCCCTGCCCACCTAGGTTGCGGGCTCACTCCACTAGGAGTGTTGCCGCTCCCTGGGCTCTGGCACAAGGCGCCTCGCTAACAGACATTTGTAGAGCTGCGGGCTGGGCGACACCGAACACGTTCGCTAGGTTTTATAGCCTAAGTGTGGAACCGGTTTCCTCCCGAGTACTCGCTACGGCCAGTAATTAGAGGGAATAGGTGTGTCGGCTTGCGACGCCATTCCGTGAGCGGATACGTGCGTCTTTGTGCTCCGTTGGTTACCCAACAAACGGCTAACCTCGTGAGTTCCTCCATCACCCCTCCGGTGCCAGGCGTTGCGGACCGCCCGGCACCAGGTCTGCTACCTTCAGTAAGGAGTTGCTAGTAGACTGGGTGTTTTTCCAGCGGTCCCTGCGGCGTCCCATGATTGCCACGTGCAGTTCAGCCGTGTCTTCCCCTTGACAGACTCATTCTGTCGTCCTTGTTGAGTATGCTCCTCACTCCTCCGGACTGGGACTACCTTCAAGGACTGCCATATGTTTCACTACCCTACGTGGTTAGTACATATGTGTATTGAGGGCCTTCCTCTAGGCTGCCTCAGCTTCCGCAGCGTTCCCCCCCCTATTATATCCTTGGGGTCGGACACGCTTTCCCAGTGTTATCCAATATCCACTGATTGGGTCTTGCGGAACAGCAGTGTGATTCCCTAGCTAGCTCCCGCAAAATTTCTGGAAACTGCTGCAGGGCTGTAGCTTAGCTGGGCGCTGGAAGGGGCCAGCACCATGGCGTTTTGGTAGGGATCCCAATTCGTCAGGGGAACTCCCCCGACGAGGCGTCGGAGTTCCCTGCTGACGAAAGGGAACGTCTCGGTTACGTATGGTAATCCTCGTTCCCTGAGTCCAGGGAACGGAGACGCCTCGTCCCGTCGCCATGCTGCTGTACCTTCGCGGAGGACTGGACACCGTTTGGCTCCTCAGCGAAAAGCGTTTGTGTATGCGCTTGATTCCGCCTTATACCCACACTGGTAGGCGGGCCGCGGAATGCAAACCTTGCATGCCAATGTTCATTGGCTCGTTTTAATTCACTCGAAGGCAATTGGTCTCCCTAGCGTGATCCCAATTCGTCAGGGGAATTCCCCCGACGAGGCGTCTCCGTCTCCGAGGGTTACCATACGTAACCGAGACGTTTCCAGCATAATTCTTAACTCAAATAAAGTGAGGAAAATTCTGAGCAAAATGACAAATTCGCTGACAATCAGAATGAATATGATTTTTAATATGCAATATGTGGTGTCATTTTGGTCTAATGAGATTTCAAAGTGGGAGGGTCAAAAATAAAACAACCGACAAAAACACTATTAACTAGGGCTGTTTTCGACTAAGGATTTTCATAGTCGAATCTGATTCGTTAGATTTTGCCGTAGTTGACTGATAGTCGAACCTTTTTTTTTTTTTTTTTTTTTTTTTTAGATAGCAGCTAGATTTTTTCCATTTCAAACAAAAGAGCTAAAAAAAACCTAAAAGAAACACATGGTGTGTAACAAATAGCCTACCTTTTATTCATTTAAAGCCAGATGAACAAAACATATCACACATATATCATAACATTTCATAAACATGAGGAGCAATATGAGAGAAATTTGGTGATCGTTGTTTAGGTACATTAAACCACGTAAAGCTTTTTCACGCCCATGAGAACCGTGTGGAGTCAACTCACAGCCGCTCCGCTGCCCTGCTGAAAATGTGAAGCAGAAACGCTTAATATCAGATAACGTCCATAATAATTGGACTCTGGGTTCGATTTTTTGACCATTTTCAGTGGTTATGAGGAGCAATATGAGAGGGAAATTTGGTAATCATTGTTTAGGTAGCCTACATTAAACCACGTAAAGCTTTTTTCACGTTAGGACTTAGCCTATATATAAAGCCCATGAGAACCGTGTGGAGTCAACCCACAGCCGCTCCGCAGCCCTGCTGAAAATGTGAAGCAGATTTTTGAATACATTTTTATTTATTTACATTAGTAAGCTACAGGACATCGTCTTTCAAAACATGACCTGCGCAAAAGCGGAAAATATTTTTTTTGTACCCAGCCCTTCTGAAAATGCGAATGCGTCTCTGTCCCCAGCACATTTCAAACTGACGCCCATGTACCGTATATTTTCCGCACTATAAAGCGCACCGGATTATAAGGCGCACATTCAATGAATGGCCTATTTTAGAACTGTTTTCATATATAGGGCGCACCGGATTATAAAGCGCATAGAATAGAAGATACTGCAGTCAAACGTTTGACTGGGTTTGCGTTATGCAGTGGTCACCAACCTTTTCATAAGATCACATCCAAAGTCCAAATATAAACCAAGGTCTACCACTTGCAAAAAAATATGAAAAAACAAGTGGCTGAGCTGTAAAACCTTGTTTATACTCGACGCGTCCGCCTGAACGCGAAGCTATGGCGCGAAGGTAATAAAAAACTAATATCCGTCTGCTCGGGCAGATTCGGCTTAACAGCGCGCGCGCCTCCGCATCCGAAGATGCACGACTTTGACCCGAATCTGCCCGAGCAGACGGATATTAGTACATCTCATCATCACACCGGCACCCAGTTTGTGCGTCTAAATCAGTTGTATGGTCTGGTGTTCAGTCTAAAACAAAACAGTTGCGTCAAGTATAAATGCCTCGTCTGTTTGAGGAGTTGCGCGCGCAGTCAGCGGAGGCTCGCGCTCCGGTGCCAGGCGAAAGTATAAACAAGGGTTAAGTCAGCGGTTGTTTTACAGACATTAACATAAAGCGCTATAAGGCGCTCCGGATTATAAGGCGCACTGTCGTTTTTTGAAAAAATTAAAGGCTTTTAAGTGCGCCTTATAGTGCGGAAAATACGGTAGGCTATTCGACTATGAGGTCCATAGTCGAATCAGACCTCTCCGAATCGAATCGTCGAATCCTCGACTATTAGAAGTCAGCCCTACTATTAACAAAGAACAGATAAAAAACGCTTGATGAAATACTGTTTACAACTGTAATGTGGCATTTATGAGTGAAAGTAAATATTCAGCAACATTTTTAAACTTTTTTAATTTTTTTAAAGTTTTTAACCATCAGGAATTAATTGACTATTTTAAGGATCTAAGCGTATGTCTAAAGCACACAGCGCAAGTGCACTTAAGTCATGTCCGAATCCACTTTTGCTAGTTTAACGACGGGACAAATGGTCGGTGCTCCCGGCGCATGGTCTAAAAGGGTCGTCCCTATTCTCTTAATGAGTAGTGGGTGTGTTTTGTCCCTATTCTGTTAATGAGTAATGGGTGTGTTTTGGGCGTAACGTGCAATAAACCAATCAGAGTCTCATCTCCCATTCCCTTTAAAAGCCAGTTGCGCTCGCGTCATGGTGGATTCGCTATTTACATGACGAATTAGCAAGTGGAAAAACTGAACGCTTCTCTAGTGAGGACACAGATCTGCTTGTGTGCAAGGTTAACAATGCGCCTGAACACACCTCGTTCTCAGACCAGCTGCCCATGGGCGCAAATGCATTTGCTATTTAAACAACGTGGCGCAGGACGTGAAAATGAAAACTGCGTCGGGCTGAAACTAGCAAAACACACTTGTGTCGTGCCTTACGCTGCATTGCACCAGGTGTATGATAGGGCCCAATGTGTATTATATATATATTTGCATGTACCTCATGCAGGCAGGTGTACTGAACGTGGTACGGAGCCACAGTCTCCTCTCCTTTAATCTCCACACTGATGTGCATGCGGATCGCTCCTGATACGGCGGATTTATCCGTGCGCTTGTCTGTTCAGAGAGAGAGAGAGAGAGAGAGAGAGAGAGAGAGAGAGAGAGAGAGAGAGAGAGAGAGAGAGAGAGAGAAGGTCTAATAATTCCCTCAAGATCATATTCATTAGAGATGTCGCTCGAAGCCACTTCTATAATAAGTATACAATCACTTTGACACACCGAGGTTGTACCAGACGTCCATTTCTCCACTGAGCGTTCGCACTTCGATGATGGTCTGTCCCAGAAAGTCGTCAGACTCGCGCTTGAACCGTTGCTTTACACGAGACTTGATATCATCATCCTCATCCCAGACGCGCACCTTTATCCGGTCTGAAGAGTTATGACATTCACTGCACACCGGAGAAGCAGAGAATCGAATTAAAAACTTCATAGGCCACTTTACAATAAGGTTCATTAGTTAACTAACGTGAAATAACCATGAGCAATCCATTTGTTTCTGTATTTGTTAATCTTTGTTAATGTTAGTTAATAAAAATACAGCTGTAAATTGTTTGTTCATGTTAGTTCACAGTGCATTAACTAATGTTAACAAGATTTTAATAAAGTATTAGTAAATGTTGAAATTACCATTTACAAAGATTAATAAGTGCTGTATATGTGCAGGTCATTATTAGTTCATGCTAACTAATGTAGTTAACTAATGTTAACTAGCGAACCTTATTGTAAAGTGTTACTACTTAATAAAAACTATACAGACAATATTTAAAAAAATATCTAATAAAAATGATAAACAATTGTAAAATTGTAAAAACAATTTTACAAAAACGTTTAAATTAAAATGAAAACAAAAAATAAAAAAATATTAACAAAAACTCACAGTATAATCAGTGATTCTAAAATAACATTGATTTAACACAACACATTTTTCCATCAGAATAATATGCATTGATGAATCATTAAATAAGACCAATTTTTAATTTTTAAGACACTAAACAGTTTAATTTTGATTGCATATTTTGCTTTAAATAGAGTCCATGACGACCTCATTCATGCACTCACAAGTGAAAGCTCTCGTCCCAGATGGGATTGAGATTGCCGTAGATGGTCTTGGTTCTCTTCTTGGTTTTCCCCACCTGGACGGTGACGTAGGGGTCACTCGAACCCGTCTTATCCTTCGCCTGAAGACCCTGAGCACACACCACTGACAGAAAAGAAACAAATACTTTTACAGACGGCTATAAAGATGATGCAAATACATTATATTTCATGTTTTTTTTCTCAAACACAAGAGCATGACTTCATGGATCATGGGTTCGATTCCCAGTGAATGCATGAACTGATCAAACGTATAACTTCAATGCAATGTAAAGTAGCTTTGAATAAAAGCATCAGTCAAATGCACACATGTAAATATTTTCATGCATCTTTTTGATTAATTTATACTGATAAGTGTAATTCTGAGTTCACCTGTGATGCTGATTTTGGCCGACCACTTCGACGTCCCGTCCAGAACGCTCTGCTTGATTTGTTTCATCTGAGTCCCGTGGCTCGCCTTGGGAATGTCGAACACTTCTTGGATCAGCTCGAAGATCTCAGGTTTGTTGCGCTCACGGATCTTCATGCGGTCCTTCAGGACCATGATGATGTTCTGCGTTCGATCCTCAGCTCCGTGTTTCGAGCTCTTCTCAGCCGCTCCTGAAGGCCACATCCACAACATCAGCTCTAAACTAATGACTGCACAAAGCTTCTTACACAAGCTCAAGTTCTATAATGTGAAGGCTCTCAGAGAGTGGAGTGTAAGAAAAACTTTACTAAAACTTTGTAAAACTTTCCATTTTCCAGTAATTTGTCTAGCTATAAGATCTTAATTTAAAGTGCCCCATTTATGCAATTTTTAAGGTGCCTAATGTTGACAACAGGTTTACATGCATCCAAGTGTCTGATTTTTCTCTCAGTGTCTGAAACGGTTTGTTCGAAGATCCAGTCTCTCTAAACCCCGCCTTTCTGAGAGCTGCTCTGCTCTGATTGGTCAGACGGCCCAGTCTGTTGTGATTGGTCGACCGCTTACAGCACGTATCGAAAACCAAATGCCAATTTCCATATCTGGATTTCAGCTCTTCCTCAACACTTGATTCACAGTGATACAAAAGATGGCGTTGGTATTTTCCGTATCAATTCCAGTTCGAATCAATTCTTTCTTTTAGGAGACAATAACGTGTACTTTGATCTTTAAAACTTTGCAGATCTATATTAGCAGCAGCTGTATTACACACTGCATGAAAGGTTAAAAGCGTAATAGGAGCACTTTAAAGCAGGGTCAATCTAAAAAAAACAATGTAATTTGTGTGCTAAATCTGTCCCCATGACTTACTACTGAACTTGGGCACATCATTAGAAAGGATTAAAGGGTTAGTTCACCCAGAAATGAAAATTCAGTCATTAATTATTCACCCTCATGTCGTTCCAAACCCGTAAGACCTTCGTTTATCTTCATAATACAAATGAAGATATTTTTGATGAAATCAGAGAGGTTTCTGAACCATCCATAGGCAGAAACGTCATCGCAACTTTAATAGACTGTGCTTAATATCTACTTTATTTTGATGCTCCCAACAGACATTCTACTGACTATAAGTAACTTTGCAAATGCATGTCAACTTATTCTACTAACCTGAACCCTAACCTAACAGTCAATGAATACTCTTATGACTGCTAGTTGCCACGTAGTAATTAAAGAAGCAATATATTCAAATAAAACTGTTGCCCGGTAAATGTAGTTACTCCCCATCCTCATATGTACGATGCTATTGCACAATGGCAGAACCTAAAATACATTGGGCCTTATCATACACCTGGCGGATGCTTTTTTTTGCTAGTTTCAGCCTGACGCAGTTTTCATTTTCACGTCCTGCGCCACTTTGTTTAAATAGCAAATGCATTTGCACCCATCTGAAAAGCTGGTCTGAAAACGAGGTGTGTTCAGGGTCATTGTTGGCGTGTTGCTATTTTGAGGAACTGAAATAGACTGAGACATTGACCAACTGAAACCTGGTCTAAAGTCATTGGCGCAGTTTTTATAAAGTACAAAACGCGCGTACACACTGCTTATTACACACACTCTGCTTATTACACACACAGGGATGCGCAGCAGCACACAAACATGCCAAATATTACAAATAAAAGGATTACAATGTAAAAGATTAATATTGTGTACATAAAGATATGGTGGAATCCGGCTTGTCTCGTAGATGGTCTCGCTTTAACCACACACACACACACACACACACAGCTTTAACCTCATGCACGAGCAGATCCGTTTCCTCTCTAGAGACGCGTTCAGTCTTTCCGCTTGCAATTTCCTCCATGTAAATAGCGAATCCGCCGTGGCGCGAGCGCAACTGCCTTTTAAAGGGAATGGGAGATGAGACTCTGATTGCTTTATTGCACGTTACGCCCAAAACACACCCATTACTCATTAAGAGAATAGGGACAAAACACACCCACTACTCATTAAGAGAATAGGGACAAAACACACCCATTACTCATTAAGAGAATAGGGACAAAACACACCCATTACTCATTAAGAGAATAGGGACAACACTTTTAGACCATGCGCCGGGAGCACCGACCATTTGTCCCGTCGTTAAACTAGCAAAAGTGGATTCCGACACGAGCTACGTGCACTTGCACCCTGCGCTTTAGACCATGCACTCAGATCGTTAAAATAGGACCCTATATCAAATAATCAAATACGTTTTTTTACTGTAAATTTAAGTTAAGTCTGTAAAACCTAAAATGTTGCTACCGTATTTTTTACGGTAAATTTCGGGCACCCACAGCTGCTGTTTTTTGTTTACTGTAAATGTAAAGATTTTAGTTTTTTTTTTGGTAACTCCCATCCTCATATATGTACGGTGCTATTGCACAATGGCAGAACCTAAAAAACACATTAGCATTAAAATCTCACACTTTTCGCCGACCATTTGTCCCGTCGTTAAACTAGCCACTTGTGCTGTGCGCTTTAGACCATGCGCTTAGATCGTTAAAATAGGGCACATTAGCATTAAAATCTCACTCTGCAGGCAGTCGGCGTTGAGCAGGTCCTGGCACTTGTCGTGGCATTTGACCCCGCACTCGGAGCAGCGCATGCCCTGGCGAGCGATGCCCCACAGCAAACCCTCACACTCGTAGCAGTAGGTGGGCGTCGTGGCCGTCCACACCTCGAAGTTGTGCGGGGTTGTGCAGGAGATCGGGTAGATCAGGGCCTGGAGAGTCTTCTTATACACGTGACTCTTCTACAGGAGCACAAACACACCGGTGTTACTTAAAAAAAAACCAGTGTTAGTTTCAACTTAAAGTTTAAAGTCCCTGTAAAGGCAATCCTAAAAAAAAAATCTAAACAGATTATAAATGTTAGAGCTTATTTTATTTACTTGGCAGCTTTTTTTATCATTCGAATTTGGCTAGGTGGCCAATAACACATTTTTCTGTGGTGTGACTAACACAGAACACACACTTAATTTTGACTTTACAGGGACTTTAAGTTTTATTTCAGCTTTATATTACCCTGGTAATCCAGAGTTCTCGCGAGAGCACAAGTTGAATTTGCTCAGCGAGTTTACTCTGGCGTCCAGTAATGATGCTCATTAAATATGCCCCTCAATCTGAGCTGTACCAATCACATCGGGTTATCTGATATAGGCGGGCCAGAGGCGAGCTAAATAGAAGACGACAGCGCTGTGACGTCGAAGTCATTAGTAAACATTGCAAGATGGCTATGGATGAACACCATTTGTTTGAAACTGCTTTGGCCGCTACAATGAACGAGTTAGACTTGGCTTTTTATCTAAAACAGGAACAGAAGACGGCGCTCGAATCGTTCCTTTGCAAGAAGGGCGTTTTTGCTGTTTTGCCGACTGGATACAGTAAGAGTCTAATCTACCAGTTAGCTCCGCTGGTAGCTAAGCAATAACTTGTTGTGATTGGTCGTAGTGTTATCCAATTGCGTGCAGTGAGATTTTCAAATGCATGCTTGGTGCCGCCCTTCGGGCTGGCCGATTTTCATTAGTCGACGCCAGACCATTAATCTTTTAGATTTAGGTCTGGATTTCCAGGCTAGCTTTATATCTGAATATGATTTTTATAGTTTCAGTTCTAGTTTTAGTTAACAATAACAACACTAAAACACACCAAACTCGAGACGCAATGCTTTTTTCTAAGGGCTCAGAATGCACACATTTCACCCGCAGCAGAGCCTTTACTTTTAAACAAGTGACAAAAATTAAAAATAGAAAAATTACAATTTTAATAGAAAGATTGGTCAAATTTAATCGGGTGAAAGAGACTCGCATTACTTACCAGCTCTTCATTGTTGAGTGTACTAGAGGCCATGGCAGACGTGATTCCAGCCTTACGAGAGTTCTGCACTAAAGACTGAACACACAGAAACATCACACACACAGACTTCTCAGATGTTTCTCCTAAGAATTTTTGTTGTTGTATATATCCTAGAGTATTTTAGAAGAGATCGAAGTGTCTTGATTTATTTCTTCAAAGGAATTTGAGAAACAAAGTTCCAAAAGACAAAGTTGATACTAATGAAAAATCCATAGCAAACTTTCCTCTGAGACAAACTTTCAGACTCCATAAAAATGTGGACTATAAAACACTGGTGTCGACAGTTTTTGCAAAAAGAAAAACAATGGTGCAGTAATATAGATTAATTACAACAAATCCTTACCATAGCCTGAATCCAGAAAGCAGAAGCAAAGAAAACAAGATAAAAGACTGTTACTCACATTTAAATTATCTTAGAGAAACTAATGCGACCCAAACAGCCAATAAAAATATGCAGAGGTTTTACAACTTGTAAGAATGTATCATCCTAATAAAACACTGACAAACATATAAAATTACTAAAGTGTATTGTGATTGCACTGCAAAAAAAAAGTTAATCAAGACAAACTTTGATGTTGGCTTGAGAAAGCCTGAACAGAAAGTTTGAAGAAGTTTGAATTTTAAAGTAGTTTTAAAGCTTAATGTTTTACGTTTTTGAAGGCAATGCAGTGTATCGGCAAACAGGCAAACAGCCCTATGTTCCCACGGCCCTATGTTCCCACGGCCCTATGTTCCCACGGCCCTATGTTCCCACAGCCCTATGTTCCCACAGCCCTATGTTCCCACGGCCCTATGTTCCCACATTTCTAAGAATTTTTTTTTTACGATTTGTCTAAACCCCAGTTATGGGTAGGTTTAGGGATGGGGTCAGGGGTAGGCCATTTGTGGGAACATAGGGCTGTGGGAACATAGGCATGATCCCGGAAAACAGATTGATAGGTTGCTAGGGTGTTTTAACATGTCGCTAGCATATTTCTAGAATGAATTAGCACACTGCTACCATGATATAGCATGTTGTTAACATGATTAAACATTTTTAACATGATTTATCATGTTTGCTAGCATGTTTCTATCATGAATTAACACATTGCTAGCATGATTTAGCATGTTGCTAACATGTTGCTACCATGATTTAACATGTTGTTAGCATGTTTTAACATTTTCTAGCATGATTTAACACATTTTTAACATGATGTAGCATGTTTGCTAGTATGTTTCTATCATGAATCAACGCATTGCTAGCATGTTTTAGCATGCTGCAAGCATGTTTCTAACTTGACTTAGCACATTACTAGCATGATTTTGAATTTTACAAGCATGTTGTTAACATGATTTACCACGTTTATAGCATGTTTTAGCATTTTTCTAACATGATTTACCATATTTTTAGAATGATTTAGCACGTTGTTGGCATTTTTCTATCACGAATTTGCACTGCTAGAACGTTTTAAAATGTTGCTAGCATGAATTAGCATGTTGCTAGCATGATGTAACATGTTTCTAGCATGTTTTAACATGTTGCTACCATGAATTTCTACGTTTTAACATGTTTTAGCACATTGCTAACACAATTTAACATGTTTAGCTAAAACATGCTAGCAACGTGCTAATTCATGATAGAAAAATGCTAGCAACATACTAAACCATGTTACAAATGTGTTAAATCATGCTAACAACATGTTAGCAACATGTTAAAATTCAATTCATGTTAATTCATGTTAGAAACATGCTAAAAAATGCTAGCAATGTGCTAGTTCATGATAGAAAAATGCTAGCAACATAATAAATCATGTTACAAATGTGTTAAAACATGCTAGCATGGTGCTAATTGATTTAATGCTATGCTGGCAGAGATTTGTTCTTGTTTCAGAAAACAAGACTTAATATCTTAAGTCATTTTGTTTCTCCAGATTTAAGAATGTTTAGATATTTACTGGAAAACAAGTACTGTGAATTTTTCAATTAGGAACCAGTAAAGCAAACCATCCTATAAAGAAGTCTCCACTGAACTAAAAACAGTGCAGATGAAACACAAACATCTTCAGTTTGTGCAGTGTGTTTCTCACCAGATCTCTGACCAGAGGAACGGTCTTCCTCTTCCTCAGATCAGGCATGCTGTCAATGCTGTACAGCGCTCCTCCCATCCTTCACAGATAAACACAAGCATAATGGTGCATGAAAAATAATTTCCCTTTCTCGAAAGCATGCAATAAAACAGACCCATCATTGCTTCATCATCAGTGTTTTTCATCAAGATTACCCTGCAAACAAATGATGTTCTTCCTCAGTGTTTCTGTCTTGTTTCACAGAACAATCTTAAATCAAGATGCATTTACTGGAGAAGCAAAATGACTGAAGATACGAAGAATAAAAGTGAGTTTATGCTTAAAAACAAGAGCAAATATTTCGAATGGTTGTCTTGTTTGACAGATATTTTTTCGTTTTAATCACAAACTCACTTAATATTGTTTTTGTTTTTTTTAAATCCAGAAAAAAAATGTATACCTTTGATTGCATCTTAATTTAAGAATGAATTGTTTTACAAACCAATTTTAAATGTTTTAATGAAAGTCTATCTATTAAATGCAGTTTACAAATCATCTAATGCCATTAAATATGAAGTATCTGTATAAAATGTGTTTTTTTATTATTATTATTGTGGGGCTTGCTTTATGGAGAGCTTATTTAATCAGGCTAAAAAGAGACTTTTAAAGTCCCCCTGTGGTGAAAATCCAGCTTTTAATGTTGTGTATGTGTCTATGTGGTGTTTTTAATATGCTTTAAGACAAACCATGTGTAAATTCATAAGTCGACAGCATTGCTGAGTATTTTCTCCTTAAAACTGCAGTGAACCAAAGACCAAAATCGCTGGTGTTTCTGACGTCACAAACTACCTTGTAACCAATCAGATCAACGTGTGATCGTCAACCAGTGGATCTCTGAGCTGAGTGAGTGAGTGGAGGCGGGGCTCATTTGCATATTCATAGAACCACACATACTAAATGAGGCAAGGGTGTCGAGTTACATTCAAGCTCGTTGACTGCACTAAAAACAGAGCTAATGGAGATTAGGGTTAAGGTTTGACTTTGACTTACCCTCCTTTACCAAACCACAGAGACGGAGTCTCTCCTCGTGCCTGAGAGAAAGACAGAGAAAGAGAAAGTTTTATTAGTTTTAATTTAGTTTTATTAGCTGATTAGTTTAGTTTTATAAGCTAATTGGCTTTGATCAGAGTCCAAACGTTAAATATAAAAAAAAAAAAAATATATATATATATATATACAGTGAGGAAAATAAGTATTTGAACACCCTGCTATTTTGCAAGTTCTCCCACTTGGAAATCATGGAGGGGTCTGAAATTGTCATCGTAGGTGCATGTCCACTGTGAGAGACATAATCTAAAAAAAAAAATCCAGAAATCACAATATATGATTTTTTAACTATTTATTTGTATGATACAGCTGCAAATAAGTATTTGAACACCTGTCTATCAGCTAGAATTCTGACCCTCAAAGACCTGTTAGTCTGCCTTTAAAATGTCCACCTCCACTCCATTTATTATCCTAAATTAGATGCACCTGTTTGAGGTCGTTAGCTGCATAAAGACACCTGTCCACCCCATACAATCAGTAAGAATCCAACTACTAACATGGCCAAGACCAAAGAGCTGTCCAAAGACACTAGAGACAAAATTGTACACCTCCACAAGGCTGGAAAGGGCTACGGGGAAATTGCCAAGCAGCTTGGTGAAAAAAGGTCCACTGTTGGAGCAATCATTAGAAAATGGAAGAAGCTAAACATGACTGTCAATCTCCCTCGGACTGGGGCTCCATGCAAGATCTCACCTCGTGGGGTCTCAATGATCCTAAGAAAGGTGAGAAATCAGCCCAGAACTACACGGGAGGAGCTGGTCAATGACCTGAAAAGAGCTGGGACCACCGTTTCCAAGTTTACTGTTGGTAATACACTAAGACGTCATGGTTTGAAATCATGCATGGCACGGAAGGTTCCCCTGCTTAAACTAGCACATGTCAAGGCCCGTCTTAAGTTTGCCAATGACCATTTGGATGATCCAGAGGAGTCATGGGAGAAAGTCATGTGGTCAGATGAGACCAAAATAGAACTTTTTGGTCATAATTCCACTAAACGTGTTTGGAGATAGAAGAATGATGAGTACCATCCCAAGAACACCATCCCTACTGTGAAGCATGGGGGTGGTAGCATCATGCTTTAGAGGTGTTTTTCTGCACATGGGACAGGGCGACTGCACTGTATTAAGGAGAGGATGACCGGGGCCATGTATTGCGAGATTTTGGGGAACAACCTCCTTCCCTCAGTTAGAGCACTGAAGATGGGTCGAGGCTGGGTCTTCCAACATGACAATGACCCGAAGCACACAGCCAGGATAACCAAGGAGTGGCTCTGTAAGAAGCATATCAAGGTTCTGGCGTGGCCTAGCCAGTCTCCAGACCTAAACCCAATAGAGAATCTTTGGAGGGAGCTCAAACTCCGTGTTTCTCAGCGACAGCCCAGAAACCTGACTGATCTAGAGAAGATCTGTGTGGAGGAGTGGGCCAAAATCCCTCCTGCAGTGTGTGCAAACCTGGTGAAAAACTACAGGAAACGTTTGACCTCTGTAATTGCAAACAAAGGCTACTGTACCAAATATTAACATTGATTTTCTCAGGTGTTCAAATACTTATTTGCAGCTGTATCATACAAATAAATAGTTAAAAAATCATATATTGTGATTTCTGGATTATTTTTTTTTGATTATGTCTCTCACAGTGGACATGCACCTACGATGACAATTTCAGACCCCTCCATGATTTCCAAGTGGGAGAACATGCAAAATAGCAGGGTGTTCAAATACTTATTTTCCTCACTGTATATATATATATGTTTCAGAGAACCTTCAAAAAGTAACAAGTAAAAAACATCAGATGAACATCCATTTAAAACGTTCCAGGAAAAAAGCGTTCCATGAAAGATGCACAAACGTTTTTGGTTTTGAGAACAATATTAAATACCAGATAACTTTAAAAGAACGTTCTGCTAATGATACTGGAAGAATGATTGTTCAGTAAATATTTCAGCTATTTTAGAAACAATTATGTCAGTCACCCTCCTTTCTATTTTCGGCCATCAACAAAACCATATTAGTTGAACATTAGTGTAGTGTGCATTCATTTCAAAAGCTAAATAAAATAAAAGTCTGCAAACAAAAGTATTTTCACAGCTATAACAACATCTCAACTTGTATACAATAAAATATAGTCACTTGTCAAAACACAAGTAGATTTTTGAGAATTGTTTCATTTGTTTTGTTGATGACATTGTCACAAAAAACTTCGATCTCATGCAGCAAACCCGTATGTTTGCGATATTTCACTGTTTGAAGTGAAAACATGAAATGTCATTTTTAATGGGTGTCTAAAAGCCTTTCTGAAACTACGTCAGCTTATATCAAAACAACTTACACAAAACCACCACAAAACGTTCACACAACCAACAACGGACCCACCTGACAGTCTCGTCCCATCATGGGTCATCTGAGTGAACATGCAAATCGCTAAAGCAATGAAAAGAGACTGGAAAGACGACAAAACGGCGGGATACAAACAGACAAACAAAGGATAAAGAGTCAACAGAATAACGCACACAAAAAAGAAGCAAAGAGGACGAGGCAAACTGCAAAATAATCATGACAGCGGTTAGAGTGCATGGTGTTTCATCGCATCATAAGCATAAAGCAGAAAATGTGTGGAGGTATAAAAATAAACAGTGCTTGCAACCCATTTTACTTCTATTCTTGAATGACAGAAAATGAAAGCGAGATTGCAGTGGATTGTGGAGGCTTGATTTAAGGGAAAACCATCTATTTCCTCATGAATAACATGCACTAATCTGCTCAGAATAACACCAGGAACATGTATTCAGAAAGTAAATTGGGTCCATTCTGATTTCCGGACGTCATTCTGATTTCAAAGCATTTTGTGGTTGTGATTTGCACTTTCCTACACACATGAAACAAGAGCAGCAGGAGTTTTTGTGTAAATTGTGCATAAAACAAGGCGTCCGGCAATAGCTCAATAATGTAGACTTTCTACAGATGGTTAAGTCTAGTGGACTCGCTCACCTCCCGCAACTGTCGTTGGACTTTCTCAAAGAGTCGAAGCCAGTTTTCTTTGGCTCTGACCGCCGGGTCCACCGGCTCCTTCGGCTCCTCGTTCACCGGTTCACTGCACAGACATTCAAGATCGTTTGCATGTATAATCCAAAATGAATTGAACAATTCTCTGTCTGGGATGCAACCACACTAGCTTGCATAAATATTTGTTGTTTGTGCATTTTAGTTGGCCACGCTGGTCTGGTTTTAAAGGGGTTTTGACACTGATCAGCTGGTCAGGCTGGAAGACAAGCTGGTTAACTATCTAAACCAGGTGAAATATCCTAAAAACAGCCTTTAAATCATCAAATAAATGTGGTTTGTTCACTTTGGACACTGGTTGACAATCTAAAACAGGTGAAATATCCTTTAAACAGCTTTTAAAATATCCAATTTACTTGTTTTAGCTGGCCAAGCTGGGAGTCAAGCTGGTTTTAAAGGGGTTTTAGGCACGTATCAGCCTGGTCAAGCTGGTTAACCATCTAAACCAGGTGAAATATCTTTAAAACAGCGTTTAAATCTTCCAATAGATTTGGTTTGCTTATTTTTAGCTGGCCAAGCTGATCTGGTTAGCTGGTTTTAAAGGGGTTTTGGGCACTTATCTGCCTGGTCAAGCTGGTTAATGCTCTAAACCAGGTGTAATATCCTTAAAACAGCTTTTAAAATATCCAATTTGCTTGTTTTAGCTGGCCAAGCTGGGAGTCAAGCTGGTCAACTATCTGAACCAGGAGAAATATCCTTAAAACAGCATATAAATCTTCCAATAGATGTGGTTTGCTCATTTTAGCTGGCCAAGCTGATCTGGAATGTGGTTTTAAAGGGGTTTTGTGCACTTATCAGCCTGGTCAATCTGGTTGACCATCCAAACCAGGTGAAATATACTAAAAACAGATTTTAAATTATCCAATAAATGTGGTTTGCTCATTTTAGCTGGCCAAGCTGATCTGGTTAGCTGGTTTTAAAGGTGTTTTGGGCACTTATTAGCCTGGTCAAGCTGGTTGACCATCCAAACCAGGTAAACACCAGTTGGCCAGGCTGGGAAACCAGTTAAGACCTTGTTAAGGCTTGTTTTCAGAAGTTTTTTTTAATCTTTACCAAGGCTACCTTTGTCAATCAGCATTACCAGTAACCTTTTCTTCCCTATTGTGACGTATATCCGAGTGAAACGGCTTCTAGAACAAGAAAAAAAATGCTTAATTTTGTTCGGGGGAATTAATTGGAAGGCTGTGGTGGTTTGCTATTGGCCGATCTCATTTGAGTGACAGGTTGCCCCGGCTTTGCGCCAGTAAACACATCATCAAGAAACTGATGTCGTTACAAGAAGGCGGGGAAGTCATTTTGATTAAAGATTACGAAATAATTTTTGGACAGTTTTGCACTGTCACTTCTTCGAGATATACCTATACTTCAACTATACTATTAGAGTATAGGTATATACTTGAGTACCCAAGGGTGTTGAGATATATTCGTGATACCTCTCAGGTTCGGGAATCGGTTCCTCCTCTTCAAAAGGAGGAGATGGAGGGGGGCTCTCCATCTTTATTTCCTCTATTGGAGGCTCTTCCATGGGGAAATCCTCTTCTAGAAGTGGAGGTTCCTCCATCATTGGTGGCTCTGGCTCTGTGGGCAGTATCTCCTCTGTTGGGGTTGGAGGTTTAGGTTCTGGCGCCGGAGGTTTGGAGTTGGTTATGGGCACAGGGGTGGGCAGCTCAGGGGATTTGTTTGTGGTTGGAGGAACCTGTTGGGCGGGAGGTTGAGGCATTGGAGATTGGGATTGTGTTGTCAAGGGTTGAGGTTGAGGTTGGGATTGAGATACTGGTGCAGGAGTTGGTGAAGGAGTTGATCCACCCAACCCAAACACGGCAGTCAATGGCTTAGCCATGGCGAAGAAAGACTGAACGGAAGGGATCGGGCCTGAGGATTGTTGTTGGGGTGGTGGTTGTTTTTGGGGTGGCTGCTGGGGGGCGGGAACTTGCTGGTTTGGGGGTTTGGCTAAAGGTTGGGGTTGCGTCTGATTGGATGGTTGAACTGGAGGTTGGCTGGAGATCTGAGATGGTTGCTGTTGGTGAAGCGAAGGCTGTTTCTCCAAAGGAGGTCTTGATGGGACGTCCAGCGTTTGGGCAGTGGTGGAAGGAGTAGGAGTGAACGGAAGCTCTTGGTCCTCGTCCGGTGGATACAAATCTTCATCCTCATAGTTGAAGTCCTCCTCACCCTCGTACATGTCCACCTCCTCTGCGTACAGATCGCCATCTTCCTCATAAACGGCACCTTCTTCGCCTCCGTCTTTGCTGTAGGCGCATTCGTCACTGTACACCCCCTGCGTCTCGTCCCAGTCGGGTGAGCCCTTGCTGTAGGACACAGACGAGTGGCAGGAGTGGTACGAGTCGTTCTCGTCGTAAAGTTCTCGCTCGCCGAACTCTTCGCTGAGTTGAGTACTACAATGACTGAGCTCGGCTGAGGATGCATAACTCCCGGTCGGACTGTAAAACGACAAAGAGTGAGTCAAAGATTAGGCAGAATGAGAAAACAACTCACTGTGATGAAAGACTGAAATCTACACATTTTCTGCAAGCAATTTGGCCATTGTTCAGGGTATCTGCAGGGTTTTTATGACCTTATTTAATGCCTGCTACAGACAATCATTACAAATCACACTGTACGACATGGATCTAATAAACTTGGGTATGTAGGCTGGATGATGATGATGACACTTATTGAATCGTAGGGTACGACGCAAGTTAGTATAGATGAATAAAACGTCATCAGCATGCGCTAGTGGTAAACAAATCGAGCAAGATGGATCGCACTTTGGCAATTGTGGTTTTTATGTGCGCTGAAATAAGAGGAGAAAGAGGAGAATATGGGGCGTGGTCGTGGCTAGGGAAAAGAGGCTAACTTGACATGCCGATTTTGTAAATGGAGATTGAGGTAAGTAGTTTTAGCGCCATGTCGCATTGATCAATACGCCATTTCATGTTGAATTTTTATTGGCTAGTCAGTAGATGTCCCAGATGGCAATATATTGTCGGCCCAGATCCGGCCCACATCTGGTACGTGTGGAATTCATGTGTACCAGATGTGGGCCGGATCTGGGCCGACACTATATTGCTGTCTGGGATAGGTCGTAGTAGCAATCACACTGTGAGATGATCATGCTAAATTTCTGAGACTGTCATCAAATAATCGCAGACTGTCTTTGGTCGCAGGCTGTCTTTGAACCTCTCTCACTGTAAGACCACCGTTTAGAAGCCACAACCACAGAAATCACCACGATTGGTCATCTTTCGTCTGGGACAGCCCAAAATCCTACAATGTGTACCAACCACAAGACCCAAATCATCAAAATTATTATTTGAATGCGTTTTAAAGTCATATCAGTTTAAACTTCTATGGTTTTCTGAGCGCACATACGAAGCACGCGCACAGAAAGCTGGCTATCAGACGGCACGTCCTGTGAGTATTAAACTAATTTCTCTATTGCACTTAAACTTTTGTGTATTTGATAGTTTGTCAAAAACACACAAAGTTCACATAAACATAGTCAGTTATGTCTGAGAATGTAAACAGCAGGGAAAGAAATTTATGTGTATATTAGATCTGTGTATTAAAGTGAAAGCAGCGTAATATACAGTACCGACTGTTATACAGTAGTGGTACTTTACTGTATATGCTGCTAATATGAATCAAACAAAAGAAAAACAGAAAATCACTCACTGATTTTGACTGAATAACTTTAGTAGCTTTAATAAGAATATATCTCTTACTTGAGTAATGCTGTTAAATTCTCTGTCGAGAAGATAAACATGGCGGACTGTGTACAGCTCATTGAGGGGCGGGGCTAAGTTCCACTCATGGGCGGGGCCTGTGCAATGTGATGTCACATTGGTGAACATTCCTGAATGGCTAATTTTGAGACACTGTTTCAGATTTATGGGGTAATTAACAGCCGGAGTGGATGGATCTTTACCACAGTCGGGTGGTTGTGTACACACACTGCAGTGCAGACACATAAATATGTTCAAAAACGATATGAAAGTCAATATTGCATAATAGGTCCCCTTTAATTATATCATATGTTATAATATAAAAAATAAGATTTGTTTAAATTTTGATGACATTTTTGACACAATCACCCATTAATTTCTGACCCAGCACAACAGTAACCAAATTAGAAATATGAAGCAGGAAAAAAAATAAAGTGAAATAAAATTGAGACAAGACCAAGACCTTTAAAAAATGGTTTCGAGACCAAGACTGGTCTCCAGTTCTACAACACTAGTCAGCACTACTTCTGCTTTTCTAATTCCTAACCGGGCAACAGGACAATCCATTGAGCCCTTAAGCAAGGCACAATGATGCCAAGTCTTTTTATAAATCAATGAAAACTCATCTTGTTGAATAATGGAAGAGAAACAAAGGAGACAGTCGAATTTAAAGCTCCGTGCCAGGAGGGAGAAAAAAAAAGAAAAAAAAAGAGTATCAGTAAAAAGGGCGATAAGAGACACGCCGATCAGACATGATGAATGAGTCCATTAAAGGAAAACCCGAAGAGACACACCTGCTGAGAAACACCTTCTCTCGCTCATGCTGTATCGGTCATGACTGTCTCATGAATGATGAATGAATCAGTTTAACCAAACAGAAAACTGAGTATTACAGAAACAACTCTTTCTCTCGCACCTGATGCCTCTGGGATGGTCATAGTCAAGGTCACAGTTGTTGATGGAGCGCGAGTAGGAGCCGCGGGGATTGCGGTGCTGGTGGCTCATGGGATACTGGTGGACTGAGGCGTTGGGTTGAGATGTGGAGTAGAACGGGGGTGGTATACTGTTACTGGTCTCACTGCGATAATCACTGTCTCGGTCATCCATTGCGCTGTCTGGATCATTGTCTATACACACACACACACACACAGACAAATCAAAGACATTTCAAAATCATTAGAAAGACTGATAAAGCATTACACACATACTCAAATCTGTCATGACTATGAGAAAGTGTGCTGTGCTACACACTAAACCATTGTTTTATCATGCACTGGTCCATTTTGTTTTTGCTAGTGGAAGAAAACATCCAAAATGCACATTTACGCGTTTATTTTATTGTGCTTTATGAATTTGCATCTGTATCAATATATATCTTTAAAGGCAGTGAGTTTGAGTCAATTTGTATGAGATTTAATTAGATGATTTATAAAGGGATAAAAAGAGTAATACGAAATCCCCTCTGTAAAAACCTTTAATGTGTCAAAAGGTCAACTAAAAAGTAAAGTTCATTGGGAAAATTGTTATGCTGGCTTAACAAAGCCTTGTCTGAAGGTTTGACAATTTTATAAGCTTCCTAGTGTGTTTTATCATGTTGCTAGCAAGTTTTATTATGCTGTTAACATGTTTTAACACATTGCTAGAATGTTTTAACAGGTTGCTAGCATGTTTTAGGACTTTGCTAGCATGAATGTGCATGTTGCTGAGATGAAATATCATGCTGCTAGCAAATGTGCTAAAACATGTTAGCAACTTATAACATGTGTTACTACAATTTGAACATGATTAAACATGCTGCTAGAATGATTAAACATGTGGCTAGCATGTTTTACCAAATTGTTAACATGATTAAGCATGTTGCTAGCATGTTTTATCATGTTGTTAACACATTATAGGCATTATTTAACATGCTAACATGTTGTAACACATTGCTTTCATGTGCTAAAACATGTTAGCAACTTATAACGTGTTACTACAATTTGAACATGATTAAACATGCAGCTAGAATGATTAAGCATGTTGATAGCATGTGTTAGCACATTGTTAACATGGTTAAGCATGTTGCTAGCATGTTTTAACACATCACTAACATGAATAAGCACAATGCCAGCATGATTTAGCATGCTGACATGTTTTAACACGTTGCTGACATAAATTAGCATGTTGCTAGCATGTTTTAGCACATTGCTAGCATGAATTGGCATAATTAGTCTCAGAAGAAGAGGGAAGAATAATAATGTTTTAATAGTAGGCTATAACAATATGTTGACCATCTCAAGCCAACATAATAAAAAGGAAACAAGAATTTTGAACCTGGCTTTATCCAATATTCAGATTTCTGTTCTGGAAATGTATGCAAATGAGTGCATATTTAATTAGACACTGCCTTATTTGCATATTTAAACAAAACATTGCAGAAAACTTTTACTAGAAAACAATTGTCCTGTGATTCAATCAACATTTGTGCAACAAAAAGTAAATAAATCAGCGGTTTATCTGTCAGTGTAAACCTCCGAAAATGTCACAGCACATCGAGTGCGAGTGTGTGTGTTTATCGAGCTTGAAATGCTTGATTGCTAACTAAATATAACACTGATGGCAACATGAATAGGAAAGCAGATGTCAGATTAATGAGCTCATAATGACAGATATGAAAACTCACTTTGCTGTTCGCCCCACCAGTTACCTGTGAGAGACGAGAGAAGACAGAGAATCACTCATAATGCAGAGTTAACAGAACGTCTGTTCAAAGATATCTGGCTTTTAATAATGCTCTCAAAACGTTAGTACAAAACATTAATTCATAAATCGTTCATGAATGTTCTTTGTTTTCTGAATCGTTTTAGGGGCTGTTCACACGACACCGTTTTCAGATAAAAACGGAAAACTTTTTATGAGTGTTGGCTGTTTATTTACACGATAATGGCGTTTTGGGGTCCTAAAAACTTTTGAAAACATGCTTACAAAAAGCAAGTTCTTGAAAACGATAGCGATATCATCACAAAAAAGTGAATTTCTGAAAACGCTGACGACATGCATGTTCAAGAATATAGTGTTTCTTTAACAGTAGGCGCATTTCCATTACAGATTTGCGCAAAACTTTTGTGATTTTTTAAAAATATCGATAAAAAACTATTGCGAAATGACGGCGTGTCCATTAGCCGATGTTATGCGACTACAGCGTAATTTTTTCCTCTCGCGATAAGTCATTCCAAAAATCATGGCGACGGACGTTGGTAGGCTTATATATATCACAGCCACGTACCGCACTAGATATTATTATTATTAATGGAAGGAAACGTAGGCTTGTTATCCAAGCATTAATGGCAAGGAAAGACCCTTATACTGTGAGCGGCTCATATGAGGAGTTTCTGGGTGTTTCTCCCTCAGATCTGCTCCGAGGTCTTGATTGTGGCACCTCTGTATTTCTGTAATTCTTTTGTCTTTTATGAATTTAATAAAGAGCTCTGTCTCGTATTCTGTCCAAACACACCGCGCCATCTACATCAGGTGACTATAAATGCGCAAAAACTGTTTCCATTGCAGTTTTGCGAAATATTCCTTTTTTTCGAATTGCCTGAAAAACCTCCTCATGCGAGCGTAAAAACTATTTTGCGATAATTGGGAGTTTTTGCGAAATTGACATGTTTCCATTGGGCGTGTTTCCAATTCGCAATTTCAATCTTCAATCCGTGTGAACAGGATAATTTTGACTACGTCATTGTCTGTATGCAAAAAACGCCAAGGAAAAACGTTTTTGTTTTTAGTATATCACTGTCGAGTGCACTGAGTTTTAGTATATCACATTCAAAAGTAACATTCTCATCATGTTTGAACTGAAGAATGATGAAATGGAATGTTCGCATAAACAAACATTTTAAAAACGTTCAGAGAACATTCAGAAATAACGGTTTTATATTCTTTGAATATATTCTTGTTGGCTGGGGTTCCCGTTGTCGCTAACTCTGTCTGCGTCTCTTCCTGCCACAGGGTTCAGTCTCGTTGTGATGACTCAGTGTTCTGTGATTAAGGTGATGTGCTTCTGGCTGCCGTCCAGTGATGATTCCCAGCCTCATGGCTCAGCCAATGAGTGAGTCCCACTGTCTAGCCCCGCCCCCTTGGGAGCTGCATCAGCAGCACTCAAGGAGAGTGAGTGTGGGTGTGTGTGTGAGAGTGTGTGTGTGTGTGTGTGTGAGTGTTTGTGTGTGTCTGAGAGTGTGGGTGTGTGTGTGTGTGTGTGTGTGTGAGTGAGTCAGAGAGAGTGTGTGTGGGTGTGTGAGTGTATGTGTGTGTCTGAGTGTGGGTGTGTGTGTGTGTGTGAGTGAGTCAGAGAGAGTGTGGGTGTGTGTGTGAGTGTATGTGTGTGTGTGAGAGTGTGGGTGTGTGTGTGCATGTGAGTCAGAAAGTGCGTGTGTGTGTGTGTGTGTATAATAAGAGGGTAAGTCAGAGCTCCATTCATGCACTCTGCTGCTCATTCAGTTTTCTGTGGTACTTCCGTCATTACCATCATTCATAAATCACATTAACTGAGACACACATACGGGAAGAACTGAACCGCTACTGTACTTACTGGTTTAGATGCTCAGAACTGTGAATATGATCCGCTTTATGTGGCTGAATTCGATCTGATCTAATGCTCTCAACAATGAACATTAAACAATGACTAATTATAAGTAGATCCGCACCAGGGTTATTATTATCAACTAAGAAAAAAAAAAGTTACAATTTTTCTGATAAATACAAATAAATAAATAACTGTATAGACATTTTTTTTATTAAAAATGGCAAAACAGCATAATTAATCAAACTTAAACTAAAATTAAAGTTAACCAGACAGTACAAAAATAAAATCTAATTCAAATTATTAACAAAATTATAATAGTATATCAGATACAAAAAATAACACTAATCTGTACTGAAATAACTAAAACAAAATTAACCACAACTAATAAATAAAATTTAATTAAAACTATATAAATATTTAAAAAAAAAAGTTTTACTAAAACTTTAACTGTGAAAACAGAAAATATAAAAATACAATCTAATTCAAAGTAATAACAAAAATAGTATATCAGTGATACTAAAATAACACTAATCCATATTAAAACAAACTATAAATAAATTAACTAACACTAATAAAAATGACAAAAACAACTAAATTACCAATACTTTAACTGTTAAAACAGAAAATATAAAAATAAAATCTAATTAAAAATATTAACAAAAACTACAATAGTATATTAATGATACTAAAACAATAGATTTCTACAAAATCTTCCATTTATAAAGTTCAATTAACTTTGTTTTATGCCATATTTACTAATGTTTGCCTGAAAATATTTGGATTTTGGAGCTGAAAGAAGGGGAAATTAAATATTTGGACTAATTTCATGAGGATTTAAATGGTTAATTCACCCTAAAATGAAAATCAACTCATTATTTACTTAATATTTACCCCTTCTTTCTTTTATGACCACAAAAGGAGAAAACGTCCCGCTCACATGCTTATGCATGCTTATGTAAAAACAAATATTGCATCACAATAAGTGTAATTGTTATTGTCAAAACATTTGGTAACTAAATAGAATTTTATGAAGTTTAGTGACAACATGTTACAATGACTGGTAGGATAGAGTTTTTATTGCTTGACAAAAATTTCAAGATTTCAATTCCATTCTTGTGATTTGATTCCGATTTTGATTCAATATTGACTATTTTGGATACATGTTTATTTGAAATTTTATTTAAAAAAATAATCTCACCTAATGCTGTAAACATAGAGGGCCCAATCTGCTGGTATTATTAAAGGTTAAAAATAACAAATTAAATTAAATATAATGCAGTTTTTGTTATAATAACAATTATTTAATGACATAAGTAAAAATATAATAAATATGTAATATAGTGCTCAGCAAAATCTCCTCTCTAGCTATTATTTCTATTCAATTAACATGCTATGGTCATTAAATGGCTTTCCTGAGGTAAATGTAACGTTATGTGACATAATTGTTCTCCTGCTGTTATACTGACCTCTTTCCGTGGTTGAAAAACACTAATTGGTCGATATTATGTATACTTTCGGTAAGTTGTACTGCGTCTTTAAATAAAAAAGTAACAGATGATCGGTTCACGTGCACTTGAACTGAGGCGCTCAGCGATCTGTCACGTCACATTTACAAGCGGCAAACGTATTTTTATCTGAATTTCGTAATAAAATTGACGGAATCTAAGAGCTGAGAATTAGTTTAATATTAAAAGTACCTCTTTGCTCCGCAATTTTTCTGTGCGTGAGAAAATGGATGTGTGGCGTGAGAGCGTGTGAAAAGTGTCAATTGCGTGAGTCTCACGCTCAATGCGTGAGAGTTGGCAGCCCTGCACTCGTCCATATAATGGCAGTGAATAGCAAACAGCATCAAGCTTTTAAAAACCACGCAAAAGAATGATCACATGTGACACGTGTCGTATATTCCACGTGCTCTGGGGTTTATGAATTATGATATGAACTGTAATGTATTATTTAATGAAAATCCTGAGCTTGTCTGTTGGTCTTAGGGTGAACTGTCCCTTTAAGCTTTAATGCATGCATGTAGAAGATGACACTCACAGCACTGTGTTCCCGGCACAGACAGCGGCCGCTCCTGAACCTCCTGATATGAATACTGCAACACAAATCACACACATGAGCAACACATGACGAGAAACACCGGCAGAACATATACAACAGTTATCGTTCACACTTGGAAAAGGAACGTAATTATGTTGTATGCCAAGACACCTTCTTTTAGACAGCTTTAAATTTAAAGGTCATCCCAGAATGCATTGTGATGAGTTCAAAAAATTATTGCTAAAGAAATGTTGATTCTTATAATTCGCTTATTCCTAAAACACAAAAAAGTATTTTTATTTATGTTGTTAGCAACTCAGTTGTGAGTCAAATCTCTCGTGTGTTTCATGTGAGCAGCGGTTTATGAGTTACTGCTTTAAAATGAGTCACTAATGATGTTAGTTTAACATAGATTTTATTCATATTTTGAATTATATTTTATTTTTATATTTTCATTTTAGTTAAAGTTGTTGTTGTTTTGTCATTTTTATTGAGATAATATTGCAGTTTTATTCATATTTTCATTTTAATTTTAGTTAACATTTTTGTTGTGTTTTGTCATTTTTACTTCTGAGATACAATTGCACTTTTTATTAATATTTTAAAATCTTTTTAATTTTCAGTTTTCATTTTAATTAAAGTTTTTGTTGTGTTTTATCATTTTTATTACTGAGATACTATTGCAGTTTATTAAAATTTAGAATAATTTATTTTATTTTATATTTTCAGTTTTCATTTAAATTTTAGTTAAAGTTTTTGTGTCTTGTCATTTTTATTACCGAGATACTATTGCAGTTTTTATTAATATTTAAAAAAATGTTTTTTTTTATATTTTCAGTTTACATTTTAATTTTACTTAAAGTTTTTGTTGTGTAGTTTTAGTTTTAGTTAAACTAAACGAATAAAATAGCTGAAATAAAATCAGTTTAATATTTTATATATATTTTATTTCAGAATTTATAAGTGTAATATGCATGTGCACGCCGTCACCGAGTTTACACAGAGATGATATCAGTATCGTTTTCAAAACTCCTTATTTGATTTAGCAAAAGTGCAAAGACACTATTATCTAAAAGTGAAACTTATGTTCATTTGAAGGCTTTTTGGACAGACTCACGTCCTGGTCTCGCATGGCGTTGAGCTGCTCCAGTTTCTTTGCCCAGTATCGAGCCTCTTCTTCCGGGATGTCTGCGGGAGAAGGATTAATAATCAAAATATCCTCAACACTGAGGCGGACTTTGCAATTCGGAGGTCCGTTTCAAAGAAAAAGTCGGAAATGGGAAAAAAGACAATCAAAAACAAATTATATGCGACTGCAATTAGTTTTATTTACAATGTTATCTCATATTTATACAATTATACAATATACAGTTACGGCTGAAAATAAAAACAGCGTTCAATCTTCATCCCTCATCTAAAATGAAATGATACTAAAACCGGCAGTAGGTGCTGGTAAATCACTGTCTTGATGAGTGAGTCATTGAATCATTCAGTCAAACGATTCGTTCGGAGCGACTGATTCATTCAGGGACAAAGCAGAAGTGACTGAGTGAGTCATTGAGTCATTCATTAGAACGATTCGTTCCGTGACGAAACTGAAACGGACTAAAATGTAAGTCACCTAATAGCCTATTAACTTATTGTTTATTGAATTGTTTTATAAAATCAGTATCACATTTGCATGTTACAAACGTGTGGATATTTGGGAAAACTGCACTTTTTTGCACCATATTTGGGTTTTTTGGAAGTTTTTTGCCCCAGGCCCCATTAATTCAACAGGGTCACTTGCACATGAATATGATGTTTTAATGAGAAACACACATTTTTCTATTTTGTTGATGCATATCCTATTAAAACAGTGAGTTAGAACTTACAAAATAGCTTTAATTTACAGCAAAATAACCTTCAATTTACAGTACATCACAGCCCTGAAAAAACATGATTTGCTACTTGCTAATGTCTGTGTATGTGACTGGTGATATTTAGTCCATTATTTGAAATAAAATAGATAAATGGAAAGTTTACGGTAAATTTTTTTTTAAAAAATACTACTTTTATTTAGTAAGGATGCATTAAATTAATTTAAAGTGACAGTAAAGATGTTTATAATGTTTCAAAAGATTCTATCTCAAATAAATGCTGTTCTTTTGAACTTTCTCTTCATCAAAGAATTCTAAAACATTTTTTATCAAATTTTCCACAAAAATATAAAACTGTTTTCGACATTGATAATAATGAAGAAATGTTTCTGAAGAATGGAGTGATGATGCTAAAAATCAAGATAATAAGATAAGTGAGAATAAGAGACTTATTTCAAAAACATAAATAAATAAAAAGTAAGGACCCCAAACTTTTGAACGGTAAAAGATTATTCTAGAGGTCACACTATCATATAGACGAGCTCAAAGCTAGCAAAGTCACACAACCCCAGTTTTTCTTCCACAGTGCCTGTAAATAAGCTGTATTTCTGTGGTTATAGCAGTGATGAGTTATGAGTTATGAGTTATGATCTCACCCAGCGGCAGTTCGAAGCGCGTGTCCAGAAGCAAACGATGGAAAGTCGGATCTTTGGTGCCACAGATTTCATTATCCGCCATTATGACCTGAGAATCTAGAGTCAGCCATTCCCCCGGTCCTTCCTGAAACACACACACACACACACACACACACACACACACACACACACACACACACACACACACACACACACACACACACACACACACACACACACACACACACACACACACACACACACACAACTGTATTTACACACAGGTTATGTCCCAAATTACATACTATACATTACAGTATGCACTTTTATACTACGCCAAAGCAACCGGAGCTTCTAACGCCAGTTGCAGTGATGTGATGACTTTACCAATCAGCGATTGGCTCTTTTATTTCGAAGGCGGGGCTTATTCCGCCATATTGCGCGTTGCAGTTTCTCCCATATATAGCAATATGAGTGCACTGTTTTTGTATATATATATAATATGAGTGCACCGTTTTTGTATATCTAAAGTCTTTGACTACGCACTATGAACCATACTGTCTAGTGAATGACATTTAGTCGGCTCAGTTGTGTCCACGTGTTTACACACTTCGTTTAACTGTCGGGTAATTAAGTGCATCATCTGGGTATTTCAAGTGGACTTCATATTGTTGGAATTTTTTATGTTTTAGTGAATGTTTTAGTGTGAAAACATTAATCACACTATTTGTACTGAAAAATGGCATACAATAGTGCATAAGCATGTGGATTGGGACACACCTACAGCCTCAGGCTTATTAATATAATATAATATAATATAATATAATATAATATAATATAATATAATATAATATAATATAATATAATATAATATAATATAATATAATATAATATAAAAAAAATTAACAATAACAGTAATTATTATTATTTTAAAAAGTAATAATTATCATTATTTTATAGTCATTCACAAACAAAGTTTTTTGCGGAATTGTACAGCCCTACAAAACAAAGCACAGTTCTTGTTTGCTTTAAAATGCATTTTAAACTATTTTTGCAATTTTTACCAGAAAAAAATATATATATTTTTGCTCCAGCAGGTGAAAACGATGCATCCTTCATTTAAGGACTCATAAAATAATTTGCCACTGCTTCGCTTTTATATTTCATCACTACTCAATTATTACTTTCACTATTTAATAACAAATGCACAAAAATATTTCCATAAAACGTCCTTCAGTCAATGCTTAGAAAACACAATGAATGCCTGAATGGCTTCAAATCACATAAATCACACAAACACCCGAATGTCACAGGTCGAGACAAGAACATACTCATTCATTATTGACAGCAGATGATATATTATTCATGCCACGTTATGAAAGCATGAGGAAAAACTCGGGTTATATATAAAATGGGGCATAAAAGCAGCAAATGGAAGCGTCTCAATAAAACCGCTGACTTTAAATACTGCAAGCGTTGGCTTACGTAACAGGAGAGGAAGAGCAGAAGCGCAGAGGCCATAAATCCAGCAGCAATTCCTGCGTTTGCACCAGATCTAATCAAAAACTGAGACGTAACGTGACCTTCACTTCCCCTTATCTGACATCACACCAACTATCATCTGCTTTAGATTTCATTTAAAGTCTGATCTCTCCACAGAGCACCTCTATTGATCATATGTTGCTTATAGGATCTGTCTGCAAGGTTTCTTCCACAATATCATAAGAGAAATAAAAAACTGGCATCTAATTTAGGAGATTGAGATTACTGGGCTCATTTTCTCTCTCTGAGACGCAGAAGTTAGATTTACAAAACATTGTTCTTATTAATGACCATATTCTTCTTAATTTCTTACTTTAAAAAAGCCAGTAGCTTTTAAGGGGTGTATAATACCCTTTTTACAAGGTGTAAAATAAGTCTCTGATGTCCCCAGAGTGTGTGTGTGAAGTTTTAGCTCAAAATACCCCACAGATATTTTTATATAGCATGTTAAAATTGTCACTTTTTGAGGGTGAGCAAAAACACACCGTTTTGTGTGTGTACCTTTAAATGCAAATGAGCTGCTGCTCCCGGCACAGGGGGCGGAGCTTCAAGAGCTTGTGTGCTTTTACCTCACACTAGAGACCTGCGCGGGACACAATTTTCAGTCCCGCTCCCGCCCGCTCCCGCAGTGTTTAGTACCGCTCCCGCCCGCTCCCGCAAAGATTTGTCATTTTTAGTCCCGCTCCCGCCCGCATCTGTGATATTATGTCCCGCTCCCGCCCGCAAATGCCCGCAAGACGGCAGGCAGGATCAGGGGCGGCGCTAGGACGTTTTTAGCCCCGAATAATTTTGTTAAATTGTGTCTCTCATAGAGCAAAACAATTAATCAGAAAAAGAAATGTGAAAAGAAATGTCTTTATATTAGTACTTACATCTGAAGCGCTTAGGGCTATATCTGAAGCACTAGAGGTGCTCTGAGTCTGTTCCTCGTCCATGATGTCTATTTTGAACTTGAATGAAGTATTCGAACACGGAGCAGCGGGAAGTGTCTCTAAACAAGTGTGCGCGAGATTACGCCCCCCTCTACCCCAAACGACAACATCCACAAGTTTAGATTGCTTAAAACGTTTTTATTGCTGACAAACAGAATCTCTCTCACAAGTACAAATTATGAACGCTACTTTAACCATTTATATATTTTACTTTACACTAATATTTAATTTGCGGGAGTGCAGCGTATCATCCCTCCCGCCCGCACCCGCAAGTGCACCGGATCATCCCGCCCGCGCCCGCAATGACCTTTCAAAATTTGTCCCGCGCCGCACTGTTTTGCGTCGCGACCCGCGGGTCCCGCGGGACTCCCGCGGGAGTGCAGACCTCTACCTCACACACACATGCACTGAAAATTGCAAAAACTTTTAGCCTTTTATGTTCAAACCGGAGTCAGAAAGATGGAGAGACTCAAGAAGAAGTGACAACATGTAGACAACATTTCTGAATGGTTAGTTGATGAATTTATGAAGCTTATGTGTAGTTATCTTCTAGTCACTGATTAGCATATTCTGTCTTGATAATCTATAAATCGTGTTCAGGGGGCGGGGTTTATGTAAATTCTAGGGTTGGTGATGTCACTAACCCGGGAGGAATGTGGTGTAGTCTCTACCAGCCGTTTGTTGTAGTCCTTAAAAAGTGATTTCTTTAAAAGCAAATATCTCCCTTTGCTTTGAACTTTGAGCGTTGTAACTTTGCAGATGTTGTTTATGCTCAAACAGCAACATTACACACTAACTAAAGTTAAAAAAGTAAAACATAATCAACCACCCCTTTAAAACGAGATGTAGATCTTATAAACCTTCATCACCACAGGAGAATACAACAATATGTTTCTAAATATGCAAACTGTTCATTGCGATTTCAAAATATAAGTTTAAACCCTCGCACTGAGTTTGCATGTTCTTGTTATCAATATCCTATTGATTCACATTAGCTTCACATTAGGTTCAATATCCTAATGATTTTTGGCATAAAAGAAAAATCAATAATTTTGACCCATACAATGTATTGTTGGCTATTGCCACAAATATACCCGTGCGACTCGTGACTGGTTTTGTGATCCAGGGTCACATATTGGCATCATAAAACCCCACCCACCTCATTTGATTGGCGGATATTCTGCAGTGGGATCCACACGTAGCCGACCATGGTGTCCCAGATCAGCCCTTTATTCCACACCTCCACAGTGAGACCCAGATCCAGGCGATTTATCTCACTAGACAGAAAAAGAGAGGGAATAAAAAGACAGAGCAAGCATTAGATGAAGATTAATGCAGGTGTCAGAGCACTACACTCTTAGAAAACAGGTTCAATGGGGTTATATAGAATCCTCTGTGCTAGAAAGTTATATATAGGAATTGTCTTAAATGATTGCATATTCATTTAATGTTTTAACAGGTTATTTCACGGTTTCACGGTATTTACACGGTTATAGGAATATGCAAATGAGCCCCGCCTCCACTCACTCGCTCAGCTCAGAGATCCACTGGTTGACGATCACACGTTGATCTGATTGGTTACAAGGTAGTTTGTGACGTCAGAAACACCAGCGATTTCAAAGCGTGTTTTTGAGACTGTCTTTGGTTCACTGCAGTTTTAAGGAGGAAATACTCAGCAATGCTGTCGACTTATGAATTTACACATGGTTTGTCTTAAAGCAGATTAAAAACACCACATAGACACATAAACAACATTAAAAGCTGGATTTACACCACAGGGGGGCTTTAACAAATAATATTTGAATAAAGGGTACACTTTTGTATATATGAAGCGCCTGACAGAACCATTTAAGGTTATGTATAGAATATGTTCTTCTAAGACACAGAGTGAACTGCTAAACGAGTGTATAAAGGGAAAAGGAAAATTAACAAAGGATGAATGAAATTTCATAAAGACAATGAGATTTTCTGTGGTGGAACGTAAAAGGCTTTTACTCAACATGAAGCCGAACGCTATAACCGAGAGCTGCGTGGGTGAAGAGCTCGTCTGGAATCAAGATTTGATGTTTATCGAGAGACATTTGCATTTGTTGTTCATCTGGGCTGATTGTTGGCACCACACTGAGAGGATTTCACTAAACTACTTTACATAATTACATCACTGCAAAATGGAAACAAATAGGAAACGAAACATGGCCAGGAGAAATATGCCTCATATCTAATTTGCAGAACAGCAGGAAACATTGTTAGAAAGAAAACCATGAGAGGAGAAAAGACACGACATTACAAGACATTTACATTTCTGAGTGTTTCAAGTGTTTCAGGTATTATTTCTTATGTGGTAAAATGTGTATTTAAGCAATAAAAATGCATTTTTTTCTTTTATAAGCCACATTTCTCAAGATTTGAAAAGAAACTTTGCCACATGTCCCACTTCATAATGACTTTACAGTTTTTCTCGATTGCTTAAACACATTTCTTGAAACTATGCCTCGTATTCTCAAAACTATAAACACAAATCCATAACATCTCACCCAATTCCCCAAACATCCTATTTTCAGGTCAAAATGAAGCTCTACACTCAAAACCATTCACTCTTGCTGAAAAACCAAACTTTGCCCTCAGACAGGACACACAAGCCCTCAAAATCACACACACTACAACATAGTCTAACACACTGGTGCAATAAATTCAAAACAACATTTCCAAAACTGGTAAGTTATGTTGCTTGTGGTTCCCCCCATCACAAACCTTTTCACATGATGAACACAAAAGACACAACCAGTGGATACATTGGCACATTTTTATTCATACACAGAAAACACACACACACAAATATTTATTTTCCTATTTTACTCTTTTTTTTTCTTTTTTTTTTACTCTTTTTTTTTTTACTCTCTCCTCTAATTTTTTTTTATATTTACTTACAGTAAGATGTGTGTGACCAACATATGACAGTAAAAGAGCACACACACACCATATTCTAATATGGAATTTGAATTGTATTGGAATGGTAAAGAGTGTTGGGTCGTGACAGGAGGGTCTCCACTCAAGGATACAATATGATGAACACGTCTAAGAATGTTCCACATATGGTTGGAATACCATCATTGGCCTAGAAAGATAACATTCTGGGAGTCAAGACTGTAAAGGAGAAAGGATGCCCTCCCTTCACTGTCACACTCTGCAGCCGCTCTGTGTGACTGTACGACTGCTGGCCTTTTCTTGCAAGAAAATAAACCTCATCAAAGACTATTGGAAATGTTTGTCTCTTATTCAGTGATAGGATTGTGTTTGCCACCACTCCTCCCTGAAGGTTCTCGAGGCGACGGTAAAGCGACTCAAATTTGGCCTTACTCGTAGTCCAGCCTCCCTCATAGTCATACCATTGACAAAGACATGGGCAACTAGAGTGGCTTTTACAGTTTTTTACGATTGCTATGACAGATTTTTCAATACTTTTAACAATTTTCCAAAACTCTTAACACAGTTAGCACTACATCCGTCTGCGTAAGCTATACTATTAACACATTTCTTGTTGCTTTAACACAAAATGCATACAATTAACACAAATTTAAAATGCTTGAACTTCTTTTACACACAAGCTCAAACAAGACCAAAACAATGGATTTTTACTGCCAAATTTACCAATGCTTTAACACTGTATGTCAGAACAGATAACACCACGTGCTAAACCTAACCTTACAGGCTAAAGTCAAGGTAAACAGCTGTAAACAGTTTATATAGTGAACTGAAACACAAATATATCCCCTGTATTTTATTATATTCTTACTGAGAAACAGCTGATTGAATTATGCAAATAATTAGAAGATGACTCTTTTTTTCATTCTTCTGGTGCTTTTTCTGTTCGTATATTTTGTATTTTCACATTATTCCATTGCTAGTGAGAAACAGCTGATTGAAGTTATGCAAATATGGGACAATGTGGCATTCCACCATTCCCGTCTAGTCACAGCCAGGTTTGACGCCCATCAGAGGATGATGTCCATTTTCCTTGCCCCTTACTTCCCTTTCCTCAACCCCATTGAGGAGTTTTCTCAGCCTGGAGTTGAAAGGTTTTTGACCATAGTCCACAGGACCAAATGTCCCTCCTGTATGCAAAAGATGCTGCAAACCAAGACATCACAGCTGGACACTACCAGGATAAGGCATGCCAAAAGATTCTTCCCAAGATGCCTTGCCAGGGAAGATATGGTGTGATGTGGATGAGAACATGTGGGCAAATGCAGAAGACTGGGCAGATAAGAAGATGGCCTTTTCTGTTTGTATATTTTGTATTTTCACATACAGTAATACTGTAAATGGCAGCTATATTGCATATTTTTGTTATCTTGCAGAAATGTCCTGTTGCAAATATAGCCGTTACTTCAGCAATTCTGTCTCTGTCTTCTTTTTTCATAAACCATACATTCTATAAAGCTACTCTAAGAAGGGTCATTTATTTTGTTGTATTGAATTTCTGCTGCAAAAAAACAAAAACAACAACAACAAAATGCATGCATTTACATTACAAACAAAACAAAAATGTAGAGAGACTTCAAAAAAAAAAAAAACTGCAGTGCAAAACACAATCTATGATCAATACAGTATACTGTGTGTTGTATAAGGGCAGACCTGACACATATAAAATAATGCAGTTTCTGTAATTTCAGCTGATGATAGTGTTTTTTTTGTCATTGTGTTATGATTGACTAAATGTTCCTGTTGGAAGAGAACATGTGTTAGTGTTTTGAATAATTATTTGATTTTGAAACATGTTTGCAGTGTTTTGTTAGACATAGTGTATTGTGTTAGTGTATTATTGTATTTTGAAAATTAGTTTTGGAGTTTAGTTTGCAATGTGTGATTTTGAGCATGAAATTAACCGTTTTGCCAATTGTGTGTTTTAGGTGTGTTGGTGCGTTAAGAGTTTAGGAAACTTGTTAAATGTATTGAAAAAACTGTCATAGCGATTGTAAAAAACTGTAATTTCATCTGAGACTGCTTGTCTTCTTGTCCTTGCCCTTCCTCCTCCTCATTCTTATCCCTCTTCCTTCATGTCTTTCTGGATCCATTGTTCCAAAACTCAATAATCTGATTTGGGCCCTTTTATATATCTATTGAAGGTTCTGATTGATGTGTGTTAAATTTTGACTCTTAGTGTTTCCACCTGGATAATTGTGTGCTAACTGAGCTGAAGCTGTGCTGACTTGAGTGAACAATATGGAATGCTAGTGCTTTCTAAATGACAACATGGTCTAAGCAATGAGAAATGAAGGGATTTGTGTGTAGAGTTTTGCAGTGACAGTTCAACAAATCTGACTCATGTGTCAAAGCAGGGAATAGTGTTTATAGTTTAGTGAAATGGGTGTGCTTTTTGATAAATGGCGTTATGGTTTTGAAATTTTAGTTCAAAAGCCTGGTTATAGTGTTTAAGCAATCGAGAAAAACTGTAAATGATGTTTTTAATATGCTTTAAGACAAAGCATGTGTAAATTCATAAGTCGACAGCATTGCTGAGTATTTCCTCCTTAAAACTGCAGTGAACCAAAGACAGTCTCAAAAACACACTTTGAAATCGCTGGTGTTTCTGACGTCACAAACTACCTTGTAACCAATCAGATCAACGTGTGATTGTCAACCAGTGGATCTCTGAGCTGAGTGAGTGAGTGGAGGCGGGGCTCATTTGCATATTCATAGAACCGCGCATACTAAATAAGGCAAGGGTGTCGAGTTACAGTCAAGATATTTTAAGACATTAAGTAATTTTTTTTCAAGGGATACAATTATTGACTACAGGGAGACTTTAAGTAATAAATGTAATATTTAAAGCTATAAAAAGCTATACTAATAAGCAATAATATTTCAGTTATATAAAGCTTGACATATCACTAGAACCGTGCGTTGCTCATATTCATCACTTAAACGTACAGTATGGCATTTTTCGCCACTAGGGGTCGCTAACTTATTTACAATAACAAAGGCGTAGTTTGATGACGCAACATTTGCTAAGAATTATGGATCTTGTCGTCAACGTCAAGCCGGCCGATCTAATAATGTTTATGGTTGACTGAATACATCGATGCTTTTATCATGACTGTGATATGAAGCAGTTCGGGATTGCTAAGAGACAGCTATCAGCTCCACACGCGACGCGAGTCCCGCGGATATAAAAGGAATATGGACATTTCATTCTACCGAACTACACGCAAGTGCAGAATTACTACTCACAGGTCAGTTTATTAGACAAATTAAACTTGTGAGGTAACGCAGCGCTGTTTCACTTGGTCTAACATTACACTAGCACACTAAACTGCATTTAAATGTGTTGAAATGTATGTGTTAGTCTGTCTGTATGCTAGATCAACATTAGAATAACATACAGATCATATTCTAACATTTTATCATTGTTGAACTATAAAACATTGATTAGTTTTATGTAAATGTGCTCACCTGTTTAATAAAGTACATGTAGGAGCGGTCGAAGTCTCGGACGTGGAGCTCTCGTATATATACTGTCTATGGGAGCTCTCGGCATCTCGAAAACACCGCGCTGATATTGACTCTCGTTTTAGTTCTCCTTTTTTTATCCAAAGTCTGCTTGCCATGGTCCATAATGTTTGAACGAAACAACAACAGCGTGCAAATAGACATTGCGAACTACAAAGTTGTCCGCGTCAGTCGCTTTGGTTACTATCAGACGGCTCTGCTCATAGCTCTGGTTGCCATGGCAGCACGAGCGGAAACCAGGGACAACGCGGATATGACGGCATTGGCGGCGACAAAACGGAAATAAAGAAACGGGACGTTTCTCGAATTAAATTACAAATTTCTCCTGGTTTGAAAGTTGTTGGAAACAGTCGGGATAATGTAAGTACACAACTAAAAAAATATATAACATAGATATAGTGATTTTTGCTATTTTTAAAGCAAAAAAGATACATATTGTGCCTTTAAGGCAAGATACTACAGGTGATTATTTAAATGTAACTTTATGCAAATGAGGCATTCTATTTCTAAACATGCACTAATTTGCATAAATTTGAACACTGGATAAATAATTGTTTGATTTTGTCGACATATTATAGTTAAAGGTTTTTTCAGACTGTTTAAACCATTCATCACAGCATACCGTTTCATTTTTAACATATAATAGTCAGTTTACAGTATATATGTACAGTATTCAGTATAATATTCTATTCTGAACACGTAGTGGAGAGCAGAGATTCTCTGCAGAGCCGCGTTACGCAAGAACAGCCGTTCTGCACCAGCGCAGACGCTTATCAATGAACGAGAGAGAGATATATGAATGAACGTGCTGGCGAAAGAGGGAGATAAAGTGAAGATGACAGCGATAGAGCGAAGCAATCAAACAGGAGATACTGAGCGAGTGAAAGGAGGAAAGGAGAACAGGCTAGACCGCATGAAAGCGTGACTTCATTCTCACAGAAAAGAAATGTAATGGACAGCAAATGGAGATGTTTCAGACTTTCTCTCCTCTAGACTCTCAAATCTCAGATTTGCCAAGATGCCAAAAGGTCTCATCAAATGTACCCAAGATCAAATGATCTGAGCTGCTATCCACATTAAAGCTGCAGTCCGTATTTTTTTGAGCAAGTGCATAACCAGCCAGTGTTCAACACTCTCTGCTTGCCGTAACGGTGAGCTTGTAATAATGTTTTTAATTCGAGTGGTACTGGTGGATTTCCGTGGGAAATTCGAGCATGTCTTTGCGTCATTACGTCGCATCTGTCCACATAAAGAAGAGGCTCGGCTAGTCGGCGATGAGTGTGAGGATGCTGGAGGTGGAGATTTATAGCCTTTTCTCACAGCACTTGATATAATTAAA